>CM076185.1:30680387-31212700 GCA_038277355.1 Encarsia formosa | reverse complement strand
TCCGGTCCAACTGTAGTGGTTCACGCATACACTTAGACGAACCCTTCGTGGCTTGCCTAAGCATTCATTCATCGGTCTTCCGTTTATAAGGGCGACCCATGCGCCTGGACGTCCCTTTTATTGGGAGTTGAAAACATTCATCGCCAGTCAGCCGACTAGGCCTTTCCACCAGACGCTAAAGTTTTTGGCAGCGTACGATAAGGTCATGTAGCCCCCATGGGAGGAGGATATCAATTAAAGTCTAGTTTAAGAGCTGGGGGTTTCTGCTTTTAAAATGGGACCAAAATAAATACTACATATCACTTATCCTGGTCGCGCGAGACTAATTTCATAAAAAGATCGGGAAATGCTCATACTCTGTCTCTTTTGAAGGAGAACGTATATCACAATGGTGGCAACTATGTTGATCGAGACGATTTGAAAAGGAAATCGTCGTAGCTGCTGCTTGATGCAATTCCGGGACCACAAATCATAAGCAATTCACAATATTGTTAAAAGAGCCGAAAAAATGTATTGATAATTTAGGATATCACTTCAAGACAGTTTATGCAATGATAATTTTTTTATAATTATTTTTTTTTTACCAAAAAATTTTGTATTTTCAATGTTAACGCAGTTATGTGCAAAATTTGTTTTAAAAAAGTTTTCTGTATGTGTTTGTTGACAATGATTGCAAAGGTTCGGAATAAAAACCTGACCCGAATTTTTTATATTGTTTTACTTTATTAATTAGTTTTTAGTTCAAAATTTGCAAGCTAGAAGTTTTCAGTGCTGCGCGTCTTTTTCGATTGATTTTCTCTCTCTCTCTCGTCTCTTGCTTAGCACAAGCCCTCTCGTGTCGAGAGTAGAAAGTAACGAAGCAGCTGACGCCTCGAGGAGTCAGATAGGCCTGTGGCAGAACCCGAGCCTCCCATTTACCAAACATGCCGGCCGCCTTGTCCAGGAACGAAATAAAGCAGCTACTTGACGACGTCGGAGGGAGACTTTCCCGATGTAGTCAACTGATCAGCCCGGAGAGGCAGCCATGCGAGCTTTGATATGGGACGCAGATATTGTCCAGCTGCAGTCCTGACGGTAATGGCTCTGACATAGCCATCCTTACTAGGACGAATCATGATCACTCTGCCCAAAGGCCAACGACCGATCCGGACGGAGAAGAGAAGGATCCACCTCTACTACGAAATCGTCGACCTTCAAAGTTTGATAGGGGGGGTTCTCCACTTCGGTCACTGTTTGAGGGTGTTCAATATTCCCGGCTCCAGCGATCCCAAAAACTGTCTCTCATCGCCTTGACCAGTGACCAGTGGGTAGCCGTATTTAGCGGACATCAGTGTTGAATGGTTGAGCTAAGAAGTATCAGAGGTGCCTATGAGGAAATGACTCGGAGTTAAAGCATCCAGGTCATCTAAGCCACCAGAGCGGAGAATTAAAGGCCGGCTATTCAGGATAGCTTCGACGGATACCAGGAGGGTAGAAAATTATTCGTACGTCAGCTCCGAGGCCTTACAACTCTTTTGAGGTGTGACTTCGTGGATTTGACTCCAGCCTCCCAAAGCCCTCCGATATGCGGAGCTCCAGGAGAAATGAACATCCAGGTTATGCCTTCCAAAGCCAGTTGCTCTTCAACGAGATTCCAATCTAGGCCTGCCTTGTGAAGAAGATGACAAAGTTCAGAATCAGCACCTCGAAAGTTAGTTTCCGTTGTCACTCTGAATCTCCGAGGCCGGCCTCTACGACCGATGAAAACGAGTAAGAGCTCCAAGTAAACTCGCAGTAGTCAGGTGACTTGTGGCCTCGTGGCTTGTCTCTGCCTCGGATTTCAAAAAGGAAGTGCAGGAGTTACTTGTTGGACAGCTTGGACGTTGTTCCAGCCACTCGGCCTGTGATGACCCCAACCGAAGACCGATTGCTGGGCTATTAAGGGTCCCCAATGGTAAAGGCCAGGTTGGATAACTTGCTTGTAGACATCGGCTCCCAAAACTACGTCTATCCGCCTGGTGTGTCGAAAGCAAGGTCGGTCAGCTGAAATTTCTGGTTAATTTGGAGTGAGTTCTGCGTCTGGTTTTCATGACGGAGTCACAATGTCGATTGACCTCAAAACAAAAACTTCTAACTTTCGAGGCTGAATCATCCGGGAGTCCGAAAGCCAAACTTGAGCTTGATAGCTGGCTGAATCCATGGCTGAGCCTGCAACGCCCGTTATACCGACGTTGCCGCGTCTTAGTCTGCAATCTAGCCTGCGAGCGAGGCTTAATGCTATTAAAGTAGCCTCAGAGCAAGGATCTAGCACTGCCCGTATTGTCTCTTGGCTGTCGAGTCACCGCTTAAGGACGTGATCACGCTCGGCAGGATTGATAGCTGGGTGGCACTTGTCCAATCATAGAGCTATGGATCGCTCTGGAAACATCAGTTTGGATTCGAGGTTGTTTGAGGTCTTGTTCCCTTGCTTCCACTGCTCCAGGACGCTTGCTTCCTCTATCGTGAATCAGAGTGTGATGGGTCCAGAACAGTCTCTATAGGTGGATTGTGATGGGCAGTTCTGAGCTGCATGATTGCTGCTCATGCAGTTAAAACAAAAATCGCGACGCGCACGACCCCTATGCCTCGACCTACAAACTATTATGCGGCTCGCTCGGGCAAAGTACCACAGAGCCTCACTAGTGAAACAAAATACCATTTTTCCTCCTTCTAACCTCAAAATCGGACTGCACCCCTTGTTTTTGGAATCTCTGAAGGAAAAATATTTTTCAAAACATGGTCGAGAAAGGTTCTTTGGCCACCTCGTTGCACCCCTCGCCTTCGGCTCGGGTCACAAACCTCTCAAAGGCCAAATAAACCCTTCCCTGACCTCGTTATGAAAAATACTATTTTTCACGCGCCCAAAAATGTGTACAAAGGAGCATAGTGCTCCCTCACACAACTTGCATCTCCCTCTCCTCCTCCAATAGCAAAAATTTATTACTCTGCTCAAAATTTTCCACCCGTGAATCTTGCAATGATACTTATATTTCTGCACATTTCTCTTAAATACCCTTTCCCCGCACAACTTCCATATCTCGCATATATCGTGAACCCCTTATACTCTATTCCATGTATAGTCTCAGTAAAACCCTGTCTTCAACATCATTTTTTCTTCGAATCTCATTTCCCTGTCTTCAATCTCCCTGCCTAAATCACTACGTCTCTCTGCTACTTCCCTCTCAAGTGCGCTATCTCTCTCATTAGCATTGTCATGTCCCAAAATCGGGACAGATCTATTACTTAATTTGAATTTACTTCACCCTTTTTTTTATTAACCGGGTAGGTGAATCGAATAACTGAGAGGAGAGATAATTAATAAAACTACAGAACCCGAAAGACTACTAAGAAAATCTATTTATTATCAAAACCAAACCCATTACAAACGTTACACGATCTACTTCCTTAAAAATAATCTTACTTCTATTAAAGTTCTGGAACTGCACACAGAGAGAGAGAGAGTGTTGAAAGCCGAAGATTCCCGATGGGCTGCTTGAGGGTGGTGAATCGGTGGTTCTACGCCGTCCTGAAGGAAATTCCAGGCTCTTTTCTTTAGTCGGAAACACTGCTGTTTCTTTAAAGTCTTTAAAAATATATTCGTCACTACCCGGAACTCTAATTTGTGTTAACCCTCGCACTTATTCGAAAACTCGCGAATTAGGTGCACTGATTCGAAAACTCAGAAATGCCCTTAAAAATAAGACTATAAATAGTCACTCAGGTTGATCTCGATATGTTTTTAAAAATATCGAGACTTGAAAATCTTTAACTCCCGTGAGTCAAGTCGGGAAGATCTTCCTCGCGGAGCGATGTGCACGGGTCGAGTTCTGGATCGCGACTAAAAAACCAAGCTCCCGGGCTCGCGTTTCGCGGCCCTATTTATACCCCTACGCATGAGGACCCACCCCCGTAGAGGGGATCATGGACCCCTCCATGTGTGCCCGAATCTGGGGGAAAAACCAATGATTTGGCCTCTTTTCCACGAGGGCCTTGGCCTTGGCCTAATTTATTATAATATTCCCCATGTGTGGACTCCCTCTCCTACAAGTAAAGTCCGCCTAAAATATTATGGGACCCGATTCCTTGAGGCCTCATTGGGTCAATGTCACTGACCGGTGGTCGCGGGGGATTGTTTATGGCCTCCGCCTCCTTGCCGTGACGCTCTATTGTTGGGGTCGCTGCTGGCTTTTCCTTTACTCAGCAGGCGTCCCGTGCTGACGCGTTTCTTTTGTCCTCTCCCTCTCTTCTTTTTCCCAGCTCCTGTTCGCTTTTCTCTCTCTCTCTGTTTTTCTTCTTTTTATTCTCTCTCTCTCTTACTTATACTTACTTATTTATCTTATTTAACTAATAATTAAATCATTTGTAAATAACTTAAAAATTAGCTGAAAACTATTTAAATTTTAAAAGGGGAGCTGGTGCCGACACGACAGCATCCTCTGGAGAAACTCCGTGTTAAAACTGGTATCATCAACGTAATCCCTCTGTAGTTACCTTGCTCTTACACCTCACCCCTTCTTTAAAGATCGGTACGATTAAAATAAAAAATAAAATAAAATTTAAATAAAAATAATTAAAAAATAAATATAATTTTAAATTCCCTTCATAAAAAGAGAGCTATCGCCATCTTGCGTAAGATTTTTATTCGTGAGCTGATTGGTAAAGAAGTTTTTAAAATATTCGAAAAGTACATTTTGAGGTTACTCTTATTGTTTTTTTTTAATTAGCATGAACCAATCATTGAAAATTTTTATCTTTTTTTTAATCATTTTAAGGTTACAAATGAGTAATTTGCTACATTTCAATCTAAATTGACATTAAAATAAAGTTATGCAATGTACACCAGCCGGACACCATATCGGTTCCGAGGTTTGAATTGGGCGCTCGAACTTTGACTGTCAAACCTAAAAGTTATTGCTAATGTGCCAACCTTTTGGGATGGGTAAAAAATTATTTTTCATAAAGTGGGTTATAAAGTTGATGTCAATGTACAACATTGATTTATTTCAGACTTGTCAAGCTTTTTATTGAAAAAATTAATGATTGATCGCTGCGGTCTACTTGTTTTGATTGTGTGCCGTATTTAAAAAATCTAATATAAATATTTTTAAAATTTTATCCATTTACAAAAACCTTCTCTCAAAATGAAAGTAAAATATTAAAAACAATTATGTAAATTACGTAATAATAGTTATTCAACAAAGAAGTATGGTTCGGTAGTTGATGTCAATCATCAACATTGATTTATTTCTGACGTTGATCATTGACATCAACTCTAAAATTAAAAATTAAAATATGTGACCCTCAAGAAACACACTGAGCATTCAAAATATAATTTAAAAAATACAGGTATCAATGATTTTTTTCGAGATAATTTAGTTCAAAGAATATTAAATTTTTACAGGTCAAGTATAGTCATACATTGTGATCTAACTTAATTACAACATATTTTAATTTCAAAAAGTGTTTGAATTGTGTGCAATTTGCATGTGTTTTTCCATGTATGTGCTATAATTGAAAAATTGTTAACTTTACGTATATTGAAGGTGATTCAAACATAATATGATCATCTTTTAGAAGAGAAATTATTTTTAAATAATAAGTAATTCGGCCTCAAGTCGTCCGTAATAAGTTTTTTGATTTCACTTCTTTCATTTATTCATTTTCAAAAAAAGATTATTATATTTAGCGTACAACTTTTTATTTAGACTGCTTTTAAAAAAACCAATCGCCGTAAATATTACTTTTTTAAAAGTATTTTTTAAAGATTTTATTACGTAAATTCGGTAAATATTTAAATGTATTTCCTTTTTGTCCACAAGTTCAAAAAACCAAACTCCATAAATAAATCATTAATATTGTTGAAATATGTCTTAATAAATTATTTCACGAACTTAACAAGTTCTAAATAATTTAACAATAACTAAGATATATTCAATTATTCTGATGTAAAACCACGACATAAACCAGAACCTATAAAGTCATAGGTAAATCAATTTTATATGTAAAAAAAAAATTCAATTTAGTATTTACCTATTCTTTAAATGTACATTGCATAACTTTATTTTAATGTAAATTTAAATTGAAATGTAGCAAATACTCATTTGTAACCTTAAAATGATTAAAAAAAAGATAAAAATTTTCAATGATCGGTTCATGTTAACTTATATATATCTAGTTCTTCTGTTTAAAATTACTTCAACCCTACATCATTATCCAGAACCCATAAAAATCATAGACATAATTTATTGTTATGAACTACTTTTGAATTCGTTTTGCATACATAATAGATGGACAAACTAAATCCACTTTAAAAATAATGGAGCAAATGCTCATCCGTACTTGAAAAATCCATGCCAAATAGAATTCATAATTTTTGGTCCACTGGATACCTAGACCCAAGACTATCTATTTGTTTTGTACTTCTTAATGAACCAATTTTAAAATGTAAAATCACTTTAGCCGCATAACTTAACCTGCATACAGACAACAAAAAAGATAAAATTTTTAATAATCGATTCATGTTGACTTAAATATACTTATCATTAACACCCTGAGTGAATGTAACAGTAACAATCAAAATTAAAATTCATTGTCAGACATCAAGTTTATTTTAGAAAAAAGGTGGGATTACAAGACTTTCAGACATCAAGTTTATTTTTGAAAAAGGGTAGGATTACAAAACTTTAACAGTTCAAGTGTATTGGCTTCAGAGCATTTACATTTCTATGATAATTCTATGAAATTAAGCGATAATGCGTATGACAATGACATTATGTGCTGCAATTGCACCTTTTGCAATTTGCAAGTTGGGTGGATTATAAAAAAGTAATTCGCAAGTTCAACGACACACACACACACACACACGCACTCATTCAGAAAAAACTTTATTTTTAATATTGCCAGTATGCACCTCGTCATCAGGTCCCCAACACAACCACAGCACAATTATTATCAACTCACAGGGCACACCACAATAATTGAAAAATCTTCGATGATGATCATAAAAAGACTGTAGAGATTATTTATTTCATACTCTTTTATTGAAATTAAACAAATTAATAATTATGAATTCTACCACTTATTTAATATATAATGAAAATAAGGGTCTTCAGTACTGTTTTTTCTATGACAATCAATTATTTATAAAAAAGTTATTGCTCATAACACATTACAAGCTCCTCTGCTCAGCGGCTCCGCAGTCACCCGTCAGCTGTAGTCAGCTCACGAGTCAGCTGTAGGGAGCTGCTAATTGATACAGCGCCACCACGCAAAAATAGACACGCCCACCGCATACGTCACGTCCGGTTGAGTCTACAGAGAGCGCAGGCAGAGAAACCGGATGCTCGAAGCTGAAATCGAATTCCCCTGACTACCGTGAGCTAAAGGAGATCAGCCTTTCGAAAAATGAGACGTTCATAACTTTTCAATGCGGGCTTTGTTCGGGTTAATTTTTTTTTTAAATTACTCAGGGGATCATCAGCTACGCGCTGGATGTATAATATAAATGAAATAACCATCCTAAAATAGTTTTTCTTTGAAGCGTCCTAACCTAAAACCAAAAATCAAAGTATACAAAGTCCTGCAGGCTTTCACGGCAGTCGGTTGAAAAAAAAACCAAATCGCCGTTAAAGCCCGATTGGGCTTTAGGATAAATTTTAAACTATTAAATTCAACATTTATTTTTTTCAAATATTATAATTTTTTTGTATTTTACTTTCAAAATAAAATTATGAATATTTTTTTTTTTTACACTTTATTCAAGTAATAATTAAAAACTGACAATTATGACAAAATTGTTTAGCTTTAATTTGATAAAGTTTCTTACATATACATCAATCAATACAGCTTGTAGACGTTATTCCTTTCTTTTTTAGAGATACTATATACTTTAACCTATAAGTGTTAGTGTTCCAAAGCTGCGTTAAGCTTTTCTAAATATAAAATTATCAAAATGGAGGTAAGATAATTAATTTTAATAAAATTTAGAGAAATGAAAATTTTTCAATTTACCTTTTAATTCAAAAAAGACGAATAACTCTATTTTAATACAAATTTTATATACCTAAAACATAAGGTTTTCGCACTGGTACGACACAAAGACGAGGAAAGAAGTATTTTCCATACTGTTGCAGCTAAAAGAATACATTGTTTTACGTATATTGAATCGATTGATTAGATGCCTCAGAGTCATATTGGTCCATTAATTGGGATAAGCAGAGCTGCATGCATAGGATTTTCATGGTCCATAACTGAGGTACTTTGAAGCAAAAGTCTCAAAAATACGGGTAAGGGGACCGCTAATTGAGTCCGCTACCTTACAAAATAGTGAGAAATCATGCAGACCTGGTTCGAGCCCAGAATACCCTAAACTATGTGCAGTATCAACTTCAAAAGAACGCCCTTGAAATTGAAAATTAATTAACAAATGGTTTTTTAAGAGCAAAAACTTTAGAATTGACTATAAAATAGTGAGAAATTATCAGGACCTGGTTTGAGCCTGGAGTACCTAACCTATGTGCAGTATTGATTTTAAAATAACGCCCTTGTAGAAGAGAATCGATTGAAAAACCAGGTCTTGATAAATCCTCACTATTTTATAGTCAATTCAAGTAGTTTTGTCATGAAAGAATGATTTGTCAGTTTATTTGTAACTTTAAGAGCTTTCATTGAAAACTCATAGCTGAGATAGGTTATGTATCCCAGGTTAAAACTTTATCTCACTGCTACTTTATAGGTTTTGACTTCTTTTCTAAGGCTTTGTAGTGCGTTAGACGATTGTCAATTGATTCTCAACTTCAAGAGCGGAATTTTAAAATTAATACTGCACATAGGTTAGGTATTCCTGGCTCAAACCAGGTGTTGATTCATTCTCATTATTTTATAGTCAAGTTTAAAGTTTTTGCCGTAAAACAGTCATTTGTCAATCAATTTTCAACTATAAGAGAAATTAATGAAAAATGATACTGTACATAGGTTAGGTATTTCAGGCTCAAACTAGGTCTTGTGCAAAGGTGTACTCGGGGGATACAAGGCCACGCAAGGCCAGCCCCGAGGTCCCCGTCGGTCAACGTCCAAGACCTAAAATAAGTAAAGAAAACGCACCCGGGAATGGGCCAGTATTTCGCGCGCCCTGATTCCCGTCCCGGCTAGCTCAGACAAAAAATGTGATTGCAGGCTGGAGAACTACCCGCGAAGTAAACGATAAATACGCGTCCGCCCAACGATTGCCTGAAAAGATGGAGAAAGACACAGAAAGGACAAAAGGGAGTTACAAGAAAAACGCGATAAGTAAATTTAATTATTTATTCTTTCTTACACTCCCGCGAGTCGATAATTATCGCCCGTAGGCCAGACTGGCCCAGATCCGCTGATACTGGCCTTGCACACCGCGCGCGGGGAGCACCGGTGCAGTCGTAGAGTTCTCCCTTGATTGGCTCACGACGTCGTGCGTGGCTCGCTGGGAAGAAGGTTCTTCTTCTCGTGGTCGGCGATCGGGTCTCTCGTTGTGACAGCCGGTTCTCGATGTCCTTCACGCCCTCGTAACTGGCGACCGGGAACGAATTATTAAAAGAAAGAAAGAATGCCGGGAGCCTGTGCTCAAGCTCCCGATCTCCCCGTAGCACTTGATGATTTCTCACTATTTTATAGTCAATTTTAAAAGTTTTGCCAATTGATTCTTAGATGTACCAGAACTGAATGAAAATTGATACTGCACATTGGTTGAAGATTCCGGGCTCAAACCAGATCTTGAAATTTGTTGATTATTTTTCAATTGTTTTCAAAGTTTTTGCCGTGAAAAAATCATTTGCCACTAGATTTTCAACTCTTGGGGCGTTCTTTGAAAACTCATACCTGAGCTAGGTTATGTATCTTATGTGAAAACCATGTCTAACTGCTCCTTTATAGGTTCACACTTAATTTCTAAGTGTTTGTAGTTTGAGGTCGCGTCATTCTTTCTTTACGAACCTAACTTTTAAATTATTTACATATTTTCAATCGCTCATTAAAAAAAAAGAATTAAAAATAAAATATACTATAATAGTAATTATGATCAGCAAAAAATTATGAACATTATAAAAATATTTTTTCAGCTGGTCAACAGTTAATGTATTTATTACCGAACTAAGAAAAAAAATTTTTATTTTTTATTTTTATATTAGTTGAAAAACAATTTTCTATTAATATTATGATATAAAAGAATATACTTATAAATATTAAAATTTATGTCATACGTAGACGTGTTCAAGTTTAGAAAATAGTTAAGACAAATCAGTAACAAGCTTATGTTAGTATTTCTATTTAAAACAATTTATTCTCTATAATTATATGCAATTTATTAACTTTTAATTTAATAACTTTCTATTCACAATAAAATTTATTTTTTCTATCACAGGTAAACAACATCTCCAACTTCCTCGCGAAGTAGCACCTGTATCTTGTTAATCAAAACAACATTTTTCCAAATGGGCATTAAAATCTCGACATTGCCAGGAGCAACCAAGGACATAAGAGATTCGAAAATTTGATTAATTAATGGCAAATTCATTCATTTGCTATTTGATCAGCATCCGCTCCAGCATCTATCATGATTTCAAAGTTTCGTAGTGACGGTTGTAAAGTATTGGTGAGGTTGTTTAATGCTTCTAATATGTTT
Source organism: Encarsia formosa (assembly GCA_038277355.1). Taxonomy (NCBI): domain Eukaryota; kingdom Metazoa; phylum Arthropoda; class Insecta; order Hymenoptera; family Aphelinidae; genus Encarsia; species Encarsia formosa. The sequence continues at coordinate 31,202,028 of CM076185.1, read as the reverse complement.
ACCATCTAAATGATTTAAAAAAAAAAATTTCGTTAAAAATTTTCTCATAAACTTATACTCATAATAGTCTTACCTTTCAAACTTAACGGAAAAATGATTGCATGAAGCTTCACAATAACGTGGAAATACGATAAAAGGGTTATTTTCACAAACTCTATATCAGAATTATAAGCATTGTCATGGTTAAAATTTTTTTTAAACAATATTTTCAAAAAATTCTATTTTAAAAAGTTACGAAAAAGTTTAATAACATACGAAAAAAAAAATAAATGAAATATGTTAAGAATAATTCTAATAAAATTGGTAAAACACAGCATCTATTATATCAATTTAATTAAAAGAAAACATGAATAAAAACAAATTGCTGACTTCTAGATGGTCCCTTGAAATAGAAATTTGCTTTTGATCGAAATTTCGTTCGATCAACGAATGAAAAGCCTTTGCTTATGCAACAAGGCACATCCAATTTGCCGACCTTAAGATAGTCCCTTGAACTTGCAATGAGTTTCTGGACGAAATTGAGTTTGATTTACCTTAAAAAAGAAAAGGGCAGGGATTATTTTTTTCGCCATCGGTGCTCGAGAGACCGAAATTCTGTCGAGAAAAGAGTAGGGATTATTTTTTTTCACCACCGTTGCTCGAGAAACCGAAATTCTGTCGAGAAAAGAGTAGGGATTATTTTTTTCACCGCCATTGCTCGAGAAACCAAAATTCTGTCGAGAAAAGAGCAGGGATTATTTTTTCGTCGCCGTTGCTTGAGAGACCGAAATTCTGTCGAGACAAGAGTTGGAGTCATTTTTTTCGCCGCTGGTGCTCGAGAAACCAAAATTCTGTCGAGAAAAGAACAGGGATTATTTTTTTCGCGGCCGGTTTTTGAGAGACCGAAATTCTGTCGAGACAAGGGCAGGAGTCATTTTTTTCGCCACCGTTGCTCGAGAGACCAAAATTCTGACGAGACAAGGGCAGGAGTCATTTCTTTCGCCGGTGCTCGAGAGACCGAAATTCTGTCGAGAAAAGGGAGGGATTATTTTTTTCGCCGCCGTTGCTCGAGAGACCGAAATTCTGTCGAGACAAGGGCAGGAGTCATCTTTTTCGCCGCCGTTGTTCGAGAGACCGAAATTCTGTCGAGACAAGGGCAGGAGTCATCTTTTTCGCCACCGGTGCTCGAGAGACCGAAATTCTGTCGAGAAAAGAGCACGAGTCATTTTTTTCGCAGCGGAGGGAAAAATGACCGGATTTTTAGGTCATGAAGTGAAAACACGGACGAGGAGCGACCGTAAAAACCGGGCGAAAGACCGAAATCGATTACTCTGGGATGAAATCATAAACTAAAACTTTTAAGTTCAATAAGAATCTTCTAGTATAATTTTTTTATTAACAATTTTATTTAAAATTTTGTATTTAACAAACCTTGCTTGACAGCTTTATCGAATAATTTTTTATCACCATTAGTGATTTTTTTTTTTTTTATTCAGAAACTGAAAAAACATTCCATTTTTTAATATTTTTAATACTTATGCTTTTTTCACTTTTGTTGCATGTATGAATTGTTATAGGGCTCGAACTAATTAGGCAGACTCGGGAATACAACCCACGTTAATCTGTCGAGCTCGCCTTGCAGCCGCTATAATCTCTGTCGCAGTCGGCTACCCGCCGACAAACTTCCTGAAAAAGGAGAAAAACCCGACCGCGATAATAAATACCTAAGTGATTTAAGAATCGGGGAGGGCGCGACAGCTCGTTAAATTCGGTAGGTGGGCGTGGGCTAGTGGATTCGAGCGCAAGGAACACCGGTTAGAAAAAATAATTGCAATTCAAAAAGTTAATTTTTAATATTTGATGATAAAAAAATTAACTTAAAAACTAATACAAAATCAATGTCTAACACGGTAATTCGCTCTAAATAAATACTCGTACAATCGAGTTTTCAAAACGACAACAAAGAATTATCGGTGCTCTTTAAATCGAGCGGCGCGTGCATACAACAACTTGCTGTTGTCGATAGCTTACGCGCACGCGAGAGAAGAAAGAAAAACAAAGTATATTGCGATTTACAAATAAACGATCCCGGACAAACACTCACAATCGCTGTTTTACGCAAAACAAAACTCACTCTAGATCGCCGCAGCTGCACCTGTCCTAAGCCGCAAGGCTGCAAACAAAGCCGCTCAGCTGGGTGTAGCTCTCCAGGCTACGATGGCTCCCGACCGGCGTCTGGCTCAGCGTCGTCGTCTTGGTCTGGAGAATACCAAGTCGTCAGGTGATGACAACCTCCCTGCTGACTTGGTTTATCTTGCTGGATATCTCACCAACACGCACGACACTGCAACCGATCTCTCTCGAGCGAATTCATAACAATGCAAGTGAAATTTCTAACACGCGAGCTGACGAACGATGCGTGTTCGATCAAGCGTTCACTCCGGAATGTTCCCCCGTCCTCGTTCCACCCGCTCCGATATTCTATCGCTTCCCGCGCATTCCGATCCCACTCGGGCAGCGTTCTAACGGTCGCGCGGCGAACATGAAATTAATCCAACCTCGTCGCGTTAATTAACTCGACCGTTACAGAATAGGTAAAAATTGAATCTTAAATTTTTTTTATTTATTTTAGTGATTATTCCTGGTCAAAAAGCACAAATTCCATCTGTTGCCCATACAAGCTCTTCGACATTAAAAGTTTCTTGATCTAATAATTCACATTTTTCTTTATCTGAAAAAGAAACAATAAATAATAGTAACTTCCATAAAAAATCATAATTATTTACACTGAAAAAAGGGGTTTTCACGACAGTCAATTAGGATAGAATGAAAAGAGATAACAACTTAAAAAAGAATCATGCAAGGTGAAAACGACAATTACTTTATAATTAATATGTAAAATTGAATTGGTTTATCTTTTCTTTTAAAAATGTGATTTTTAAATTTTTATAATATTTTTTCTCAATCAATTATTGAGGTATGATACCTAGAATACATTTTTTATTAATATAAAAAACTTATAACCAATGATATTATGAAAAAATTTTGGATAAAAAAATAAAAACAAACTTTTACAATAGGGTTGGCAACTTTTTGAAATTTATAATATTTTTTTGCTTATTTAGTTAAAATATCAAAAAATAATCAACACGTATTTTTTCTTTAAAAAAAAAAAAACTAAAATTAAAGGAACTACAAGTGTTTAAATTTTTTTAAATTTCAATATATATAGATATACTTTTAATGGAAATTCGGGTTAATGACGTAGTCAACCCATAGTTTTAAAAACTTTTCTTAATTTTCTTCTTGCTCAATTTTGATTTAAAAACTCTAAAAAAAATGTTAAAATTTATTAAAAATCGAGTACTTTTAAAAAAATATATTTTTAAAGTACCGATTATAATTGGTATACCAACCTTATTATATTCACAATTATTACCTTCATAATTAGGATCTACTTCTTGTTTTTTTTTTTTTCAATAAAAGAGATTTAACTTACTCCCTAAGTTCATCCTTTCGGTTCCAAAGATTATGTATCTTGTTAAAAAATTTATATATATCATCTATTTCAACACGATACGACACTGCAATCTGTTTTCGATACATCATTTTTGTAATTATTATTTAGATAGTAATAAATTAATTATTTCATTATTCAAATCAAAATAAATTATCAACAGAGACACTATTACACACTATAGGTTAGAAATATTTTGACTTACTTTTTTAAATAATTCTCCTGCCCTTAGTATTTTTACATCTTTTACTTTTTCAATTTCATCAGAAGCTATAATTAATTTTGCCAAACGATCGAAATTAATGATACGAAACTTCTTCTTCCTTCTTCCCATTTGAATTTGGATGATTCTAATTGTTCTTAGCCTTATAGTTATCAAGATGAAAGAAAAATTGTATTTAAAAACAAAATAAAACCTTCCCTTTCGACAAGAAACCTAAACCCGACGAAATCACTAGGGTCGCGTGCATAAATAAAAAAGTCCAGCCTATTACGAAAAAATTGAATGTATAATAAAAAAAATCCTCTAGTGATTCAAACCTAAATGAATTTTTTCTCCCTTTAACTCATCATAAAACATTCTAAATAAGAAAAAATTATATGATTTGATTTAAATAACTTGAATTTTTCAAGTAACATCAACAATCATAAAAAGAGTACTTGCTCAAAAACAGAACTGTCTGATTTTTATCTATTCAAAAAGCATTCTAAACGAAAAAAAATTCTATCATTTGATTTGAATCATTAAATGATTTTTTCAAGTAACATTAACTAACCTAAAAAGAGTACTTTTTTTTGTTCAGAATGCTTTGTGATGAGTAAAATAGTGAAACAATTCAGACAGTTCTGATTTTGAGCAAGGCGTACTCTTTTTAGGTTAGTTCGAGATACTTGAAAAAATCCTCTAGTGATTCCAATCAAATGATAAAGTTTTTTTGTTTAGAATTCTTTTTGATGAGTAAAAGAAAGAAAAAAATCAGACAATTTTGATTTTGAGCAAGGCGTACTATTTTAAGGTAAGATCGTGATACTTGAAAAAATCCTCTAGTGATTCTTATTAAATGATAGCATTTTTTCGTTGAAAAATAATTTTTTTGATCCGAATGCCTTTTAATCAAGCAAGAATTCTCGAAACAAAAAAATAAGGTCTTATTTGACCCCGGACAGGTTGACTGTTTAAGATCGACTGAAATATTTGCTATTACATTGACAAATGATTTTTTTCCCTCGAAGCTTTCCAGTTGGACTGAAAATTATTAAAAAATAAGGCTAGATTTTTTTTTGGTATCGGATAACCTATTTCAGGTTAGGCCGAACAGTTGAATATGAACTCTGATAGATGCTAATTAATAGACAAATGATTTTTTTGATCCAAGTGCCATTGAATCAAGCAAGAAGTCTTGAAAAAAAAATTAAATCTTTTTTGTGTCCAAAAGGACTAACTTGAGACAGGATTGACAGCTTAGGATTGATTTAAATATTTGCTATTTCATTGACAAATGATTTTTTTTTATGTTAATGCCTTTTACTCAAGCAAGAATTCTTGAAAAAAAAGTTAGGTCTTATTTGAGCCCGGAAATCCTAACCTGAGACAGGTTGAATGCTCGTGATCGACTGAAATATTTGCTATCACATTGACAAATGATTTTTTTGATGCAAATGCCTTTTAATCAAGCAAGAAATTTTGAAAAAAAAAGTTAGGTCTTATTTAAGCCCGGAATGACTAACCTGAAACAGGATTGACAATTAAGGATTGACTCGAATATTTGCTATTTCATTGACAAATGCTTTTTTTTTATGTTAATGCCTTTTAATCAAGCAAGAATTCTTAAAAAAAAAGTAAGATATTATTTGAGCCCGAAAATCTTAACCTGAGACAGGTTGACTGCTCGTGATCGACTGAAATATATGCTATCACATTGACAAATGATTTTTTTGATGCAAATGCCTTTTAATCAAGCAGGGATTCTTGAGAAAAAAGTTAGGTCTTATTTGAGCCTGGAAATCCTAACCTAAGACAGGTTGACTGCTCGTGGTCGACTGAAATATTTGCTATTACATTGACAAATGATTTTTTTGATTCAAATGCCTTTTAATCAGGCAAGAATTCTTGAATAAAAATTTAGATCATATTTGAGCCCGGGAAATCTAACCAGTGGCAGGTTGACTGTTGTAGATCGACCCAAATATTTGCTATTTTATTGGAGATTGATTTTTTTGACTCGGTACTCTCCATTCGGAATCAAAATTACGAAAAAATCGAGCTAGACTTTTTTTATAATTTTATCACCTATTTCAGGTCTGGCCGAGCAGTTGAATTTTGACTCTGAGGGATGCTCATCAAATGACAAAAGATTTTTTAGATTCAAACGCCTTTTGATCAGGAAAGAATTCTTGAATACAAATTTAGATCCTTTTTGAGCCCGGAATACCTAACTCGAGACAGGTTGACTGTTTCAGATTGACTTGAATATTTGCTATTTTATTATAGAATGATTTTTTCGACTCAGAGGGCTCCGAGTTCGGATTCAAAATTACGAAAAAATCAAGCTAGATTTTTTTTGGTAACGGATCGCCTATTTCAGGTCAGGCTGAGCAGTTAAATTTTGACTCCAAGAGATGCTTATTAAATCACAAAAGTTTTTTTTGGTTTAAATGCCTTTTAATCAAGCAAGAATACTTGAAAAAAATTTACATCCTATTTGAGCCCGGAAAACCTAATCTGCGACAGGTTGACTGCTGGAGAACGCCCAAAATATTTGCTATTTTCTTCACAAATGACTTTTTTGACTCAGAGGGCTTCATTTGGGTCCAAAATTACGAAATAATTGAGCTAGATTTTTTTCGGTATTTTATCACTTATTTCAGGTCGGGCGAGCAGTTGGATTTTGACTCTGAGAGATGCTCATCAAATGACAAAAGATTTTTTTGATTCAAATGCCTTTCAATCAGGCAAGAATTCTTGAATAAAAATTTAGATCATATTTGAGCCCGGGAAATCTAACCTGCGGTGGGTTGACTGTTGTAGATCGACCCAAATATTTGCTATTTTATTGGAGAATAATTTTTTTGACTCGTAGGGCTCTATTCGGATTCAAAATTACGAAAAAATCAAGCTAGATTTATTTGGTAATGGATCGCCTATTGCAGGTCAAGCCGAGGAGTTGAATTTTGACTCTGAGAGATGCTAATCAAATGACAATTGATTTTTTTGATTCAAATGCCTTCTAATCAAGCGAGAATTCTTGAATAAAAATTGAGATCCTGTTTGAGCCTGGAAAACCTAACCTGCGACAGGTTGACTGCTGGAGAACGCCCAAAATATTTGCTATTTTCTTCACAAATGACTTTTGACACGGAGCTCTCCATTCGGATATAAAATTACGAAAAAATCGAGCTAGACTTTTTTCGGTATTTTATCACTTGCTTCAGGTCAGGTTGAGCAGTTGAATTTTGACTCTGAGAGATGCTAATCAAATGACAAAAGATTTTTTTGATTAAAATAACTTTCAATCAAGCAAGAATTCTTTAAAAAAAGGTGTATCGTTTTTGAGCCAGGAAAATCTATCTTGAGACAGGTTGACAGTTTGAGATTGACCAAATATTTTTTAATCAAAATTTAACTTTATAAAAAGTATCTAAAGCTCAAAGATACTTTAAAAAAATTAAAAAAAATAAAATTTGCATGAATACTTTTTACTTGTAAAAATTTGAGATCATTAAATTATTTTAAACCATTTTATTTTATTAAACTTCTGTTCCTTTTAACTATTATTATAAATATTCAAGTATTTCTTCATCTGTGATTGTTTAAAAAATTAACGAAATAAAAAAAAAAATATCTTAATAACCTTATAAATAATTAAGCTAGATAAAGAAGTCAAGATTTTTTTCGAAGAAACCCCTACAATATGTATATCAATCGAAAGGTCTTTGAAAAAGGAAATTTTCAGCGCAAACCGCAAGTTTTTTTTTCCTCAACTGCGAATGCGCGGAGCCAAATAGTGATTTTTTAACTTTTATTAATATCTCATAACCTAAAATAGCTAGAAAAACGCGGTTTGTGGCAAAATTTTTTTGTAGAATTTATATTGTTAGACTTTAGAAGACAAGGGAAGCGATTAGAAAAATTAAGTGATTTAGAATTTACGGCAATTATAGGTCAAGGTGATTACTGTTTGGTCCTGCACTGGTGTATTAAATTTCTTTGTTTTACCTTTTGAATTGAATTTTACTAAAAAGCACAGAATCTGTCATAAAAAATTTCTCGACGCAAGAAGTTTTTTAAAGTAGAATCGAATAATATATTAATAATATTAAATAAATTATAAACGATAAAAATTTATATTGTCAAAATGCCGAAAACGCGCTCGAGTTCAGGCAGAACAAACAACGCAAGCACGACCGTAAATCGTGATATAGATAATCAAAGAATATCTGTGATCAAGTGATCAAAGAATGGACTAATTTGCCTAGCGGTAAGAGGCCCCCGCGAATTTTCCCCGTTTTGCGACCAAGGTATTATAAAGCGGCTCCGGGGCCGAGAGCGGCACTTAAAAAATTTTCAACTGGCTTGAGGCATCATTTCGTTCGCGTATACCTCAAGTCTCGAAATTTTGTTAACGGGCAAAGTTTTTTTAAAGAGCAGACGGACGCCCGCGTTGTGTGCCCTAAATAAGCCCTAGAAACTTGATCTGGAATTCATCAAACGTTCCCGCCAACGTGCAGGACCGCAAAATCTTTCAGAACCGGACAAGTACCGTCCACCCAGTCTGAGGGCCCGACTTGAGCAACCGACTACCAAGGAGCAGCGTGATATCCAACTGGAAACAAACAGTTCCCTTCAACGTGCCGGACCACAGGATCGTCTCGCCCTGAACAACTATTTCCCTCCAAGTTCGAGTGACCCGCGCCCGTGCAGACATCGCACCGTAAGTCCGATTTGAATATTTGCAGTCACGGTGATTTTTATCGTTTGCTAACACCCGCGATCCCCGAGATAGAAGCGCGCGCGTCGAACCTAGTGATTCACTGCAGGGAAGAATATATATAATAATAATTTTCTCTTTTTTTGATGTATCCGAGCATCGGAACAAAGTAATTTATGAAATAAACTCAGATTTTGGGAAAAAAGAATTGTTTATATTTCGCTTACTAAATATTTTTTTTGTATTTACCCAACATCCGAATTTGTTTTTTTTTTTCATTTCAGGATTATCACGTAGATATTTTAATTTTTCTTTTTTTTATAATTCACAAAATTGCGGACAGTAGGACGCCCACGACAAATACGGCCAGGTCGGACAGCCCGAACACGCCACTGCAAGGTCAACCTCGCCGAAGATACGATACCACGAGCTGCCGTTCCTCAATGAGTTTTTTTTCGCTTTCAGTATCCTCGGTAAGCTAGACGTCACAAGGCTTCTTTTTAATTGAACTAAACGAGATTAAATGCATCTTACATATAGTGCGGAAAAATTTCCACTTCAAGCAGATTCGATTTTAGGAGCCACATCATTTCAAAAACATGGGGGAAAATTAGATTTTATAGAAAGAACTTTTAGATTGGGAAACAGTAAATTTAATTTTGGCAATGTCCCAGCTACGAAAAAAATATTTTGACGGCAAAATCGGGAACCTGGGTGACACTTAATACGACCATTGATTATCTTGAAAACGGAAATATTTAAATAATTAACGCCGGACCAGATATAGAGCTCGGAGATTCATTTGAGATAGTTAAAAATAAACAGTGCTCAGTTCACGCGATTAATACCAGAGGTACTGATATTAAATTAACCGTGCCGCCAATTGAAGTTGCTGATTGCTTGCAGAGGGAGGAAGGGAATAAATCAAGGTTAGCGAGATTGTTAGAAATAATAAATATCTAGGGAATAGAAAACGATAAATATTTTTTTTTTTTCTTATATAAGCTTTATTAACCAATTATGATTATACAGCATAAACGATAAATATAAAATCGATATAATAAATTTTATAGATAGATATTCAATGCAATTTTTTCTTCCGGGAGATATTTTAGGTTGCATCAAAGAGGTAGAGCACGAAATTATTACAACAACGGAGACTCCTATATACGTAAAACAGTTTCAGCAACCGTACGTACAAAGAGAAATAGCTTATTAGCACGGCAGTCAAGTTTATAGTGTTTTTAACTTAGCGCAGGGATTTTATCAAATAAAGCTCGCGGACAGCATCGCAGAGAAAACAGGGTTTAGTTCGGAAAACACTCATTCCGAGCTAGATAGACTTGAAATGAGATTAAAAAATGCACCGGTTGTTTTATGAATGCGCTGCTAAGGAAACTTTTAAAAGGGCTAAAGGGAATTTTGAGTTACATGAATGACGTAATCGCGTTCGCAAAAACATTGGAAGAACTTATAGAAATATGAAAATTTTTCGAGAGATTAGAAGAAAATAATGTAACGCTTCAGCCGGAAAAAGCTGTATTTTTAAAGGACGAAGTTCGATTTTAGGGACATAAAATTTCGAAAAACGGTTTACAGGTAGATGATAAAAAATACGTTGCGATCAAAGCGCTTAGTCCGCCCTCGAATCAAAAAACCATGAAATCGTTTTTGAGAATCGTATCGTATTATAGAAGATTTATCTTTCAATTTGCGAAAATAGCAAAGCCATTGACTAATTTACTTAGAAGAAACGCGAAATTTGAATGACAAGAAGAACATAATGTAAGGTTTGAAACATTAAAAAATAAACTTATAGAGAGCACTGTTTTACGTTTTCCGGATTTAAAAAGAAGATTTATTTTAATGACGAACGCAAGCGCTTATGCGATCGAGGAGTTTTAGCACAGGTTTTTGAGGATGATAAAGAACACCCAGTAGCCTACGCGTCGCGAGTTTTAAGTAGGGTCGAACAAAGATACAGCACCAGTGAGCTTGAATTGCTTGCAATTTTGTATTCGGTACTTTATTTTAAAACATATTTATATCATGCAGAATTTAATATTCACACAGATCATAAGCCAATTATTTATATGAATAATTTTAACGACCCTACGTCAAAATTATTAAGGTGGAAGTTAAAACTTTCAGATTTCGAGTTTAAATTATATTACTGCAAAGGGAAGGAAAATGGAGTAGCAGGTGGCCTAACTAGGTACCCAGTGGGAGCGAACGATGAGGTTAGCTCAGAAAATATTTTAAGTAACGCGAATAACGGGGAAAAATTAATCGGTAAATCTACGAAAATAATTAATTTAGATACGCAATACTTTGAATTTAATGAGGGTGAATCAGATTATTATTCTCTCGAAGTTGATAAAGAAACGGTTGAGATAATAAATGATATTTTCAAGGAGAACGATAATTCGGAAGAAATGAGAGAACAAAAGGAAATTTTTATTGACTGTTATGAAATTTTTTTATGTGCGTTGGAAAGTAGATACGATTCGATGAATAAAGAATACCAAGCGGGGGAATGTCAGCTACACACTGACGACTTGATTGGTGTTTATGAGCTCTCTAGCATAGTCGAAGATCAGGGATCGTATTACTCAGCGGACAGGGAAGTAGCGATCCTACTGTGAGCGCAACGAGTCCGATGGACGCCCCCAACGCAGACGGGGAGTCTGCGGGCAAAAAAAAATCGGAAAATCGCGCGCATTACAGGGAGAATCGGATGGAGTGACGAGGGTCAAGACGCCAATGGCCAACGTTATGCATCCCGCTCAACGAGAGAGCTCATGAGTAAGGGCAATAAGCATGGAAATCGACTCCCGAATGTAGGTAAAAAACATCTTGCCAGGTGAAATATTTGTTAACGATGAGAAAATAATATATTGTGGATTGGATAATTTTATAAGAAGGTGTCAGCATGAGTTGAGAAGTCGTAAATTGGTAAACATTGAATTTCAGTTGAGTAGTGAGCGAGAGAGTACGATGAAGGGCCGGGACGGAGATTTTCAAAGTAATAACGGAGACGATAAAATACTGTCTGGCAGCCGGGGCAGTCAGGCGATTGCACGAGCATATTCCTCACGCTTCGGTTTTTATGAGCCGCAAAGTGAAAAATTCAAGGCTTATTCGAGTAAGTTTTCAATGGATAATAAATTCTCATTAAGAAACATCTTATCATTTAGGGATAGTGTTTTAATGGCTTTAATAACTTTAAATCGGTTATCGCAGACTGATCATTTGGAAGTATTTAAAGGTAGAAATGACGAAAATGTTGTGAACCAGGAAATAATACGCGAGATTGATGCAAATATGAAAATGATAAATATTGATAAACTTTTGCCATACGACATAAACGACCTATTTTATAATGATGAAGTTAGATCTAGGAAAATATATTTAGTCAAGATAGACGGGGTGGACGGGGAAACATCAAAATCTACTTACTCCTTAAGTTGTTAATCAATTTAATTAATAATCATTTCAACAATTATTCTTAAAATTAACAATAATTTGAAACAAAAAATAACATTTCATTCAAATACGCTTAAAAAAAATTTTTATTCAAGTTTTTAGTTGAAAATAAATTGCATTGAAAAATAGAATTAAAAAGATATATATGTTAAGAAAATAATGGCTATGATATGCATACCATCATTTTCTTAGTTTTGAATTTGCCATGTTACCGACAGAGAAGTCGACCGTTGATAATTAACCATCAAAGTAATTAACCACCTACTAATTGATCGCGGACGTGTTCATGATGACTTTAATAATTGACGAGATAAGAGAGAAGACAAAATAAACGAGATGTGTTAGTTTGTGTTTAAGAAATTTATATTTAATTTTAAGAATACCTGAAGTAAGAACTTTGAATGTTGTTTTCTGTTTTTATTACAGGTAATACAAAATCCTATTCTACTGTTAATTATTCTAAATTTTATAAGTAAATACATGAAAATCTGTTTTTATTACATAAACCTAACCAAGTTTTTTTTCATAATTTTCCTAATCATAAGTGGGAAAAATAAACGCCAATACAAAACAACATTTTTGGTTTTGAAAATTTCAAGGCAATATGGAATAGTTAAGATTTGATTTTAAGATAAAAGGATCAGAGGATGGAAAAAAAACAATATTATGCCGAACCTCAATTGGTACAAGAAGTGGTAAAGTTTTTGGTATACCACATGAATTTCAGAATACAGCTCACCATAAAGAATTAAGTGCTTTACCATTATTTGGTAGAATAAAAAACACTTTAAAAAAAAGACATCAAGGTAGGAAAAAATGAGTCACTTTGACGGAAGAATTAATAAAAACATATTTAGATGAGGATGATTACCTCAAATTTGATGACTTTTATTTGGAGGAAATTACGGATGATTTAGAAAATTCTCAGTTGGACACTTCGGATGAAACAATGAAAAAGTTGTTGGAAAAAGTTTTAGAAAATAAAGAACAAAAGTCAGAAGTTCAAAATTTAAATAAAATTTCTAATGATTTTATGATGGAAAAATTTAATAATCAAAGCTCTAATACAAACCAGTGGATGAACATTTGAAGAAAAATGCGAACGATGCATGATAACAGAGGACAGGAAGAAGATAAAAATTTTAAATTTTTTCCTGCAAAAAGCAAGCACTGATTGGTACGGTTGTACGCTGATAAAACATACACTAGAGTCAAAGTGGGATAGCTGGAGAAAAACTTTATTGAGTCATTTGGTAATAAAGGTTGGTCCCCTATTGAATATGCCTTTGCTTTTAAAAACCAATCCGGGCCAATACTTGATTATGCAATAAAAAAAAAAAAAACTGTTGCTTCAAATAAGAGAAACTATAGATACTCAAACGATAATCGATCTTACAGCTATCAATTTTCCAGATTGGATATCTGACAATATTGAAAAAACGTTTCCTCTTTTCACAGCTTCACATAGCGTGCAATGATTCTTTTCTTTATGTCTTTTAATTTTATTATCAGAGTAATTTCTCCTACCCTCATCGCTTGTATTTTTTTTCACCAGATGTTCCAATTTACTTGTTTCATTATAGAGGTCTTGAGTTCCATTTAAAGTTTCTCTATCAACCGGGTTCAAAATTTCATACAATTTTTCCTCTATTTTTTTGGAATTATTTTTTGTTGTTTTTTTAATTTTTTATCTTGTTTAAAACTTCAGCCTTCAATCTTCTGCACATTTTTTCTAGCTACAAATATTAGGAGCAAAAAAATAGATTCGACCAGAAAAGTTTTCATGATGATTATTATAAGCAACCATGATGACAACTAAAAAAGATTATAAACAATCCTTTCACATTCAGAAGCTTCAACGTTTTTTTTATCAGTCATGCGGGGAGGGGAAGTCTGCTTTGGCTGTGGTTTGTCCGAGTCCACACTAAAATCTCTGTAAATTATTATGCCATTAAATTTGAGGTAAGTCATATGTTTACAAAATTAAAAATCAACTGTAAAATATTTAATCATTAAAGAATAATTGAGATTTGTTAATGAATTCTTATAGATGATAAATAGACAAATAAATTCAAAAAATATTAATTAGACAAAATAAGTTTGAAAAACATTTTAAATTTTGTTACAATCAATGCCTGTACAAAATCACTGTATAATAAGTGATAAGAGTATATTATCCTAGCGTACAAAAAAAATATTTCTTAGTAAAGTAAATACTAGGTTGTCCTGGGGACAAAAAGAGGACGAAGTCACGTAGATATTATTTAAGTTTTGAAGCATAAGGAAGAAGTATAGGGCACTATTAATTAAAAAAAACCAACAAAATAAAAATTTCATCTTTTTATCGTAAAAACCTTTCATAATTTCCTGTTTCTCAAACAAATTTTTATGAGTCCTCGAAGATGGTCCCCCAGGTACGCCCTCGTTGACGACTGCAGTCGGGATACCGAAAAGAACCTCATAGTATGGCACATAATTCATCCCTGAAAAAAAATTTGGGTCCTCGGGGATGATCACCCAGGTGCACCCACATCGACGACCTCAGTCGGAATCTCGTAAAAAGAACCACCTGGTATGGCGCGGAATTCATCTCCAAAAAATAAAAAAATTCGGGTCCTCGGGGATGATCACCCTGGTGAACCATCGTCGGCGACCTCCGTCGAAATATAGTTAAAAAAACCTCCCGGTAAGATACGAAACTCATCCCTGAAAAAGAAAAATTCTGGTCCTCAGATATTTTTTTCCGCACTTCTTGGGTTTAATCATCAAAATAAAAGTTTATTAAAAATAAAGTGAAAAATATAAATAATTTATTTTGAAAAAAGGACCTAATGAGATTCAAGTGAAAATCAATTGAAAATCAAGTGTGAAATTGGCACAAATCTCAGCTGAACTTGGAGGTCATCTCAACGTGAAGTGATTTGTATAATTGATAATTAATTCATTTATTTATATTTTTTTCCTTCTTAATGAATAACTTAGCCGAAAGGTACAATTTATATGCTTATTACAGCAGAAATAGACTTGATGTGATTCAAGTGAGAATCAGCTGAGAATCAGATGTGAAATTGGCACAAATCTTATCTGAGCTTTAACAGCAGGAAAGACTTTTGAGCTGTTGAATATTTCTATTGAAACGACTTTTTTTGCAAATATTACCTTGCTGAATAGCTTGGTGGCACTGAATAGTATTTAATACAAAATATCGAAATCTGGGGTTCTTGGCAAAACGTTCATCATGAAATTTCAATAAATACTCAAAATATTCTAGATGTGTTAATTTTTTGCTTCTTTCTCTTGTGTTATTATTTAGTTCAGCCGAAGCATACGGCAGCAAAGCTAGAAATTCTATAGTAACGTATTCTTCATATGAAAACTAGTTTATAATGTCAGTTCCTTGTGATTACGGAGTAATATCATTTATGGCTAAGTAAAGTCGATCAACTTCTGAAATAAGGACACTATCAGGTATTGGGCTTTCATAAACTCCCTCGGAAAAATTGTCTTCATTTCCATTGAGTTCTGGATTTACATTACTATATATACATATATATATATATATATATATATATATACTAGGGGGTACCCCCCTGCTCGCTTCGCTCGCCAACCCCCATAAAAATAGTTATAAAATATAGAGTTTTTTGACAGTTAATATTTAACATGTTTTTTGAGTTGAGTTTGTGTATTGAATAAAAGTTCAAACATGTTTAGGTAAAATTGTTAAATATGATTTAAATTGAAAAAAGAAAATTTTATATTATGGTGAGTCTAAAAAAATAGTTATAAAAATTAAATAGTAAGTTAAAATACTTCAAGTACTTAAAACATGTTAAATATAATATTTTTTAACCGTTTTGAAGTACTCCTTTAAAAAGGGCTTTTAAAATTACGACTCCTCTAGGAAAAGCGCCCTTCAAAGAGGTTAAATATGGAGTTTTTTGACTGTTAAGGTGCTCGTACAGGAGAAGCTCCTATAATTTAAAATCAACTCCTCCGGGAGGAGCCCCTTAAAACATGTTGAATATAAGATTTATTGACGTTTTGAGGTGCTCCTCCGGGAGGAGCTCTGGAAATTACGGCTCCTCCGGGAGGAGCCCCTTAAAACATGTTAAATATAAGGTTTTTTGAAGGTTTTGAGGTGCTCCTCCGGGAGGAGCTCACTTCAAACATAATAAATATAAGGTTTTTTGACGTTTTAAGGGGCTCCTCCAGGAGGAGCTCTGAAAATTACGGCTCCTCCGGGAGGAGCCCCTTAAAACATGTTAAATATAAGGTTTTTTGAAGGTTTTGAGGTGCTCCTCCGGGAGGAGCTCTTTTTTTTTGGCTCCTCTGGGAGGAGCCCCTTAAAAAATGTTAAATATAAGGTTTTTTGAAGGTTTTGAGGTGCTCCTCCGGGAGGAGCTCTTTAAACGACTGCTCCTGCGGGAGGAGCCCACTTCAAACATAATAAATATAAGGTTTTTTGACGTTTTAAGGGGCTCCTCCGGGAGGAGCTCTGAAAATTACGGCTCCTCCGGGAGGAGCCCCTTAAAACATGTTAAATATAAGGTTTTTTGAAGGTTTTGAGGTGCTCCTCCGAGAGGAGCTCTTTAAACTACGGCTCCTCCGGGAGGAGCCCCTTAAAACATGTTAAATATAAGGTTTTTTGACGTTTTAAGGGGCTCCTCTGGGAGGAGCTCTGAAAATTACGGCTCCTCCGGGAGGAGCCCCTTAAAACATGTTAAATATAAGGTTTTTTGAAGGTTTTGAGGTGCTCCTCTGGGAGGAGCCAAAAAAAAAGAGCTCCTCCTGGATATAACTATATAATATAGGAATATATATATATGTTGCGGTCACTATCCGGACATTTCATATATACAGCGGTTACTATCCGGACATTTCAACACTATCCGGACAGTCAGGATAGTGTTTGGTCCCATTTTTTCCGAGACCAAATAAAAATGAGTTCCAGAAATTGGGTGATGGGTTATTTGGGATGGGTTATTTTGGTTGAACCGCGCAAACCTAGAAAATTTTTTTATTGATCGGTTATTTTGGAAAAAAAAATAAAAAAAAGATGGGTTATTTTGGTTTTCTTGAATACGTGGGTGGATTGCGCGTGATTTGCGCTTTAAGAGGGTGTATTATTGCTTTAGTAATTTATCATGCGGTATGTACAGTGACCACTGTACATATATATATATACATAAAGGAGCCGTATACTATCATGACAGACATTTTCAATGACTGTTTACACAATGATTTTTATAAAAATACCTAAAACAAAAATATCCCTCCTCAAGCGCAAATCACGCGTAATCCACCCACGTATTCAAAAAAACCAAAATAACCCATCTTTTTTTTATTTTTTTTTCCAAAATAACCCATCAATAAAAAATTTTTCTAGGTTTGCGCGGTTCAACCAAAATAACCCATCCCAAATAACCCATCACCCAATTCCTGGAACTTAGTTTTGCCTAGAACTCGAATTCTTGGAATTTAAACACGTTTTACTATCATGACATGTCATGATAGTAACACAAAGTCAGGATAGTGACCACTTTTTGGATTTTTTGTCATGAGAGTGACCGCTTAATCTATTTATCTTATATATATATATATATATATATGTATGTATGTACAGATAAATTACTAAAGCAATAATACACCCTCTTAAAGCGCAAATCACGCGCAATCCACCCACGTATTCAAAAAAACCAAAATAACCCATCTTTTTTTTATTTTTTTTCCAAAATAACCCATCAATAAAAAAATTTTCTAGGTTAGCGCGGTTCAACCAAAATAACCCATCCCAAATAACCCATCACCCAATTTCTGGAACTCATTTTTATTTGGTCTCGGAAAAAATGGGACCAAACACTATCCTGACTGTCCGGATAGTGTTGAAATGTCCGGATAGTAACCGCTGTATATATGAAATGTCCGGATAGTGACCGCAACATATATATATCTTATATATATATATATATATATATAGTAATACACTGAGATGCTTGACATATACGTATCGTATCAAATAAAAATCCCACACAGGTACTCACTTGACCTATATTAATAATGTTACCTTTATAAGCATATTGGCCTAGCAGACCTCTTGATTGTACCCTATAAACACGCATTAGTGGTTGTACTCGGGCAATTAAGTTGTCTACAAATGACAAATCTTGAAGTTCAACGGGGGAGTTAAAGTGGCTGAACGGCAAACTCCACGGGCCGTCGTGGGTTGTACTCCTGAGTCCACATTTGCTAATTCAAGCCAAAACAAAACTTAATAATTATTTAGAGAATTAAAATAAACAGTAAAAAAAGTTAACGTGACTGAATAAATTAATTTCTAGGTTAAGAAAATTCTACTCACTTGTTAAATTAAAATAATTGTGCAAAGGGAAAAAAATGTACTCTCGTACAAAAAAATATAAAAAAAATTATTTAAAAAAAAAAAAAAATCATTTTACATTAAAACGGATGAATTCGAATGATCATCTAAATCGACGAATAATCCGGATTAATTGAAAAACAATTTATGCAACGTATATAAAACCAAATCTAAATGAAAATTATGCAATTAAACAGATAAAATAAACTACGAATTTCGAACCAACCAAATAAAAGTATCGAAAAAAATTAAACTGTTCCTTCCTTTAAATTATTGTTAAAACGCGTATTGTCAGTTAAACACTGACTGACATGGAGAGGTCACACCCTCCGGGTCACCGATCTTGACGAAACTTTCGGGATCGTTTTCTTATACCAAAAGATGAAGAAATCTACCAATCATCCCGTCTAATGGGCCTTTCATACCTAGTTCCTACATAGCTTATATCGTATTTTTAGCTCTTTTTGGGTTTTTTTGCGAATTTTCAAAAAATTCCTGCTCGAAGCCTATTGTACTTGCAAAATTCTGCAACGCCGCATTTTTTTTCATCTTCTTTTCAGAAAAAATATTTTTAAATCTAATTTTGAAGAAATAGTCCATGTAAAATTAAGGTAATCAAAAGCATTTTTTTTACTGTTTTTTTGGTTTTATGAACTTAAACTGTACGTCGTCAGCCTTATCAAAATTATATCTAAAAATATTTTTTCTAAAAAATTCATAAAAAAACAAAGAAAATTCGGGGTTGCAGAATTCTGTAAGTGCAATAGGCTTTGAGCAGGAATTTTTTGAAAATCAGCTTGTTTTAACACTTTTAACACTTTTGTGCGACTTTTGTGGTTATTTGTGCCAGTTTTCAAAAAATTCCTGCTCAAAGCCTATTGCACTTACACAATTCTGCAACCCCGCATTTTCTTTGTTTTTATATGAATTTTTTAGAAAAAATATTTTTAGACATAATTTTGATAAGGCTGACGACGTACAGTTTAAATTCATAAAACCAAAAAAACAGTAAAAAAATGCTTTTGATTACCTTAATTTTACATGGACTATTTCTTCAAAATTAGATTTAAAAATATTTTTTCTCAAAAGAAGATAAAAAATAAAAATATTCGGGGTTGCAGAATTTTGCAAGTGCAATAGGCTTCGAGCAGGAATTTTTTGAAAATTCGCAAAAAAACCCAAAAAGAGCTAAAAATACGATATAAGCTATGTACTACATGTATGTAGGAACTAGGTATGAAAGGCCCATTAGACGGGATGATTGGTAGATTTCTTCATCTTTTGGTATAAGAAAACGATCCCCAAAGTTTCGTCAAGATCGGTGACCCGGAGGGTGTGACCTCTCCTTGTGAGTATTGTCAGTTAAACACTGACGACGCTTTTTTCTACTCCCTGTGTTAATTAATTTTATGAAAATGTAAGCTTATTTATTCGAGAAAAGTTAGTGCGAAGTTTAAAAATTAATTAAAGTAAGTATATTATATTAATTACTCATTATTAATTAATCATTCATTCATTCGTTTCCTCGTAGAATAAAAATATAATAAAAAAAATATTAATAGGAATAAGTTAAATAGCTATGGTTACAAAAAAACCTTTTTTCCAGCTAGATAATAAGTAGTAAACAATAAATAATGAAATTTTTTATTCAAGCGAAATTGCGATTCTTTTTGTATTTTATTTTTCTAAAATTTAATTTGATTCCAAAAAATATACACGTTATCTGTAAATTTTATTAGAAAATTATTGGTTTATTAGCCGCTTTTTAG
Source organism: Encarsia formosa (assembly GCA_038277355.1). Taxonomy (NCBI): domain Eukaryota; kingdom Metazoa; phylum Arthropoda; class Insecta; order Hymenoptera; family Aphelinidae; genus Encarsia; species Encarsia formosa. Next base: position 31,181,970 of record CM076185.1, on the reverse strand, counting down.
TGTTAATTTTGTTCTTCGTAATTTTTTAAGCAGCTAATTAGGTGTTTTAATTTGGTAGCTACTTTCTTTGGCCCGGGAAAATTCAGATACTATTGTTAACAAATTTTTATTTTGATTAAAAAAGACTTTCAACCAAATATAATGGATTTGATTCAAAAATATATGGTTTTCCGATGAGAGTCATCTGATCTATATTTTTGCAACAAAAAACTTTCCCAATGCTGCTCATAAAGATTTTTTCTGATTTCAGCCTAGCGAGTCATTCAGTCCAAGTTGGATTTGCATAAAAACCCTGAGTAAATCACGCATCTCAACCCAAAACAGTTAACCCAACTTCATTTGAAATTTTTAATTTTTTAGTAATAAATTATCCTTACATACGCAAAGGATTAGCGATTTTGAAATTTTTTATGGTGATAATTTGGAGTCCTATCTTTTTTGGGGATTCAGTAGTAGACCAGTTCCACTTCAGATCGTATAAGGCGAACAACGCTCTCGGAACTTTTTCTTCGAATCAGCTGAAAATTTTTTTCCAGATTCTGTATCATATTTTAAGAGATACACGTCTCAGAAATTTTTTTAAATTGCATTTTTCGGGCCTTTGCAACGAAAAAAAAATTACACACAACGCTGAAAAAGAAATGAAAAAGAAAACTAACCATCTCTTGGCAAACCCTCGACACCCTTGCTTTCGGGTCGGGCGTGAATAAGGCTGGCTAATGCTTTTCTAGCGGTGTGTAATAAACTATTATCACTAAAAAAAGAGACAATCTTTAAGAGTGCTAAAGACCCCGCGGAGAGTACCACTTAACGTTGTATTATGGACGCGTGAAAAAAATTTCTAACAAACTACGGCCACAAAATAAAAATAATCACTCCAAAAAAAATTTTTTTAAATAGTTGAAATCACTCCACAAGTGTGTAACTATTTGCTTTTCGTGAAAGTAGCATGCAAGTGCGTTACTATCTTAATTTTTGATCAAATCTTGCAATAATTTGTAGTGAATAAGGAACTGTGATCAGCACTCACTGAAAATGAATTAGTAAAAATTTTACTAATATTATAAGTAAACCAAATTTTACTTACAAATTAGTAAATTTTTTACTAATGTTCCAGTAAAAAGTTGTCTTTACGAAAGAATTAGTAAAATCTTACTTATTCGACAGTAAAAAACTGTTCTAACCTACAAATCCTACCCCTAAATCCAGCTGGATTTCCAGCTGGCTATCCAGCTGGATTTCGGTTCCAATATGACGGCTGGATTTCCAGCTGGATTACTAGCTGGATTTCCAGCTGGATTAAAAAAAAAAAAAAATTTTAGTTAATATTGCTCAAAATCGAGTTATTATTTATTTTTCAATGATTTTGAAAAAATTGAACTTCCAGCTGGATTTCCAGCTGGCTATCCAGCTGGATTTCGGTTCCAATATGACGGCTGGATTTCAGTAGTATAGCTAAGAGAGTTCTAGGCCATGGCCCAGAACTCTCGTACCTTTTTCGGCGCAGAACTCTCGTACCTTTTTCGGCGCAGAACTCTCGTACCTTTTTTGGCGCAGAACTCTCGTACTTTTTTGGTCCCGCTCTCTCGTACTTTTTGGTCCCGCTCTCTCGTTCCTTTTTCGGCGCAGAACTCTCGTACTTTTTGAGGGTGAGGGCTGGGGTCGTGCTAGGGGCTAGTCGCTGCTGGCTAGCTGCTAGCTTGATTCATTTTTAATATTTTAATGAATTTTACAATTCATTGATGATATTTGAAAATTATTTTTAATAAAATTTTTAAAGAAAAAAAAAATCGATTCAACCAGGACTCGAACCGACGATCCCAGACACTCTACTACCTGAGCCATTGAGCTAGCACGCACCATGACTTTAATTAAACTACTTTTCCAACTGTTTTATATTGTTTTCATATTACTTTAAATAATTTAATATTATTTTGTTTGTTTAATTGTTTATTGATATTTTTATTCTTAATTAGTATCATATATTAATAATATTATTTTTTAAATTAAATTATCAAAGAAAAAATTTTTATTGAAGTGGGATTCGAACCCACGACCCCTGGCATGCCAGGCAGACACTCTACCACAGCCATTGAGCTAACATGCGTCAGGACTTTAGTTAAAGTACTTTTCTAACCGTTTTAATTATTAGAATTCAATTAAATTTTTTTCTTTTTCTTTAATTTTTTCGTATTTAATCTTTTTTTTCATTTTTCTTTTCGTAAGTTTTTTGTTCTTCTTGAAGCTTTTGAAAACTTTTATATTGCTCATCTTGACGCTTTTTTTCCTCAGAATAACTTTTAAAACCTGTAGATACTTTTACTTCAAAAGTTCAAACTTTAAACCTATAAGTTTGAACTTCATGTTTAAAAGTTTAAACTTTTAATGTGAAACCTTATACTTTTACTACAAAAGTTCAAACTTTAGACCTATAAGTTTGAACTTTACGTTTAAAAAGTTTGAACTTTAAATGTAAAACCTTATACTTTTACTACAAAAGTTCAAACTTTAGACCTATAAGTTTGAACTTTACGTTCAAAAGTTTAAACTTTCAATAGTTCAAACTTTAAACTTATAAGTTTGAACTTTATGTTTAAAAGTTTAAACTTTTAATGTGAAACCTTATACTTTTACTACAAAAGTTCAAACTTTAGACCTATAAGTTTGAACTTTACGTTCAAAAGTTTAAACTTTCAAAAGTTCAAACTTTAAACCTATAAGTTTGAACTTAATGTTTAAAAGTTTAAACTTTTAATGTGAAACCTTATACTTTTACTACAAAAGTTCAAACTTTAGACCTATAAGTTTGAACTTTACGTTTAAAAAGTTTAAACTTTAAATGTAAAACCTTATACTTTTACTACAAAAGTTCAAACTTTAGACCTATAAGTATGAACTTTACGTTCAAAAGTTTAAACTTTCAAAAGTTCAAACTTTAAACCTATAAGTTTGAACTTAATGTTTAAAAGTTTAAACTTTAAATGTGAAACCTTATACTTTTACTACAAAAGTTCAAACTTTAGACCTATAAGTTTGAACTTTACGTTTAAAAAGTTTAAACTTTAAATGTAAAACCTTATACTTTTACTACAAAAGTTCAAACTTTAGACCTATAAGTTTGAACTTTACGTTCAAAAGTTTAAACTTTTAATGTGAAACCCTATACTTTTATTACAAAAGTTTGAACTTTAAGTTTAAGTGTTCAAACTTTCAATATAATAATCTATACTTTTAGTTAAAATGTTTAAACTTTTACTAAGATACTTTATACTTTTACTTCAAAATTCAAACTTCAGACCTATGAGTTTGAACTTTACGTTTAAAAGTTTAAACTTTTACTCTAAATGTTTAAACTTTCAAGATGACTTTTTATGCTTTTACTTAAAAAATTCAAACTTACTTTTTAGAGACCCGTTTTCTTAAAACACTAGTTCCTCTCACTACCTTTTACCTTTGCCGCTACGTTCAGAGTTCATTTGAACTTTCATGGTTATAAATTCATTGGTTTTGTTTAGATACTAATAATTATTATTTTCATGATTTTAATCGGATAATTTCGAAAACTTGATTAAATAATTATTTTTTATCAAATCTATTCTATTTCTAAATGTTTTAATTTAATTGTAATATAAAAATAAAAAATAAAAAATTCAAATTTTGTTCTTCAACCAATCACATCACGAATAAAATGCTGACATTCTTTTTGGATTCTCTCTTTTATCTTAGGATGATTATTTGTCAACAGGGTTTATTATGTTGTATCCAAGACATTTTAAAAAATTTTGGTTTTGTCGTTTTAGTGGTTTGGAATGCTTCGACTTTGAAACCAATAGTTTATTTTTTATGATAGTTGAATCATTGTTCTGTCGCCTTACTTCTTTTAGCCTTAGTTGTTTGTATGGTTTAAAGATTAAACCTTGACCTTGTATATCAGGTTTTTTACCTTGGGCTATGGCTTCTATCGCATTATTACTTCTTTTGATTTCATCAATTTTTTCTCGATCAATTTTTGTATCTTTAGTAGCCTTGTAAACTCCAGAAGCACCACTTACCAATGCACTTGCTGCACTTAACCCAGCTAACAAAGGTGTAAGTGGTAAAGCTCCACCAGTTTTCGAAGGTACACTTGATTTAATACCCATTCCTAGTTTCGATTTCAGGTTCGTTGAAGAAATTTTTCCAATAGAACTTGAGTGTTTTGGAAGTGTCCGAGCATGGCTTTTTCTGGTGGAATGTAAGCTCCCGTACATTTCAGCTGGTCTCATAAAGTAATTGTTGTCTGACAAGTTTAGTTCGAAGGGGAGTTTGTTGATGATGATAGTATCCATCAATCTGGAACTCCCCTTCTTCTTTTTATTGTAAATGATCATTTCTCTATGAAGGTTAATTTATAACTGAAATCAATAGTAATAAATGTACTGTATTTATAGTAATTTGAAGCTTAACTACAAAAATTAAATGTTGGATATAGTTAATATCATCATCATAGACTACCGGGAAAAATTTAAATACATCTATTTTAGTATTAAGGATCATTATAAAAGAGAGAAATGAAGTTAGGTACAAGTGGACTCTTAACTTTTAGTTCTTAGAGAAAGAATGAAGTAAGGTACGAGTGGATTCTACACATTTTGCTATGAATATGAGAACGAAAGAAAAAGTGTTCAGTCTTAATTTAGACATCGAAGAGCCAATATGGATAATTTTATCTGGCAGAAAAAAATCCTTGAAGAGCTAGTTAAAGCTCAAAAAGCAGCAAAACGCTAGTATAATGTTATGCGTTCTCGAAGAGATGATACTGAGCGAATTTTACATCAAACATTTAAGCCCATTGTCGATCCTATTCAAAAGTTAGTTGATCTAAGTGCTTACAAACGAAGAAAATTTAATAGTATAGATGAGCAATATAGTAATCAAAATTTTAATGAAGAAAATAGTCATTTGAAAAAACAATTAAAAACAAAAGGAGTGCACCCAGTTAAAACTGATAACGATCTTGAAGTATCATTTTCTGAAACATTGATAGACAATAATGAAAGACCATTAATGACTGTCAAAGAATCATCTGACTCAGAAGATAGAGAATTATTCCAAGATGAAACTATCGCAGAACCAGAAGAAACTTTTGAAAATAACAGTAGTCAGAATGAAAGCCCTACTCCAAGTGAAAAGTTTTGTCTTGATGAAAGCGATAATTCAGTTACAAGTACTGATTATGAAACTGCAGCTGAAGATGATAAAGATGAAGATGTGTATCAATTATTCAATACAATTCAAAATCAAGGAAGCTTAGATAAAATTTATGGAGTTAAAATGGACAAAGGAAAACTCTTAATTGGAAAAACTCCAATAAGTTTTTTAAATAGTCTTATAAAAGTAAACCATAAAACTTACCAAAAAACTCCTGGGTTGCTTAAATTATTGTTTGAAATAGATCCAGTTCATTATAATAAAAATGATAAAGAAAATTATAGGCAGATCATGGAAACTACTCATGCTCATAAAGTTCGTTGTCAACCTAATGAAAAAATACGAACATCGAAAAGTAAAAAATTTATCAAAATTATCGCTCCCATGTTTTTAAATACAGAAGAAAAGACTGGAGAAGGATTGTTCAATAGTAAAGATGATCTATCCTGGGTCGATCCGAATGAACTTGTTACAAATGAAGAAGAAGTTAGTGAGGATGATCACAATGAACTTGTTGAACGTCTTAAATTACTGGTCTCTAAAAAACTTACTGGAAGTATGTCTCACGATTTTGAAATAATATCTGACGGACGGTTTATATGCGGTTCAAGTACTATTGTTTTAAACATTGTTTTTTCTTGAAAAACAAAATTGACAAATTATTCGTCATTCAAAATCAATAAATCATTCGTTCTCAACGAAGCCACCTAAAATTTAACTTTATTTATAAATTACTAATTATTGGTTATTACAAAAAAATACACGAATCTATTTCAGAAAACATCTATTATTTTATTTATCTATTCTGATTCACCCAGTTTTATGAGTTATTCATTTTTCTGGTTAAAACTTTAGGTGGCTTTGTTGAGAACGAATTAGTCAGGGCGCCGTAGGGGTTTTCGTGACCCTATAGCGGTCAGCGATCCACCTAGGCTTAAAAGATGTATTTTGACCTCCTAATTAAGAATTTCGAGGGTGGACGTTCGAAAAATTTGTTTACAATTGTTTAAACAAATAACAAAATATGAAAGTCATTTTTTCGATGAAAAAATTTTTTTTAAATATTTTTCAGCTAAAAATAAGTCGAAAATGTAAATGGACTTTTTTTCGTAAAGTCAATAGTTTTCGAGAAAAAAATCATCAAAGTTTCAAAAACTTATACTCCGGCCGGTTTGGTTGGTATACGTTAAATAACTCGACTGATTTTCTACAGATGCTCAGTTTCCGATCTATCCAACTCAATTAAATATTATTCGACTTTCATAATCAGAACTTTAAGAGTGAAAATTTGAAAAATTAATTGTTTAAATAATTTATTTATTTGAAAAATTTAAAAAATTTGGACTAAAAAAAAATTTGTTGGTTTTTTAAGCTCAATATATAAATCAAAAATGTTCTCGGATTTTTCTCGTTCAGTTAACAATTTTTGTTTAAAAAATATTCTGTTAACGGATATTAAAAAAAATAACGTGGCATTGTTTAAATAATATTTTTGTTAATAAAATTAAAAATTTCTCGTTTTCTTACATTAAAATTTGTATAAAAAAAAAATCTCAATGTAATAAAATGTAGTCATTTTTTTTATCTTTTCAGCTCGCTTTTCAGTTAATAATTTTTTAAACAAAAATTATTAACTGAACGAGAAAAATCCGAGAGCATTTTTTATTTATATATATATAGCTTAAAAAACCAACAAATTTTTTTTTAGTCCAAATTTTTTAAATTTTTTAAATAAATAAATTATTTTTAAACAATACTTTTTCAAATTTTCACTCTTGAAGTTCTGATTATGAAAGTCGAATAATATTTAATTGAGCTGGATAGATTGGAAACCGTGCATCTGTAGAAAATCAGTCGAATTATTACGTATACCAACCGAACCGGCCGGAGTATAAGTTTTTGAAACTTTGATGATTTTTTTCTCGAAAACTATTGACTTTACGAAAAAAAGTCCATTTACATTTTCGACTTATTTTTAGCTGAAAAAAAAAAAAAATTTTTTTCATCGAAAAAATGACTTATACTTTGTTATTTGTTTAAACAATTGTAAACAAATTTTTCGAACGTCCACCCTCGAAATTCTTAATTAGGAGGTCAAAATACATCTTTTAAGCCTAGGTGGATCGCTGACCGCTATAGGGTCACGAAAACTCCTACGGCGCCCTGACTAAATGGTTTATTGATTTTGAATGACGAATCAATTGAATAATTTGTCAGTTTTATTTTTGAAGAAATAACAATGTTTAAAACAATAATACTCGAACCGCATAAAAATCGTCTATCAGATATTATTTGATTTGATTTCAATACTTTCAACTGTTCATATTAAAAAATATTTCAACAGAATCAGAATATAAAATTTAAAAAATGGGGCGAAGTTTCATGTCTCTTAATTGTTTCGTGTTTTAATTTGTTTGATTTCATTGTTTTTATAATACATTAATATACATAGTTCAAAGTTTTTAACCAAAATAATACTATTTATTGAATAAAAATCACGCAAGCCATCAAATTATATTATTATTATTCTAGCTCTAAAGGTAATTTTTATACATTAATATACATAATTCAAAAGCTTTTAACCAAAACTTTAATTTTCATTAAATAAAAATTATGCAGGCCGTACTTACTAGTTACTAACTCTAGGAGAAACAGCAACTGAAATGATAAAAAAAGCTTTGAAGACGATAATAATTGAAAATTTCGTTAAAAATCAATAATGAAAATTTGCATATTGGTACTGAGATTAAAATAAAGCTTTTTTCAACCACAAAAACATATCAAAACTTTGGAAAAATCAAAGATACACTTCTCAAGTAAATGTGGTTTGAAAAAAATTCGTATTTTTAATTTTTTTAATTTTAGGAATGAAGTTTGAGGCTCGGAGGAAAAAAACAAATGAATGGGTTAAGAAAGTAGAGAAAAAAAAAGTCCAAAAAGGTTGAATCTACTAAAAGCTATACGGCCATTTATAGATTGAAGTCTCTTTTTTTTTATCGAAAAATTCTGCAACGTTGAAAATTAAAACAAAATTCCCGAGATACATATTTCTTAAAATATGATATAGAACTTTCAACTGATTCAAAGAAAATGTTCCTAGAGCGTTATACGATTTGAAATGGAAACAAGCAGTATTCCTTCAAAAACTGTTCACTCAAATTTTGGAAGTCTTCCACATTTTATTCGGATATTCTTTCAAAATTTTTTGTTAAAAATTTAATTATATATATTTTTCAATAATCATACTTTTTTATATTGTTTATTCTGTGTTTCTTCAGAAATAAAATTATTGAATACACAAAAAAAATCTTAGGTTATGATTTTCTCGTCACCTCATTTAGAACTAAGAAATAGGTATTCAGTTATTTTTAGTTCTCTAGATTATTAATTCTAAGAATTACTTATCTGACAAATTATATGTACGTTAAAAAAATATTCAAAACCGTATTAATCTCTGGATTTTGAATGAAGTATTGCATTAGAAAATTTTTTGAATGCATAGAATATAAGAGGATCATGCTGCCTTTCGAATAAAAGATGTAACAACAGAAATAAAAAGGTTTGTTAAAGAAAATTTCTTTTGATTTCTTAAAAATATTACATCTTGTAATTGAAAAACTTTTTTTAATTAATTAATACTTTATTGGATTCATTTATTATACTTTTCACCTAGATACGTTTAAAAAATATACATTACGAACTTTCAAAAAAACAGGTGAGCAGAATAAGAAATTACTAATTCAAATTTTTTTAAAGATCACTCCATAATTTAGTTACTTAAAAAATTTGTTTTGATTTGTTTAAATCTTCCATTATTCTAAAACAAGCAATCTTAATAAACATAGTTAATACTCTTTAACTCTTTTACAAATATTGAATGAATGTACAGATTTACGAATGGCTTGCTCGCGCATGTGTGACTGAAAACTTAGAGTTAAAGTAACTTAAGCACTAGGGCGTCCCTTAGTTCCCAAACTTACTGAATGTGTACTATCACTTCGCAAATTATCTGGTTTTATCAGAAAAAAAATTTCCCATAATTTTTAAAACAAAAAAAAAAAGTTTTACGTGTGCCTGTAGAGCTATGCTTTTGCCATTTAAAACATATTGGATTTTAGAATTTTTTCATATTATTTCTATTAAATTTCGGCGTTTGGGAAAAAAAAAACGAAATAAGCATAGAACTAGTAATTTTTACCGTAGAATATGATAGTGTAATTTATTTTTGATTAAAAAACTTTTAGTGCGTGAAAAATAGTTTTTTGAAAAAAGCGTAAGTATTGAAGTAGAAAACATATTTTGGCGCCATCTGATAACAAAGCTTTAAAATTTTATTTGAATCATACCATAGAAAAGTTAAGACCTTTCTAACGATATTTACTTTAATCGGGAAATTCTATTAGAACCATCAGGGAGCCAAAGAATCACTGCAGCATTAGGAACTGTGCTAGTTTGTTACTAAATCCGTTTGTTGTCAAATGGCTAAGACTTTGGCTCTAAAAAGAATTCCCTTATTCAATGATGTAAAGTTGGAAAGGTCTTAATTTCAGTTTTCAATCATATTCAAATAATGTTTTAAAGCTTTGCGTAACCACCAGAAGGCACCAAAGTGAGTTTTTAACTTCAATATTTACATTTCAACGGTAAAAAATACGTGTTCCATGGTTATTTCCCTTTTTTTCCGAAACGCTAAAATTTATTAAAAACAATAACGAAAAATACTAAAATCCAATATATTTTAAACGGCAAAAACAAGCACGGGTAAAACTTTTTTTTTTGACCTTAGAAATTATGGGAAATTTTTTTGGATGGAAACACATATTCAGTGAGTTTGGGACTAAAGGGGACCTTAAGAGACGCCGTAGTAAACTCCAATAACTATGTAATTACATATAAAATAAATAATTAATTTTATTACGCATTTTCTCGATTGAAAAAATTTCACGAATAAGTGGCTTATAATTAATACTTGAAGTAAGTAAAAAGAAAAGTTTCGAATTTTGCAGACTCAGGAAAAACTTTCTAATTATAAGTTTGATAAATTTTTTTTTTCTAATTATAAAATATCTCTTCAACATAAAAATAACTGGAAACCTTAAGTGTCTTGTCTAAGCGCTTATGACGCAAATTTTTCTAGAAAAATATTTTACAGGGCCTAATGAACATTAAGTGTACCAAGGTATTCTTCTCAGAGTTGATACTAGAGAAATTATCTGCAGAGCGTAATTGCTACCAGGATGTCCATCTGGACCCCCCCCCCCCCCGAGTCAATTCTTTCTTATGAAAGCGTCTCTATGTCATAATAACCTCTAAATCACCAAATATCTTTGCAATCCATGGTAAAGTCTAAATTTCTTGGACAAATCATCCACAGGGCATAGCTGCCACCCAGTGCTCAGGGTGTCCATCAATGCATCTCCGGAGTCAATACCGTCATATGAATTCATCTTCATGGTGTTAACATCACCAAAATCAATCACTCAATATTTTTGCTGTTCATGGTAGAGTCTAAACTTCCTAGAGGAAATCTTCTACAGCGTGCAGGGTGACTATCACGACCATGCTGAAGTAAATATTTTTTTACTAATAAAACAGTAATGATAATGGCAACGAAACATCGGCAATCTACATGTTAGAAAATAAATAATATATACTGTTCTTTAAGACCAACCACAAGAATTTTTAATTAATTTTTTTCTAAGAAACTTTTTCATTGCATGTCTTGTACAAAAAACTCGTTATTCTTGAGTTAATCTGGAGTTCCACTACTTTATATACACTCTGAATAGTTTTTAAACTTCAAAAATTGCATAATTTGCCTTTTTCTGAAACTATATTGATACTTTTCTCAAAAACAACTTTTGAGAAGATTTTTACAAAATCTTTTCTATTTTAATCTATTTAACGAATGAGAAATTAATCTTTTACGATGAAACTTTCATTTCCTTCAGTCGTTTTTAAAAATTTGTAAATGACAAATTTTCTGATAACTTTTAAAAATCATAAAGTATATATTTATAACTTTTTAATCAAAAACATGTAGATAACCTGAAATAAAACAGGGGCTTAAATATTTAAGATATCATACTATGTTCCCATACTACGTATTTTCTATTAATGTGTTATTTTGTTCATCCTCAGTCATTTTAGACATGTCTCGTTTAGACCAAAGTTTAGACGCAAGTGGTTTTATACCAAACTTAAATCAGGCTTGAACATTATGTACAATATCTTACATATTTTACAATCATGAGAAATAAACTCGCCTCTTTGAGAGCAGCCTGGAGTTGGTAGATAAGCATTTTGACAACTAGAACCCGACAGGCAATTCAAGTCTGGTTGCACGCTCTTTTTCCCTGGCCTCGTAAGGGCAGCCCGTTTACAGCGCGTACGGGGTGAAACGGGGCTGGAGCCTGGCAGCTCCATCGTGCTTAGAGCACTATTCTGCGTTCTACAAAAAAACAAAAACAAAAATTAGACCAATTCATTAAGAATTCATCTCCATGGCGTTAATACTACTCAACTTCCTAGGGGAAATCTTCTATAGAACATTATAGCTGCCCAGCGTGCAGGGTGGCTATCACGGCCCTCCAGGAGTAAATATTTTCTTACGAACTCTAGAGTTTTTTTAGCTTTAAAATAAATAAAATCAATTTTGCGATTTAAAGTTTTTTTTCATTAATTTGAATCTCTACAGAGGTTTATTCAAAGATGATTTGATACATTTGTTATGTATTAGTTTATTAATAAGATATAATCTAGTTTTTATATTTATTTATTTTAATTTTAATAATATAATATTACATAATATAAATATATGCATAGCTTAAGATATAGAGTTATTTATAATTTGAGACATCTTTATGATTATTATTTATTTTATGTATAAGGAGATATGACTCCACTCCCGATTTACGGTAAAAATTAAAAGGTATGATTTTACTTACGAAGTGGCCAGCTTCGGAGTCCCGCAGCTTTACTGACCAAAAGACTGAAGCTGGCCTCATTTCGTGTTTACTTATAGCATAAAAATGCTTAGTTAACGAAATGTGTCTTTCATGACACAATATCTTATAATTACAAAATGTGTCTTCGTGACACAACACATTAATGATACAATTTTAAATTTTTATTCCTCATCTGGTAAGGCGAAAAGGCTGTCCATTCCATTAGTTCCTGATGGTGAACGATAATGGGTGAAAATGTCTTTTTACCTTATCAGCTATGATCATCTAGATTTTTGTTGAATATCGGTCCATCCATCAGTGTCCATCTTCTTTTATCTTCAGAGTGAGCCAATACTCGAACAAAAAATTAATAATTAAGAATACATGCTTCAATAATTGGTTCAAAAATTGGTACTAGTCGCGGATCTCTTCACCACGCCCTTTATATATAGATTCATGGGATGCAACAAGCACGTTTTCTTGCCTTACTAGATTCTGAGAAAAGATCCAGTCCGTCTCACAACAAATCTGCAGACCAGTGTAACCGAGCAGACCAAGCGTCCCGACGGAAACTTAGGAAAATTCGAGCACACAGGAAATCAATCCGGTGACTTTTGGCGCCACGCGTTGTATCAGCTAGCTAAAGTGTGAGCATTAAGCAACTGAGCCGACGACACGACTAGGGTTTAAAGATTTAAATTTTATTTAAATTGAGTTAAACAGATAAATCGTCAAATCTTTAAGTCCAGTCGACCCTTCATAAAAAATCGAAGGTTGAATCCGTAAGGCCTAAAGTAAGACCCTAGGCGAGATAGAAATAGTATATCACTTAACTAGGCAGCTAGAATGGGAAATGTCTCAGATCACATGAAATTATTATTTATACTTTTGAAAATCGGTATAACTTGAAAATTTATTTTAATTTTTACAAATGAGTTCTTTTTTATAAATACTGATAAAATGATAGAATGATTTGATGTATTAAAGGTTAACTAATACCTCAAAATCACGTTTTTCGATTTATACCGTTATTTGTCCTGGTTCCTGATTTGTTTGAATGAATTTGTTTTTTTGTTGTTTTGTGTTTGTTTAGGATCACGTACCTATATTGGATCACTCTGTACAAACTCCTGGGGAGATGCAAGTATATAGTTCTACAAATCCATGGCTGATCCCAAATAGGTACGTGATCTTTCATAGGGCTCACCACCTTACTTCAATAATTTAGAGGGCATCACCCGATGTGTTCCCTATGTAATACCAAAATGTAAAGCAACTTCCCAACAGGCAATCGCATAGTGGGCCAGAGCCTGGGCCCTTACGGGCTACCCTCGCGCGAGTACGGGGCCAGACCGGGCTCCCCGGTTTGCTGTTATATATAAATATACAACTCTATGCGTAGGACTTGTATGTGCCTGTTTGCGTCACTCATTATCGAAAAAAGGACTTTGTAGCGCGCTCGTTGCTATTTTTTGAAAGGGCACTACAAAGCCCTTTTTTTGATTTTTGTTTTTGTTTTTTTTGTAGAACGCGGAAAAGTGCTCCAAGCACGATGGGGCTGCCAAGCTCTAGCCCCATTTCACCCTGTACGCGCTGTAAACGGGCTGCCCTTATGAGGCCAGGGCATGAGAGCGAACAGCCAGACTTGAATTGCCTGTCGGGTTCTAGTTGTCAAAATGCTTATCTACCAACTCCATGCTGCTCTCAAAGAGGCGAGTTTATTTCTCATGATTATAAAATACGTAGGATATTGTACATAAAGTTAAAGACTGATTTAAGTTTGATATAAAACCACTTGTTAGAGTGGAAAGGAGTCAGTTGACAGTCATCAAAACAGTCAACTGTAATGATGTGGTCATAGTTCACTGTGCAGACCCCACGGTATGACGGGTTGCATTTTGCGATCAAAACTTAAGACACTTTATGCGCCCAAACACTGATGCCACCAAATTTCGCACTAACCTCACTTTAGTACAGTTGTAATAAATTTTTAAAGATAATTACTGTAAAAAACATTACAAAAACCTGAAAAAATCAATCAATTCACTGAAAGCAACACGAGAACCGCTTCACAAGCAAAGAATCACGCAGCAAACTCTGTAACCAGGTGTAAGCACTGGGAGCGATACACACAGCCGGTGACGTTGTACGGTCTTAAGAGAGAGAGAGAGAGAGAGAGAGAGAAAAGACAGAGAATAGTGGCATCTGTTTTTAAAACAGTCAGGCAAAGTGCAGATTGCCCGCTAGTCTCACATTTTGAAATAGCAGCCATTAGTGCAGTTACAAGCCCATTTATCGTCCACAATAAACTGAGACGCTTCTACCTGAACTATCAGTGACTGTAGGTATATACCTCTCAAGGCTACTCACAATGTCTCATCATGAGCCCTGCAGTGCGGTTTTCTACTACCTACATAGTCGGTTGACCCCATTTTTAACTTATAGCATTTTGTTCTAAAAATTCGAAAATTCACGTGATGAGTTTTTCTGCTACTGAGGAATAAGAAAACTGCACTTAGACCGATCAGTTTCATTTGAGCGTCATTAATATTTGCACTTACAACCTTTAAATTTATAGTGAAAAGTCGCCAGCCAGCGTAAAGTATATTTCAGTGGATTTTATAAATTTTTTTAACTAAATCGTTACTTTAAGTTGATTTTGTAAAGAGGGCGAAAGTGTAAATTGCACGTCAATCATGAAATAAAATATTGTGTTTCACTATTTCGATTGTGGAAAATTTCCCGGCTCATCGCATAATAGTTGGTAGGTCTGTATGTACCACAGAGCCTCATTAGTGGAACAAAATTCCATTTTGTTTGAGTGTATTAGGTAGGACTGAGCGAAATTTTTTTTTTTTTTCATACTCGATAACTCTTTACAGCCTACATTGAGCCTAGTAGAGGGGGAATTTTTTTTGTGCTGCAAAATTGCATTTATTTTGCAAGTATAAATTAAATTTGTCAGGGACGGATAAATTAAATTTTTTTTTGGGTGCGCTATTCCTTTTTAGTTTTGCTCAGGAGCTGTTATAAATTTTGAATGGAGGGAAAAATCATTTGTTGATGTCAGTTGTATTCCGTTGTCCATGACGGAGTTGCGTGTGAGAGGTCCAGTGAAACATTTTAGATTTTTTGGTCTCTTTTAAGTATAATTTAAGATTTTCTTAGTGTTCACGTTTGATTGTGGTCGGATGATTATTTATAAACAATAAAGTTGCAAAAGTGTGAGTTTTTTCTGTTTTTTTTTTCTGTTTTTTTTTTTTTTTATTAATATCTCGGGAATTATGCATTTAATTAAAAATCTGCAAAAAATTAAGTTTAAAGATAATAAAATTATCTACAAAAAAGTATCCACACAATTTTTTCCTCGGAGTTGAATTGCGGCCGTACACGGCGTCTGAAAGTATTGTCATGTATCGACCCTTTAATCCTCTTAAATCCCCAAACTGCGATTTAAATTACATCGCCAAAAGAAGGGGACGGGCTGCGTCGAAGGATTGATGTCCACCTCCGTGCTTTGAAGTCCAGGTGGGAAAAGTCGAGCCTTCATCGTTTGCGCCCGTGCTTCAAACTTTCTTCTGGTCCCCGACACCCGAACGCGTTGAAAGTTTAGACGCAAACGAGAAAGAGCGTTCCTGGGATCACCTGGACGTTAGGCCGGAGCGGAAAGATCTCCGACAGTGCAACATCGATCTTTCAACATAGGCTAATGATAGCTGGAACGAGCTTAGAAAACTCGTCTAGTGAACAATTATCGCCCGGAGCTGTCCGGCAGTTGTAAGTTATTATTGTATATTCTCTATCTCGTCGGAGGACACTAAACTCAATTTAAGACTTTGAATCATAACCAAATAAAAACTAAAATTCAATTTCACCTTTTCTTTTACTTTTGTCTATAATTCATAATTTATTGAATATCGTCACGGGGGGATAACCACGGAGAGAATGACTGTGTACTTGTGTTGTCAAGTATCTTTGAAGTCTCGAAATCCAATAAAATAAATACAATACGAGTATTAATAGATACTCGACATAAATGGCATCCCTTGAGGGGACTTCTAGCCATTTCTCTGTGTTTTTTCCTATAAGACTTTGAATCCAAAGGTGATAATTTTTCAAAATTAAAAATCTTTTCTTTCTCTCAAACGGAAATTACAATTTCAATTAATTTTTATTTTAGCTAATAATTTGTGGCGACCTTAGACCGAAATTATTAAAATTTTATTTCATAATAAATTCTGCTGACTCACGCGACTACGTTAGTGGCGCATCTTTCTTGTCCTCGTTCTAACACACTTGCGAATACTCGTTTAATAACCGCAACATTCTGCTTATTCAGCTCATTCCGACAATTTCAAAATTTGACCTACTTCACTAATTTGCGCGTACGCTTTGGTGACATTTATCTTAATTTAAACAGGATAGATTCTTTTTTTTAAGCCCTACAGCAGGTGGTAAATTTGAACTTTGAGACACATTTTTTTTCCTTTCTTTTTCTCTTTTGGTGGATAAAACTCTTGAGTGGGAGGATATTGTCATTATTTCAAAATGTCTGATCTTGCGATGAGATTGAAGCCCTTATTGATAGTAATGAAAGGAAAGTGGCACTACTTCATCATGCCCATCGTATGGCAGAAAAAATATCCGTCATGGCTGCGACGTTAAACGAATCACGGACCACATTCGTGAACGTATAATCATCAGCATTGATGCAAAGTGCTCTTACCGTGGTCCTTTTCTACACGGGATGCACACCCCTACGTCCATGGCTGCAAGATGTAGAAAGTTGTGACCAAAGAATTACAGACCCAACCCTTGAAGCACTTTTCCTTCAATGAGTTATTTCTCGCCTGAGCGGTAAGGCTAAAACAAGTCTTGACGGAAAAATCTTTGACGCCTTAGACCAACTCCAAAAACATCTTCAGGACCATTTTTCTCAAAAACGATCTCTATCTTATTATCTTAACCTTATTTCAGACTCTTAAATGAGACAAAACGAATCTGTTTTGAATTTTCACGATAGACTCTCAGCTATAGTCCGCGCTGCCACAAAACTAAAAATGAAGGAGTGGACGACAATGACATCAAAAAGCACAATCAGACTCTTTTCGAAGATTTCGATACCGAATATTTCATTCGCGGGTTACCCTCTGTAATTCGTAAAATTCCTCCCTCTGTTCTTCACTACAAACCTCGTCAAAAAAAAGGGAAAGTGCTAAGCACAAAATATACTTTACCAGCTCGCTGTAGAGTCGCGGTAGAAATACCAGTTTTTCAAAAATCTCCGAGCGGGGAGGAATATCTTCCTCGAATGCAAACTCTAACTGTTATGTTTTTTGAGGAGGCAGCAGTCTTCAATGAAAAAGGATTATGTTATGTGGAGGCTACTAAGGGGCCATTCTAGTGGATTCGATTTTTTTTTTTTTCGAAGGTTTTTTATTTGTAGTAAAATTAATACAATCGCTTTAAAATTTTTACACAATGAAGTCAAATAGTAAAAATACAAGAAAATTTTTTTTATTTTTTATTTTTAACAGCTTTTTTGGTCAAGTCAAGTTCCGAAAATCGTCCCGTTTTCAACTGGTGGAAGTTCTAAAAAAAAGAATAGTGAACGGAATCACTCCAAATTTTAACTGAAGCCTCCTGACATGTGCCCCTATCGCATGAAGTAAAATAATTAATTTTTATAAACAATTACAAAAGTAATAAACAATTTAATTTGCAAAAAATGGTCAAAAAATTCAAAAGTCCGCCATTTTGTGAATTTTTAATTTTTTTTTTAAATTTTAGTTCTTGCGATAGGGGGAGTGATTCCGTTCATTATTTTTTTTTCAGAACTTCCGCCAGCAAAACAGAATATCTTATAATTTCTACAGTACATATTGATTTATAGTAAAATTATGTCAAAGAGTAAGAAAAAAAACATTTAATAAATCATTGTATGTTTTATGTCAATAGTGAATCTTTTATTAAAACAAAGCAAGGATGTAAAAAAATCCGAAAAACAGCGAACCTCAGAACTAATCAAGGAACTAGACCAGATGAAATTTATAAAAGATTGCAATTGTTTGACCCTGAAGAGCTTTTTTATTATCATTTGACTGATTTTTGTTAACAAGAATCGGTCATTTTCCCTTTGCAAGAGGATTGAGTTCCGGGTTACAATTGTAAAAAATCTTTTCGCAAGCCCTGTCATTGTGATACTTCGTCGATAGAATGTTGCGATTCTTGCTCATGTCATATAAATGAAACTCGTAAAAACCCTTTTAAAATTGAATTATGCTTTACTAAAAAAAAAAAAAAAAAATTGAATCATAAATTTTTTTTATTGCTTCTAATTGATACACATTTAATTATTTATTTATAATACATAAATATTTATTTATGTTCGGAAATTTGAAAAAAAAAATCGTGAACACATGCAGTTCACGCACCAGCTAAAACCACGTCGTCTCGCAGTTCTACTTTTAGACTCCACGTACGGCCGTCATTTAACTCCAAAAAAAATGTTTAGACAGTTATCTATAAAACATTTATTTATCTTTAAAATTGATACCTTACAATTCTTCTGTAGAATACAGAATTCCCAAGATATTTTTAAAAACTGAAAAAACTCGAATTTTTATACGTACTACATAAAAATATACCGAAAAATCCCAAAGTGTTCTACTAGACATCTCACCAATGCTCAACTCCATTATGGATAACAGTAGTGTAACTAGGCACGTTCTGGCCAAACTTGTGTTGGTGAGCTCTGACGTCACGCACACACACACGCACGCGGCTTTTGGTGCGTGCGTCTCGGGTGGGGGCCTGGGCGGCCTGGGTGAGGCCTGGGAGGGGGGTGGCTCGCTGCCGATCGAACAAAATTTCGACGCAACGTTACACCTACAATAATCATGGAGCCCATGGAAAACCCATTAGTCAGTATTATGTTTTTTGTTTGCGTCTCCAAAAAAAAAATCGTGACTCGACGGAAATTTCAAAACATACAATTATTTCTAATTACACTGCTCCAATAATACATCCAACTATAGGTTTTTGGGCGGAGATTACAATTGCTGGCGAGATGAACTTTCACAAAAAAGTTTTTCCGAGCATCAGAAAGTCTAGTCCTTTAGTAGTATACATAGTTGTTCTTCCACCACTAAAGGTACCATGCGATCGAACAAAATTTCGACGCAACGTTACACCTACAATAATCATGGAGCCCATGAAAAACCCATTAGTTAGTATTATGTTTTTTGTTTGCGTCTCCAAAAAAAAGTCGTGACTCGATGGAAATTTCAAAACATACAATTATTTCCAATTACACTGCTCCAATAATACATCCAACTATAGGTTTTTGGGCGGAAATTACAATTGCTGGCACGATGAACTTTCACAAAAAATTTTTCCGAGCATCAAAAAGTCTAGTCCTTTAGTAGTATACATAGTTGTTCTTCCACCACTAAAGTCAACCATTCTCGCTCGATATAAAAATTTTTTCTTTAATATGTTTAATTTATTTACATTCGCGTGCGGTAAAAAAAAAAATTAAAACATGTCAATACAATGCGGCTATGGTGAAAAAATAAATGGTATATATGTGAAAGTGTGTAACGATGAAGCTGCTTATAGGGAGATACCAGGTAGAAATTATTGTGATAAACATTCAAAATTATATTTTGTTGAACGCGATCACTATCATTATTATGATAGAATTGAAGAAAAAAAAATAGACTTCATACCACCGATAGTGGATATATTTAAAAAATTGAATAAAATTTTGTGCGCGCAAGTTGAGTGTGAAGAAAGAAAGAAGTTCACGGTGCATTATTTCCGGTACACGAATCCCGGTCATTTTAAATTTGAAAAAAATGTACTCGAAGAAATTCTTGAAAAATATTATGATTTGGAAAAAAAAGTGCTGAAAAATTCTTTTATAGAATATCTTGAATGTAAGTTGCATACTTATTCTAATTATAAAGAAATTAATGGCTACCCTTCGCCCCAGGATGACTGTCATTTTGTCATAGTCACAAAAAATCCTCAACAAGAAGTGCATTCACTTTTTTATACTATTCAAAAATATTTGAAAGAGTGTGACGAAGAGTTCATGAACAAAAGTGATGGTGTTGGTGATGTGTTATGTTTTAAAGAAAATTTTTTACAAATAATTCATTACTACGCCGAAAGACTTCATGAAGCGTGTCGAAAAAGAGATGTAGGAAAACCACCACCTTCTTACATCAACGCGGCGCCGTTTTTCAAACATCTAGAGTGGGATCAAGAGTGGGATTAAAAAAAAATTGAAAAAACATCTTATGTTTGTTGTTTAGAATGGTTGACAAAATTCAGAAATTAGTGAACCGGTGTGATTCGAATTCGAGAAAATTAGAAAAAAGAGTGGTTTTGTTAGAAGCCATTTTATTCTCTGTACAGTATTTGAAAATAAAAAACAACGATTATGTTAACCATAGATTCAATTCATCATCATACAATTATATAAGATGGATCTCCACTAAAAACTTTTCGGTGTTGTGAAATATATTTAAATGGATCTTGCAAAAAAGTACGGACAGTCAAATAAAAAAATGTACCAAAAACACTACAAATAAAATGCAGACGTAATGTTGTGTGTTAGTGACTATTTAAATCAAAATAAGTTTGAAAATAATAAAAAAGTTGAAAGATTAAAAAAACACTACAAAAAGTTTTGTGATATATCATTAAAAAAGAGTGCGTGCGTCTCGGGCGGGTTAGAGGATCGCGCGTAGTGGTGGTAGAAGGCCGCTGGACTACCACGACGGTCTTGACCTTCTGCAGCGCGCTGTACCATGCGATCAAACAAAATTACGACGCAACGTTACACCTACAATAATCATAGAGCCCATGAAAAACTCATTAGTCAGTATTGAATTTTTTTTTATAGTGATGATTGTTTTGAAAAGAATATCCTTATTTTTCGTCATTCAAGTTTGAGCATTCGTCCGAGTAACATAGAAGACGTCCTGGTGAGTATTGTTTCAAAGATTTTATTTAAATTTAAAAACGCAATTTTAACTCTTTGTAACAATATTCACAGATAAAAAAATGGCTCCAACATCTAAAACAACCGGTGACTGCAGTGGTCAAGATAAAAAACAAGAACAATGTAAGTCATTACATTTTAAAAAGCCAAAAAATTTTTAATTATAAATTTGTAAATTGTTATTTACAGCCATGAAATCTAAAAAAGTGAAGAAAGAAAACGACAACGAGACATCATCATCTGAGGAGTCATCATTATCATCATCACCATCATCGCCTTCATCTCTCTCTTCAACTTCCAATGATGAATGGAAAAATGAATTGAAGGTATTTTTCACATATTAAATAAAAAAAGAACGTAAAATAAAAAATTTTTTTATTATTTTCAGAATGAGTTATTGGACATCTCAGCTATAAAACAGCAAGATGGTTTTTTACCTCAAAAAAAAAAGAAAGATTTGAAGATGAATAAAAAATACACCATCCACAACATTCGCAAAATTGGTACACGTTTTGGACCGGCTGTGGTGGTAAATTTAAATAACAAATACGATTTCTTCTTACCGAAGAAAATAGCTGCAACAATACATAAAAATAAAAAGTCTTCTGCAGTTTTAAATAAGGCTTTAAAAAAAGGAATATTATCCTTGTTTAAAAACAAGGATGATGAGATTGTAATCGTTACAAATGTAGAAAAATAATAAGGAGAATGTATTCAATAAAAAGGTACACCAAATTCACAAAGTTACTTTTTTTATTTTCCAACTTACAATAGATAAATTACATTTATTTAATATTCAAATCATACTAACAATGAATTATTTTTATTTTTATTTTCAAATCACACTTACAACGAATTATTCTTTAATTTATCAACTTTCGAAACATCTTTTTTTTTATCTTTCTGTTTAACAATCTTATTTTTAATCTTTATAGACTTCGGAACATACTTTTTTTTTCTGGTTTTTTTTTATCTTTCTGTTAAAAATCTTTATAGACTTTTTATTTCTGTTTTTTTTAATACCAAGAAGACTGCTCCTTTTCTTTTTTACTTGCATATTATTATTTTTTTTTTTTTCATCGCGTTCAAAAATTTTTCCAAACCAATCATCATAGCTCGGCAAAACAAATTTTTATTTTCTCTGTCAGAATCATCAGCCTCAGCAACCTCATCAGCAGTGTGAATGGTTTGTGTAGCAACAGATTGATTTTGTTGTGCGTCAACTGGAATTGAAAAAAAATTTTTTTTTTCAACAAGAGTTTAATTTTTTATTCTTAAATTTCAATTTCTATGCAGAGTTTTAATTTTTCTTCATTGTAGAGTTTCAATTTTTTCAAAAGTTTAATTTTTATTCAGAGTTTTAATTTTTCCTTTATTGTAAAGTTACAATTATCAAAAGATTTTTTTTTTATTTTTTCAAAAGTTTAATTTTTATGCAGAGTTTTAATTTTTCCTTTATTGTAAAGTTACAATTGTCAAAAGAGTTTTTTTATTCTTCATGCAAAAAGTATTTTATTTTTTTTTTATTTACCTACGATTGGGCATGTCAAGAAAAGTCCAAAGATTTATGTTTTCATCGAAAGAGTTTTGCAGTTGTTGCTGATGTTGATCAACTTCGTCTCCTGACATTTTGCGCAGTATTTTATGAGACACTTGGTCTCAAAAAGGTTTGTATTCCAATTGGCTAAGCAAGGTAGACAGTCGCGAATATCTATATCGTAACGTAAATGCTCGGGCAGTTTTTCAAACAAATGTTGTATGTCGCGCTCAAAATAATTTAGCAGCACGTATTTTGATATATATTTTAACTCGTCGGCAGAAAGACTTAAAATGTTATCCTTGTGAATGAGGAGCGTGAAAAACATAATTCCTCTCAGTTCAATAGACAAAATTCGACTGACGAAAAAATTAAAATGTGTCTGCTATTTGAAATTTTTCCGCGTATGCGCAGTAAATATCAATTAAAAAATTACTGTTCTATGTTTCTATCAATTTTGAATAGGCGATGCTCCAATGATTGCAATCTTTGCAGGATATTGGTTATATCATCTCGAAACTCGGTTGTTCTTTCACTCAAGTTTATTTTATTGTTTGATATTTCTTTCATTAACTCAGACACGATGTCCGTTAGAATTTTTTTAATTGTAATGATTGTACTATCATCCAACATTTCCAGAATGATTTTCGAATCCATATTGATTTTTAAACGTTGTTAACACTTTAGCGTCTCGTTAACGACTGACGACCGCCCTCTGTCGTGACTTGTTTTATATATATAAAAAGACGCGGGAAAAGATTCAAAATACAAAGCTGTTTTTTTTTTTTTTTTTTTTATTGTAACTCGCTTATACTAATTGGTTTAAATTACTTTATTCACATCACCATTCATTGGATTATAGTTTATTATACGGTCGTGGATGATTAAACAGTATGCTGCGGTCTTATCAGGTATATTCTCTGAAGATTCAAATTCAATGCGAACGTCGACAGGACCGTTTTTTAAGGATTCGTTTTGTTTTGAACAATCAATCACAAATAGAGACGCTTCATTTTTAAATTGTAGTTTAGTTAACAGTGGTATCCGATTTTCGTTTTTCGTGTTGTAAAAAGAATCATAAAAATTTACATAATTCTCATAAAGCATTGAAATTTGATTTTTCGTAAAATCGGTGTTTAAATTATTATACGGATAGTATTGCGAGTTTAAGTATACTCTCAAATTATTGATTTTACAATGATCAAAATAACTTGAGCAGAGCTCTCTATTATTTTTTCTATTAGTTTGAAAACCGATTATCATGAAACGAGGTTTCTCCAGCTGATTGGATGTTTTTACAAGCCAATTATTTTTAGTGGTTTTAGGTACTAGAGGCCACTCATGGAGTTCCCAACTACGAAAACTCATAGCAATTGAACGTCCTTTTTGAAGATAATTTAGCAAGCTTACTTTATTTGTGTCTGAAAGCGTTACGTAAGGCATTAACCATTCAATTTTAGAAATGTTTATCTTGATTTCTTCAAAAGTAGTTCCTACTTTTTTTTGATTGACAGCATTAAAATCAGTATTTGATCTACGAATGATAAGTTCATGTTTGGCGTTAACAACAACTTTAGTGTAATCTTCAGCAAAACCAAACAAATATCTCAGGGGAATGCATAAATCAAATTGTCCTTCTGCGTCAGCTAAGTTAATTAAGTCGTAATACCATCCAGCATTCTCGATGTATACACTTTTATTCAATGACACGTAACCCTTCATAGTACTAGTTACTCCTACATCTTTTATACGATCAATTTCTGTAGCGTTAAGTTCATATCTGATGTCATCGAATAAATGACATATAGCATTAGGACTGAATGGTGAAGATGTTGCTGCTGTACCATCTGATTTACGCAATTGACCGGTTATATGTAAATAGCTTCGCGACGGTAAAACAGCCAAGTCCTGATACTGAATAGCGATATGAATTTCATCACTAAGATTGAAGTTCGATCCGGTGTAAGGTTGATGAGCATGCAACTCATAGTTCGTGATACTATCATCGAACTCAATT
Source organism: Encarsia formosa (assembly GCA_038277355.1). Classification (NCBI taxonomy): domain Eukaryota; kingdom Metazoa; phylum Arthropoda; class Insecta; order Hymenoptera; family Aphelinidae; genus Encarsia; species Encarsia formosa. The sequence continues at coordinate 31,157,266 of CM076185.1, read as the reverse complement.
GGACTTTGAATCTCTAGAACGTCTTCCATTTTTTATATTATTTTTAAAACAACAAAAGAAATGACAAGTTATTTTCCACCACGAACGATTTTTAGCCCTAAACTTTTCAGAAACTGTTTGTTGTCTCGAGTGAGCGCTTTGCGAGCTCGATGATGACTGATTGAAAACCCACATCTTTTGTTGCTTTTATATCTTTGCGGAGGATAAAATTTCTTAACTCCACTTCCACGATGCACGATTCCCATTATGCACCCTTTATGTGCAGTCTAATTGTTATCACTTCTTCTCTAAAGTTTACCAAGTCTCCGTCTTGGTCGACGACGCGCAATTGTAGGTAGTCGATAGACTTTACGCTTACAGGTAGGTAAATGACTTGTCCTGGAACTTCTATAATTTTGAATCCTGGATCAGCGGAAGGAAAAAATTGATGAATTGTATGAACTTTTTCGTTGTTTATGTAAGCACCGTCTGTGATATTGCACTCAATTCTCAACGAATTGATCTTGATTATCGACACAGGAAAATCGGAAATGTGTTTTATATTTGCGACGAGTTTGCGTTTATCAAATCCTAATAATTTTGCAACCGAATTCGCACGAGTAAAGTCAATATTTAGAGAACTTGTAATCTCAGATCGTAATGTATTTTCGTTTGGCTTAATCGAAAGTGTAATTTTTTTATCAATAGCTTTTAAAATATCTTGCAAATGTTTCTCAATACCTCTTATTTCGTAAGTACCAGTTGGGATGGTAATCGTTTGATCACCTATATGAAACTGATTATTTTCAGCGTCAATGTTTGGTATACTATTGAAGGTTAAGAACTCGACAAGTCCTAGAGTATAGCTTTTATCCGGTGAAAGCTCGATCGGGGGAAAATATTGTGCCTCAAGAATCGAAGATGTGCCTGATAAAGTTAGAGTAATTGACTCCATCACATCTCGAGATAAACTAGTAGAGAAGATGGTGAACAATATTCTTATATACGTTTTAATTTTCCACACAAAAATTGTAAACACAACTGACCACAATTGTAAGAATTGTAATCTTGAAATCTCTCTGCATTGTACTTTATTGAATCAACATTTAAATAATCCATCAACTCGAGAGGAGGTTGAAGATTTCCAAAACTATCAAAGTAGACAACATCGTTGCCGCGTTTCCGATAAGCAACTCAGTGTGTTCCAAGTCCACTGTCATCATCTAAATTTACAATAGCCGATTCTCTGTAACGAGAGCCTGTTGATGGTAGTTTATTTTTCATAAACACTCCTCGAAAGTATGGAATTTTTAGCAACTTGGCAAATTTAACGAAGTCAAAATTTGTTAGTGCGCGATCGGGTAAAATTATTTTGAACTTTTTTTTTTTTTTAACCCCTTTTTTGATTTCAAACCCCGACCTTGTTGCGATTTCATGTACAATTCTTGACCCTTTGGCGATCTCAAATACAAGCCTTTTCCTTTTCGTGAACCTAGGTATAAGCCGAAACCCCTTTGGCGAGATCCAAGATACAAACCTTTGCCTATGGCTAATGCTTCCATAGTTTTATTGTGTCTTTTATTTTCTTCCAACTGTTGTTTAGCTGATTTTGCATCGTTGATAGTTTTGTATATTCCTGCAGAACCCCCCGCTAATGCACCCGTGGCACTCAAACCGGCAAATAAAGGTACGAGTGGTAGGAACCCTCCAATCTTCGAAGGCACAGGTAGGACTCGAGGGATTTTTATTTTACTTTTTCCACCAGCCTCTTTGACGGCAGACTTGGAAGTTTTAAATGCCGAATTAATCATACCGATAGGACCTTCGCGCGGATCAATTGACCTTCTTGTTTTTTGAATAATACTATTTAAAGTTGTGATTTTTTTTTTTCTTAGCTTTCCTCTTAGTAGTTTTTCTTTTAGAATCTATTTTCAATCCCATTCCTAATTTTGTTTTTAGTTTCATGGCATTTGTAACAGCATAGGCTGCAGCTTTTTCCTTGAGCTTAGCATCTTTGGACAGTACCCTTTGCCAAGCTTTATCGGCTAGAGTTTTGTCGGCGGTGTGTCTTGCACTCATGTTGTCTCCATTTTGCGAATAAGCAATATCGTGTTCTTTGCAAGCGGCATCAAGTTGGTTGATTGGCAAATCATCTCTAGCCAATCGAGCTTTCAGTTTTGTGCCTGGTCCGCAATAATTGTATCCGGGTAAGTGTAATTCGACGGGAAGTTTGTCAATGATTTTGTTGAGCAAACCTCTTCCCCGCTTACTTTTCTTTCTTTTATTGTACGTAATCATCTGTGTTCAACGTTTCATCCAAGACTGACCTTACAGTATAAAAGGTGTAGTATTTATACCTTTAGCAAGTAGTTTTGACGTGTATTTTTAAGCATCAACATGGATTTTAGTTAAAATTCTTTGAGACTTCCCGTGCTCAACTTTGACGTTATTGCTGATCGAGAAAAAAAAGCAAAGCGTCACGGTGATTTACTACCTAATAGTATTCGCGCAGTCATCTCGGGACCCTCTAATTGTGGAAAAACTAATAGTAGTTTATTAGCTCTTATAACACATCCAAACGGCGTGAGATTCGAAAATATTTATATTTATTCGAAATCGCTTGATCAGCCAAAGTATAAGTTTTTGGAAAAACTTTTGAAATCCATAGACGGAATGGAATACCTACCTTTCAGTGAGCACGACGAAGTAGTAGCACCAGATAAGGCCCTACCAAACTCAATAATAATATTTGATGATATAGCATGCGAAAAAAAAGATAACGTCAAAGCTTTTTATTGTATGGGTCGACACAAAAATGTTGACTGCTTCTACCTATGCCAATCCTATGCTGCAGTGCCGAAACACTTAGTTAGAGACAACGTTAATTTATTAATTTTGTTTCGTCAAGATGAAGTTAATCTAAAACATATTTATGACGATCACGTGAATACCGACATGTCATTCAATCAATTTAAAAACTTGTGTTCAAAGTGTTGGATCGAAGGCAAACATAGTTTTCTTGTCGTCGACAAAGATAGGGATATCAACGAAGGCAGATATCGAAAAGGTTTTGATTGTTTTATCATAAATATATCGTAGACTATTCAAAATCATTAGTCTCTTATGTGTCTCTGATGCGCTAACATGGCCCAAATTTCTCGAAAAAAGAGTGTTCTTGCGGAACTTGTTAAAGCTCGCGAAGCCGTGAAAAAAAAGTTTAATCTCATCAAGTCGCAAAAGGATAATACCGAACGTGTTTTGAACGAAACGTTTAAACCTATAACCGATCCTCTGCAACAACTTGTTCAAAAAAACGAAAATTTTCATACAAAAAGAAAAAATAAAAGCTTCATGCGAGATGATGATGATGATGATGATGATGCATTTAAACAAAGACTACTCAATCTTTCTTTGATAAACGAAGAACACGAAAAAAAGGACAAAAACGTGAATTTCGAATCACATGACACTGCAGAAACAGATGGCGAAGAATTGTTTCACGAAATTGAAAAATTAAAACAACACGATGAAAATGTTTTAGATCTGTCAAAGTTTGAGTCAGATGGCATTTATGGAGTGAAAAAAACCAATGACGGGTACACGCTTGGAAGTGTTCCTATAAAATTTGAAAGAGATGACATTATCGTTGATGATAAATCTTTCCCCATGAATCCTGGCTTACTCGAACTCATTGTGCTTAGAAATCCACAAAATTATGAAATTAAAGATTTAACTTTGTACAAACAAATTCTTGAAATTTCGAATGCGCACAGAAAGAGTAACAAACCAAACGCGCAAATAAAAAAACATACCACAAGTAATAAATATAATTTTATTATTGCGCCTTTATTTGAAATAGAGCCTATAGATACACCTCCTAAAGTTAAATCTCCAGCAAATTCCTTGAAAAAAACTGCGCTTGATAAAAAAAGTTTCAAGCACACACCTACAAAGTTGGGTAGAGGTTTGACTCCTCATTTGAAAATTGCAAAACGAAACTCGTGTCTAGATTATGTCTACTGGGACGATCCAAATGAGCTGGTCGATCGTCTTCGGTTGTTAATGGCCGAACAAGCTGCAGGCAATCTCAACCACACAAACGAAATTCATTCGATTCTGGAGGAATTGCGAGAAGCCAAGTACATATATTAAAGAAATGGATGGTGTATCATCCTAGTATCAATATGGGTGTTGATGTGTTTGGACGTCGAAGCAGTACAGCAAAAGACAAACGCGGACCGCCGGGCAACGGATTCAAATTTACACGCGAGGGTAACTTTGACATTGAAAACAAGAGGTTAGTCAATATCGCGTCGCCCGTGCAACCAAACGACGCGGTTGATCTTGCAACCTTAAAATCTTTGCTGCCAAAACAAAAATCCGACATTATCGACGAATTTAATAAATCACAATCAGATAATACTGATAAATTCGAATATCTATTGCAGAAACAAAGAGCAGATCTCGGCATGTATGTGGCGGGTAAAGAAGAGGGTCTGAAGGAGTTTTTTAAATCTAATATACGCAATATCGAGGAAGAAATATCCAAGTTGAAAAAAAATGGATCAAAAGCGCGTGTTGGTTAATGAGTTGCACAAGCCAACTCGGCGCAAGTATGCTCGAAGAAAAGTTGAAATGAGAGGCATAAACGACACACTGCAATGCGACTTGGTAGAGATGATTCCGTATGCTGATGAAAAAGACGATTACAAATACATACTCACCGCAATAAATATATTCTCAAAGTACGCTTGGGCAATTCCGCTAAAAACAAAGTCGGGAAAAGAAGTTACAAACGCAATGAAATCCATCTTGAAAACAATCACACCTCCGCGTAATATCCATGTAGATGAGGGAAAAGAATTTTACAACGAAGATTTTATAAAGTTGATACAAAAGTACAAGATCAACATGTACTCTACGCACAGCGGACTCAAGGCTTCGATATGCGAACGATTTAATCGAACTCTGAAGGAGAAGATGTGGAAACAGTTCAGCCTGCAAGGTAGCTACGAGTGGCTTGATATCTTACCCAAACTCGTTAAAGAGTACAACAATCAAAAACATCGAAGTATAGGTATGAAGCCAAAGGACGTCAACGAAGATAACGTACACGAGGTCCTGCAAAGATTGAGAAAATGTAAAAGAAAATCAAGAAAGCCTCTGAAATTTAAAGTTGGGGATAAAGTGCGCGTGAGTAAAACAAAACATATATTTGAGAAAGGTTACACGCCAAACTGGACGGTTGAAGTCTTCACAGTTACTCGTGTCAGACGAAGTAATCCACCCATGTTCTACCAAAAAGATTACAAAGACCATCCGGTGAAAGGAGGCTTCTACGCCAAAGAGTTGCAAAAAAACACGTGTCCAAATGTTTATTTAGTTGAAAAGGTGATTGAACAACGTGGTAATCGTCTCCTGGTCAAATGGCTAGGATTCGATGACAGTCACAATAGCTACATTCATAAAAAAGATTTGTAATATTTGTTTTGTTCAATCCAAAACTTACCTCATAATTTTTTTTATTAATATAATTATATGTAATACTGTGTTAAAGGAATAAAAATAAAAAGACAAACAAAGTATGTTTTATTATTACATTTAATTCACAAAAACCAATCCTACAGATAATACATATTCCATATATTTTATTCTTTTTTTAAAAATTATTGGATTGAGTATGAGCGCGACCCTTTGACATCGTAGTTTAAAGCGCTCTCGATCTCGGGCTATCTGTTCCCACGGACCGATTCTTGCCTGCATACTCGCATATGAATAAACACACATAACACGCGTTGAAACATTGTCACTAAATCTAACTTTTTTCATCATCATCATTACACATTGAGTTTATAACACTTTTGCAAATCTACAATATTTATCCTTTGTAACCGTGAGGTAGCGTGTCGTGTGAATTTTTCAGCATACACCTCTTATCGTCAAAGGCATTTAGTGCAATTTTTTTTTGGTTAATAGAAAAGAGACGGTGACAACTTGAGGCAATCAAACCTTGTGTAATGAATATTTGTTTCTCTTGATTATTTAAACAATCATCGAAATCTTCGAATTTTATTTCATTTGCAACAACAGACTGTAATATTCCTTTTATTTTTTTCACAACATCATTTTTTTCTCTAGCATCGCTTTTTTCAATTCCAAGACAATAAACTTTTGCGCGCAATCCTCTGTACAATAAAACTATCCTCCCGGCACGCTCATCTTTCATCAAACCTAAAACTTTTTTATTTTCCAGAGGAATACCAAAAACATTATCTTTAGGATAGTTACTTGTGTCGAATTCCGATTCCAACTTTTTTTCAATAACATTCTTTTTTACAACTTCATAAATATCTTTATTTTTTAGTTCATAAAGCAGTGAGTCTGTATCTGTGTATAAAATTTTACAGTTATCAACGTCATATTCTTTCAACATAAAATTATAATGAAAATTGTAAAGACTAACTTTTGATAGTTCTAATATTGCCATACCTACGTAGACGGGTTTATCGAGTACGGTAAATTTTTTTCTCATTTCAACACCAACCAAAGACTTGTTGAATATTTTAAATCGCTTAAAATAAGGATTTGATATGCGAGCTTTCCCACCATATCGACCCTTCCATTTTTTAATCAATTTTATATTCACACGCTTGCGAACATTCTCAATCATTTTACCATAAACCGCATTATTCATTTATTTGTACAGATTTTCTTCAAATTTATTTGATGAATTTGCGCGCAAGTTATTATTTAAGTCGATGTATGGTTTCAACCACGCTTTTTGTCGAAATCGCAGAATTCTATGTATTTTAGTTATAATCAAACCTGCTTCGACACATTGTTTCAAGTTTTTATAATGAATTACATAATTTTTTTTATCATACAACGTAGCCATTAATTTTACATTTCTATGCTCGGGACAAAATGGTAAATCTTTATGTGTTGGATGCAATTTTTCTAGATATTTTAAATCAACTTCTAAAATATATCCTGTTTTGGCTGTATCTGAAAATTTTCGAATGTTGTAATATTTATGAAATTTACATTCAGGTATCCACTTGAAATTTTTGCACGGTAAGAGCTGTGACATTCCCCAACCGTATAAATTATTTTTGTCGTAATATTTGATATAAACATCTTCTAAATTAGGATCGTACCCCTCTTTCATATATTTATTATTTGCGTTTGAATGACGGTTTGAACATTGACTCAGTCCACCCCTAATTCCCTTTTATATTCCATGCTGGTTGGAATGACATTAATACTTCCCTCAATTCCTAAATTTGTAATCTCTTGAATAATAAAGTGTCCATCGTAGCCAGACATATTGTGGAACAAAATGGGCAAATTAAAAAAACTCATTTTATAGTTTAAATTACACCGATTATGTACAAAGCCACGCACTGCACCTGTCAAATGACAATGATCCAAGACACGATCTTCATCGGTACTCTCAAAGTCTTTTTCACAAATATGACATTGCTCCGTTTCTGCGAGTAATTTTTGTCTTTCTGCCTCAGTGAGGGCTGGAGTGATTTCTTGAACATTTTTTTAAATCTAAAAATAAATAAATAGTTCGAGATATGATTTTTTTTTTATCCAAAAAATTTCTTACCTGATCTACGTCAAAAGCTATTTGTAAAAGTTCGAGCATCAGCCATTTTCCTGCATTTGTAGGATGTTGATAAGATGCAAATCGCGACAAAGAATTGTCGTAGGTACAGTGTAAGTAATTTGCCGCGCTCTGAACCTTATGTTCTTGAAAGGTGTTTTTAGGTATACAATTTTCATCATAATTATAGTCGTCGTCGTTGTCGTCGTCGTCGTCGTCGTAAACACTAATTTCGTCAGTGTTTTTACGATCGATCAACATACACTCAAAGTCGGCGTATACAACAAAAGGCACGTCCAATTTCTTGTGAAAATTTTTAAACTTGAGAGTTGCATCATTTTTAGATGGTAAAAAAATTGCACCTTCTTCCTTGTGAATTTTCAGACAAATTTTTTCGTGTTTCTTGAGTCTATATTTTGAATAAAATCCGTGAACACATCTATTGCAAAAAAACATTTTACAATTCTTACGATTCATTTGCCAGTGTGCCAGTCTTGAAAAATTTTTTATCCAAGAAAAATGTGAATTTTTACCATCAAATTGAAAAAATAGATTTATATGTCTCTCTGATTTTATCTTCTTTTTTTTTGTCAACAACACCGGATAAATATAAGTAAGTTTTTTCGATGCCGAATAAACATTGATAGAAATATTATTTATTTTTTCAAATTTTTTAATTTGATTCAAAGTAAAGGGAAATTTAAAATCTTTGACATTGAGCATTTCTGTGTAGTGCGGATATGAACTTGTAAGATTACTGTGGGGGATATTTTTACCTTGTTTTCTTGTGTAAAGAGCAGCCGTGACAGCCCAGGCAAAACACGCGTTATCCGAAGCATTGTCAATATTAATAATTGCTTTTTTTTTTACTATTTTTTCCGGAAGTTGTATGCAACATCCAGAACCCCACAAGTCATTAATCTTTGCAACTTTAATGTCCAGTCTGAGAATTCGCGACAGCGCCCAGCCACTCTCACATTCTTGAAAGTCCTCAAGATTATTTAAAATTTGTTTGTTTGCTTTATTGAACCACTTTTTTAGGTTTGTTGATTTGTAAATTTTCACAACATCCGAGGCCGAATAAAACACGTCTTTTTTATCTGCACGCACAAACTCCGCAACCAATATTAGGTTTATTTTCAAACTCAATAATTCTTTTACATTATCCTTAATTTTTGACAGTAATAAGGAAGAAACATCTGTTAAAAAATTGATAGGGTCAATGTGTCGAATATTTTTAATTTTAAATTCTCTGATATTGTTGTCTAAAGCTGAGTGAACTTGTTTCCAACTATAATTGGGTTGTTCTTCATGCATACTTTGTGCATTTTCTAAACCAGCGCCTTCATGCTGTTGTTGCAGATTGTTGTATTCGCACAAAAGTCCTTCTAATCGTTCAATTTTACCAGTAAAAACTTTGTCACATGGTCCAGTTAGACGCATACGTTTTATACACTCTTCACAACGAGCGCGCCAATCGTCATCTTGACGTTGCCGTTTGAGGCTGAAAAATTCACCTCTAATTCTTTTTTCTTCAGAATTGAACGAGATTTCCTCCTCCTCCTCCTCCTCCTTATTAACATCATTTGACGTTGACGGTTTTGATAACTGATCCATGACTGCTTTTTAAAACTCAAAATCAGGCACAATGTAGTAGGATCACACTTTATTGATTTTCTTTTTTCCAAAATATAACTGGATGACACGTCACACAAGTGACCTCTCTTGCGACTATTTTTCTACAGTCACAAATTTCTACCTCTTCAAATATTTTATCGTACTTTAGCAAAAGTAAGAAAGCTTAAATGTGTCACTGTAACTCAATTTTGTTCCTCTGGTTCAACCCACGCTGCCGGTATTAGATACGTCAAGGACTTATCGCAATTATTACAATATTTAAAATTTAAGACGTTGTACGCATTAAATTATATTTCATCATATATCGAAAACACATACTGCGGAAAAGACTCAGATGAAAAGTTCAATTCGCACATACAAACAAAACATATATAATCAATTTGATCATTTATCGTATACGTATTTTTCATAGCTACGCACGTTGTAAATGAATAAAACTGTGTATGCATGTTGAAGTCGCATACAGATGGATATTGAATGTGTAACATTTTGTAAAACTGTAAAAACTTTTTAGCAAAAAAAAAAAAAAAAAAAAAAAAAAAGGATTTATTCCCGCGATTGTTTATTCTCGCCCGAACGCCCGAAGACTAATGCCGTTAAATTGCCAGACCTACAAAGGCTCGACTTTTTTTTTTTTTTTTTTTTTTTTTTTGATACGCAAGTTGAACGCATTATTAGAGCAGTGTAATTGGAAATAATTGTATGATTTGAAATTTCCGTCGAGTCACGACTTTTTTTTTGGAGACGCAAACAAAAAACATAATACTGACTAATGGGTTTTCCATGGGCTCCATGATTATTGTAGGTGTAACGTTGCGTCGAAATTTTGTTCGATCGCATGGTCTAGCGCACGCACCGCGTCAAGGCCGTCGTGGTGGTCCAGCGGCAGCGAGCCACCCCCCCCCCCAGGCCCCACCCAGGCCGCCCAGGCCCCCACCCGAGACGCACCCACCAAAAGCCGCGTGCGTGTGTGTGTGCGTGACGTCAGAGCTCACCAACACAAGTTTGGCCAGAACGTGCCTAGTTACACTACTGATAACGAACTATTTACTTAGGGTTCAAATTGATTTGCCAACTTTCAGATAACCCTCGTAATAAGAACTTATATTCTTATTCAATTTTTGATGGTTTCATGATGAAAAATCTATTACTTTATAATTAAAGCAGTACCAAGGAATGCTCGATCCCTTTAGTAAGGGTTCAAAATGATTTGCCGACTTCCAGCTAAATCTCGCAAATTCGTAATTTATTTAATTTTACAGTAAAAACTCTTTAACTTCTTAAAAAAGTCAGTCCGAAGGAATGCTAGATCTCTTTATTAATAGTTCAAAGTGGTTTGTTTACGTTCAGCTGGATCTTGCTATGAGAACTCCATTTCTTATTAAATTTTTGATAGTTTCACGGTAAAAAATCTTTTGCCTTTCTAAAACAGGGGTGGTCGACTTGAGTGCCGCCAGTGGCTCGGCTGGAACCCCGGTTTGAGCTCACCAACAGATGGCGCCACGCGGAAATTTTAGTGCCGTTTTTGCATTTAGCTCGAGTCTTGGGTTCAGCTTCCCGAGCAGCTTGGCCGCGAGCTTACTTTTTACCGCCTTTTTGGTTTTCCAAGATGGAGGAGTGAGAGGTAAAATTGAAATAGCTTTGCGCGTTACTTAAACTTATTATTAGAATATTCATAGTTATAAAACATTAGATTATTTACCTAATTAGTATACTGCATTAATGAGTGTTGATTGATACTAAACAACAGTAGCGACCAAGGTAAGGTTATAAAATAATTATTTTTAAAAATGTTCATTTTTATAAAAAGAAAGACCGTCACGGTTTTTGATTGTGTCCTTTATAGTAATACACTTTTAAATCAATTCTCGGGAAAAACAGTTTTGATATGTAATGTATAATTTTAAATTAACTAAAAAATTAGTCGTTTCTGGCCGTACCATTAGGTAGAAGTGTTGCAAGCACCGTGTGATTTTTATGAAAGAAACTGTTTTTACAGTTATAATATTTATAATTAGTATCTTTTTTTAATTTTGGCTTTGATAAAATAGTCTTTTTATTGTTATATATTGAACAATTGTGGAATCAAATTTAAGATTTAGTTAAAATTTTTATAAAATTTTCTTAAGGCTAGAAAAAGATTTTTGTTCTGGAGACAATAAATATTGTATGTAAATAATGAATAGTATATGTAAATATGAAAGTATATGTTCATTATTACTATTCATAAACAAATGAAATTGTTCAAAACTCTTATTATAGATTTCTCGAAATCTTCACATTAACAATATATGTTCATTGAAAGTCAAAAAATTTATTAAAGTGAAATTGAACGTGAGAAAAAAAATTTTTTTTATATTTTGATTGACTTTTAAAAAGTTTTTAAATAAACCGAAAATAAATTATTTATTCTTATGATTAATAGTTGTATTTTTTAAATTTAATTTATTAATATTACATAATTCTTGAGTAATTTAATTGAGGTCTTTTTTACAAAAAAATTAATGAATCCAACTTTTGTTAGATAAAAATTTATTCGTTCATTAATGTGTGTGAAACACAGATAAAAAATGTTTAAATATTTCAATAGCGTAAATAGTTATGAAATAAAACTTTTTTTTTTCAAATTTGAATCCGTTAAGTTTGCCCAATCGATAAAGTAGTGCGTGGAAAATCAATTCTACCAGTCAGCTGACAGCTGCTGCTGTTAGCTGATTGGCAATCAGCAAAAAAATTTTTTATCAAGCAAGGATCTGAATTCAGTTTACTAAACATGCTAGGTGTACTTTATCAATTAACAGTATTTTATTAATTTTAGCTTACAATTATAAAATGAAAATAATGATAATCATAGTTTACAATTCATAAATTAATGTACATATTTACAAAACTATAAATTTTTTAAACCAATTAAAAAAAAAAAAAAAAAAAATTAAACTCAATTAACTGTAAGCCGTGTAAAAGTAATAAAAAAAAGTGAGAATTAAAATACGGTTCATTGGTCCGAAATACATAGGTATATAATAAAATTTCAAAAGTACTTTGAAGGGGTAAAAAACGATCGTGGAATTAAAGATTTCTTCTTAACTCGAAGCCCTCGTTTTCACTGTTATTCTCTTCGTCCTCACTAGAACTGTCAGAGGACGAGACTAATACAGTGTCCGGGAGAGACTCTTCGTCATCAGAGAAAGTAGACATTATAATTCCGTTAATTTTATCTAACAACGATAAATTTTTTGTAATGGTCTCTGAATTATTTTCTACTCTTTCTGACGATTTCAGTAAATCCAACAATTTTTTTTCTTGATAATAAATTATTTTAAAATGGTTAAATTCGAATAAGTTATCTAAAGGTTCTTCTAGCAGTTGAAGCACGGAAATCAGTCTAGAAGTTTGCATGTTTAGAAACTGAGTTCGCTGCATCTAATTTATAAAAAAGTAAAACGTTATTAAAAAAAACAAATTTCAAAAAAATTTATGGCTTACTCGATAAGTTTACACACTTTTTTCTCCTAATTTACAATTAATACTGCAAGAAAATTCGAAAGTTCTGCAAAGTTCTGTTCCACTGTGGTTTGCTGTGGTTCACAAAATTTTTCGCTGCATTGCGCTGCAGTCGAAAAAAATTTCAGCGAACTATCTGATCCTCAAACGGATTCTCGGAACAAGAAAAAAACCAGAGAAATACGATCTTTTTTGAATTTAAGTTGTTAATATCATTATTTTGCATTTCAAAAACTTATTTGATTAGCGTTACAAATATTTATTTTTTATATCATTAAAATTAAACCTTTTTTCGAAATTATATACATTTATTTAATTAGAGAAACCATTTTTAAATTTTGTACCAATAAAAAGTAAATCAATAAATTTAAGACCAGCTTTTTTTCGACCTTACATTCAATTTAAAAAGTGCAACAGTAGACGGATATATTTGATTTTCAAATAGATGTTGACACCGAATTTTTGTTATTTACAACAAAATTCAAATCAGATAAAAAATAAATGGACTGTACAAATTTATGATTTGTATTTTTTTATTTAAGTTTTGGAGGATTAAAATTATTTTAATGGTTTCTCTAAAGCTATTTTTAAATTTATTAATTTCTTTTATCATTGATTACACACGATCGTTTCATTATAATAGATGAGCAAATCTGATAAGCAAAGCTGCAGTGTTCTTGGCTGCTCAAGTTCAAGAAAAGAAATAACTTTTAAAATCCCAACCGATCGTTCTGTGGGTCAGCAATGGCTTAATGCTATTAATTGTCCTGTATTGAATAAGCTAAGCTATGAAGAAATCATACAGAACAAAATCTGTGTTTGTATAAAACACTTTGAAACTTTTTTTGTTACGAAAACCCCAAGGTCAACAAAATTAGTCAAAAATGCAATCCCAACGCTACTCTTAAGTCCTTCTCCAACTACAAAAGCCGGTACCAAGGTTTACGTTAAACGAGCTGGTAAGCTAACAAAAATAAATTAAAACAATAAACTAATTTATAGTACTTCTGATCACTTTAACCTCAAAATCAAATTTTTGATGCGTGTTTTCGGTGACTCGTACTATAAAATAGTATATAGCACTGGTGCAGCAAGTCACCAGGGCTCTTTAAGGACCGCCCCGGTGACGATGCTGCACCCGTACTATAATATACTATTTTTTACCTAGAAATCTAAACCAAAAGTTATAATTAAAATTTCAACATAGACTTGGATCACACTCAATTAAAAATATTTATAAAAATAATTTTTCAATAATCGACCCTTGTTTATTCTTAAATCTTAATTTTTTGTATTTTTTAATTTTTATTAATTCTTTTTCCCAGTTGATCCACGACTTCGCAAGCGAAGGTTGAGCCGAATTTTATCGGCTCCTCCAGACACTCCCAAATCCACAAATATTGATTACCCCCATGAGCTCGAAGGAAATAGTTATGGAAAACGACAACTCATTGACCTAAGCTATCGGTACGGTAGTGACAAAGTTTTCTTCTATCTTAGCAATGATAACCAAATTTCAACTTCTTCTAATTTAACTTGGTCCCAAGTTTTCGAAGAAACCGAACATGTTCCACGTAAATATTATTTTTGGATGTTTCCAGACAAATTTAAATTTATTTATTTTATATCATTTTTTTTTTTCATTAATTGACGATCGTTTTACTTATATACTTTTTTTTGAAGTAACCCGATTTCTATGAATAGAAGTAAATTCAGATTGTTTAAAAATTTTATTTTCAAAATAAATACTGGCTAATTATGTAAATTCTTAATGATTATAAAAAATAGATACATAAATTATACCTGAAAATTCAAACAAATATATTTCGTATATAATTTTAATCATTATAGTTGACAGTCTTATTAAGGTGGTTTTCTACCAAATGCATGACAATAGAGAATCAGCTCAAATTTTCTGGAGGTGTTTATTAGATATTAATAAACATTTTTCCGAAGTCTGATCAAAATTGACCATATAGTTTAAAAGTTACAGCAAATTAAAGATTGAATTTTTTTCATTACGCGTACGGACGCTACGCTGAAAAAGTGTACTAAATTATTGATATTTGTCTTCTTACAATAGAGATCCTTTTGAAAAACCACATACATATAGTTTCACTATCGAAGAATTCATTCCTTGAAACTGCAAAAAATTGACCTTTTAAGAATTTTACAATAATTTTACGAAAATAATTTTCACGTGAATAACCTCCAAAAATGCGGTATTCAAAGGTGAGGTTAAAAGTTTAAAAAAATGTTTTGTTGTGATTGTCAATGTTTTTTTGGTAGAAAATAATTTCAGAAGCCATAAAAAGTTAAAAATTAAATTTTAACAAACAATTTTTACTAATTTGGTGAAATAATTTTTTTTTAGTCTTGAACTTGACTAGCTCTGGTAGAAAACCACCTTAAAATAAGAACATTCCTTTTTTAAAATATTGCTTACAAAAATATTCACTTTTGAATCTTAAAATGTTGAAAGAAATGGACTGAAACTATTGAATTTTTAACAAAAATACTGCCTAAACTTACAGCTAGTCTACTTTATGAGGAATGTATTCCGAGTTTTTCGGATACGGAGGATTTATTCTCTACGAATCATCCTGAAATCTCCGAGGATCATTTAAATGAAAGTCATATTTTTGAACCCAAAGCTCCTGCCATCCAAAATCCAGATCCCAACGATTTAAGGTAAAATATATACTTTGAACCACATTGATTTTGTGCCATCCTATCAATACTAACTTAAAATTTCTGCAGCAAGAAAAAATCATTAAAAACAAATAGTAACTCAACACTTGAGAAGATACAAAGAAAAAGTTCATCCCTCTTAAAAGAAAAAAATAACTTAAAAAAAAAGCTTAAGCGGTATAAATTTTATACATTAATTCAAAAATTCAAGTGAACATTAATTTAAATTTAAAGTAAGGTTATAAAGTACCAGTTTTTAAAATGCGTAAACAACCGGTGATATATTTAATCCTAAAGCGCGGTAGCACTCGACGGCGATTGAGTTTTTTTTAACAACAAATAACGAAAAAAGCTGCCGTCAAAGCGTACGCTTTAAATACTTTGTATTCAATTACAACCGAGAAAGTGTTAGTGTACTTTATTGTAAAATAAATAGTGTCGTTTATTTGTTACATACATTTCTTCGTGTGTTCGTGATATTTCTATAGTTGTGTTATCGTGGAATCAATTGAATTGTCAACAGGTATTTCAAATTTTTATCTTAGTGAAACTTATGATAAGTGTTTAGAATAAACTAATTGTAAGGAAAATATTTAATCATAAGTTAAAATTAGTTTACAATATACCTTATTTTCTGTTCATTGCAATAATAGTACTTTTAGTTATCCGATTATTTAATTATTTCACTTAATTTTATTTTAAAAACTTGATTTCGTTACGGCACACTTGCGTTTTTTCATTATTATTATTTAGCAGCTAATTAATTTTCACTGAATATGATCTACGCATGGATATATATTTGCAACTTCAATGATTATTAACAATTTTTTCATTTTACAGCCTCCAAGAGAAAAAAAAACCTCTTTCAAGTTTGGGAAAAAAATTTAATAATTTATCTTCGAATCAAAAGTTATTCACTAATATTTTGTTAAAGAACAGTGATAAAAAACCAAACGGAAGGCGATACTCACGGGATGAAAAAATAATGTGCTTAGCATATTATCGTAAATCGCCGGCACTGTATCGGCAACAACAGCTTAATTTAAAACTCCCCGCTACTAGTACTCTAAAAGTTTTACAGCGGCAGTTTATTGTCAACTCGGGAATTAATTTTTCAATTAAATGTCGGCTTTTAGAAGCTGTTAAATTAATGACCGACAAAAGCGAAGGTATTGCTGTACTTATGTGGGACGAGATGAAGTTGCTACCTCATCTCGATTTTGATACTACAGAGGATGAAGTCTTTGGGTTTAAATGTTGGAGTTCGACTAGGGGAAGCAAGCTAGCGGATCATGCAAATTTTTTCATGCTAAGGGGGGTTTAATCGGGTGGGAAAATTCCAGTTGCGTATGGGTTTTGCGATTCAACCACGCCCAAGGATCAACTCGTCAAAGCAATAAAGGACGTCGTCAAAATGTGTAAGGAAACGGGGATAAAATTGGTTGGGACAATCTGTGATCAGGGGAGCTCAAGTAGAAGTGGTATAAACTTATTAAAAGCTGAAACGGATCAGATACGGGCAAGAATGGGCATCGAGAAGTGTTAGTAGCGAGTTCATTTAATTTAACCTTTTAAAGCCTGAAATGACATTTTTTTTATCGATTTTCAACTGTAGAGTCGTACAAAAAAATTAAAAAATCAATAAGGAAATATCCTAATCTACTATTTTCGGGTATGCTCTACACGATGGTGTAGTTTAAATTAATAAAAAAAAATTGATTTTCAATTGTTAATTAATAGTTGAAAAAAAAAAAAGGTAAAAAATAAGTGCTTTTTTTTTTCAATAAAAGTGGGAAAACATTTTTTTTTGCTATTCTACTTTACACTAAACGTGTTTTTGGACCTTAAATTTTAATTCTTTTTTTTAATCGTCTCTCTACGATTTTTTCCCTTAAAATGGCGGCCGTTCAAAGTTTGTCAAAAGAATCGAAAAAAAAATTTGTCATTTTAGGCTTTAAAGGGTTAATTAAAGGTAAAAATGATTTATAAAATAAAAACTTTACTTTACATATAGATGATACGTTGTTGATCGAAGGCGTTCAAATGGTACATATTTGGGATTACTGTCATCTTTTTAAGGGAATCCGAAACAATTTGTTAACCAAAGATTTGGAATTCGACTTCAACGACAAAAAAAATAAAAATTCCTCAAAAGATCGGAAAAACGCCTCCTGGTCACATATTATTATAGCCTATAAAATTGACGTTTTCAGCCATAGAGAGTACCGGCATTTACCAAAGTTAACTCATGAGCATGTATATGAAAAAGACGTTCGGAAAATGAGTGTTCACCATGCTACACAAGTACTCTCACGGACTGTTGCCGACGAGATTGATTCCTTGGCAGAAAAGAATGGTAATTTTTTTTTTTTTTTAAATACTTACTACTTCAATTTGGAAAAATTAAATCATTTAAGTCAAATAATAACCATGTAATCAGTAAAATTTTACGAAATATTGGCTAAAATACAAATTTGTCACGATAGTAATTTACTTTAATCAATTTTTAAAATAATTTTATATTGTTAACCATTATCAAGAAATTTCCACGAAAACCACTTAACTAACACCGAAAAATCTTGAAAGTTTGGAGTCTTATTAGAATTATAAAGTATAAATTAAAAAAAAAAAGTGCTTTTTCAAAATTTTCAATTTATTTAAATTCTTTTTTTAATAGCTAAAATACAAACGACCTTTGGAGAAATGCAGATGCCAAAAGAAGCAAAAAACATGGCGTGGGCACTTCGTTTTTTTAATAAGTTATTCGATTCGATGAACGGAGTCAAATCTGGTGACAAGCAAAACGAGTTTCGATGTCCCATGTCGGCAACAAGCTATCACATTCAGTTTTTCAGATATGCCAAATCAGTTGTTCACAAAATGAGATTTCACACACGAAATCGATCCAACTCATGTGCCAACCTTGAAAAATTTGGAATCTACCATCGAGGGCTTCTTACAACTATTCAAGTTACTTGCAGCTGAAGGTATCGAGGAGGTCAACACAAACTTTTTGAATCAAGACCCTTTGGAAAACTTTTTTGGACAAACAAGAAGTCAAGGATTTAAAAATGACGTGCCTACTTGTTATCAATTTGCCTCAACTTACAAAGTATTGTTGATAAGAAATTTGACGTCCCCACACTCAATCGGTTCAAATTGCCGAGACGACGAAGGAAGATTTTTACTGTCATGGGCAGATTATAAACCTCCTCCAAGGCAGAAACCGACAAATCTAGGTGTACCAAGAATTCAAGAATATTGTTTTGTTGAAAACGGTAAGGATTTTACTAGTAAAGAAAGAGTTTTGGCAACAATTAATAAAAAAAATGAATTTAAAAGATGTAACGATTGCCGAAGCTTCTTAAGCAGTAATGTTTTAATAAACCGTTTGTTTTCCGACATAAAAGGAATTTTGAAAAATGTCGTTGCAAAATCCTACACGTCTCCTAATCTTTCAGAGAGAGTAACTATTTTATTAAAAAAAGAGGTCGATTATAGTTTGATATCTTGCATCTCTCACAGAGAAATTTTTTTTGATTTTTTTTTAAAAACAATGACAACATTGTACATTAACTCAGTCACAACGTATGTAAATAGAGTTTTTAAAGGACGTGTAGAATTAAAAGATATGCAACAACACTCAGTAGTCTTATTAGCCCTTGAAAAACGCAATAAAACTTTGCAAAAAAAAATCGCACTGTGCTACCAGTAGATATGACTGATTAAACCCCAGCATTTTTTATTTTGTAATCAAATTGGGAACTATAAAAATATTTAATAGCTGTAGGTATAATTTTGTTACTACCAATGATCAATGTAATGTAATTGATTAACTATTAAAAAAAATAATTTATTGATTATTTCTTCAATTAAAATATTAAATGTGTAAATTCAAGATGGTCTAAAAAAAAAAAAAAATTAACAATATCTGAAAATTGTATCAGTAGTCTAAATAATGATAGGCTATTTTAAATTAATCAAAAACTTGCATTGCAAAAAGGGCTTTTTTATTGTATTTTCTTAAATTATCAGATTTCTAGATTTTTTACTTTAATCATTATCTCTTTAGACAAAACTTTAAAAGCTTCTTTACTTAAGCCGCATTAAAAATCACTATATTTTTTATTTATAAATCTTCTTAAACTTACAATTAATTTTAATGTACTTTTTTTTTATGTGTAGCAGTTACCTACACATTACACAAATAATTTATCAACTACAATGTAATAATGAGAGTGGCAATTTGAATGCAAAACTTGTATGTAATTTCAGTTTTTAATTGATAATTTTTTATTGGTAAGTTTAACCAATATGTATGTACACCTATCTTTCAAATAAAAAAAAGATCATAAAAAACTAGTTTTTAGGATAAATAAAACTATCCTGCATAATTAATTGCATAAGTTTTTATAACCATTATTTTTAAGATATCAAAAATTTAGAATCATTAAATTACATTGACTTGATAAAAATAATGCAAATCCAGCAATATTAATTATTTTCTTGTCTGTTGTAATATTCTTTTAATGTAGCATAACTTGAACTGGTATTAACAAATATGAATGTGATGTAAACCATTAAAAAACATTTTTTTATTGTATAATTGTATAGCTGTGTAATTTGAAAGACGCTGACTTGAATTTATAAAATAAACAATTTTTTGATTTGTATAAACGTCTTTGATTGCATGAGTATTTGATATCTAGCGCGTATAAACATTAATTAGCACGAATTAATATTAGTCAATTGTAGTGTGATCAGTTTTATGAAATAAATAACAAAAATTAATTTCTATTTTTTGTTCTTTTTCTCACAATCAAATTAATTTAGTTTGCATCTCAAAGAAAAAATCTAAAAAAATAAACAGCAGCTGACAACTACAGACAGCTGCCAGCAGTGAGCATTTAGGTCTGAACTCTGAGTCCTGGGGACTGTGATCAATGCCATCTATTGCCGACATTTTATTAAATTAAGTTCATTGAGCTCACCAACAGATAGCGCTGCACCGAACACTTTTTTGTACAAAGTCGACCCCCCCTGTTCTAAAAGGTCAGTCCCAAGAAATGCTTGATCTCTCTCTTCAGAGATCAGAACAATTTTCCGGCTAACAAATGAACCTCGTTAGAAAATCTTTATTTCTGTTTGGATTCAGTTGGTGTTACGACAAAATTTCTTTTACTTCTTAAAAAGGATTGACCCAAGTCACGACAAAGCCCTTTTTTTTAGGTTTATATTGATTCGCTGACTTTTAGCTGGCCCTCGTAATAATAATTTTATTTTGTATTCGATTTTCGACAGTTTCACGGTAGAAAATCTTCTGTCTATTTAAAAGGGCCGTCCCAAGAAATGCTCGTTTCCTTTTTCTAGGAGATATGAAAAAATTTCTGACTTCCAGCTGATCGTCGGAACATCATTTCTTATTCGATTACAGTTCAAGGGTGCTCCTCCCGCGCTCCTCTCAAATTATTCATTAGTCCTCCGGGAGGAGCACCTCAAAACGTTTAAAAAACCTTATTTTTAACCTCGTTGATCACAAGTAATAACTTGTGTCCCTCCGACGCAAGCCAAAAGAATGAAATGTACTCCCTGCGCCAGCGACCAACGCGCACCCGGCCTACTGCATGCCCTTGCAAGCGCTGTAGACAACGATTTTTGTGATATTCTTGATCAATTTTTTTCAACGATTTAGAAACTCTTTTCGCAATAAGCAAATAGTTACACTCTTGTAGAGTGATTTCAACTATTTTTTAAGATTTTTTTTGGAGTGATTATTTTTATTTTGTTGCGATAGTTTGTTAAAAACTTTTTTCACGCGCCTTACTATACAACGTTAAGTGGCGCTCTTCGCAGGGTCCTGAGCACTCTTAAATGGTCGTAGTTTAGAGTAGATTCAACCTTTTGGGACTTTGAACTCGGGCCGCAACATGGCGGCTGGCTGCGTGTCGGTCGCTGGCGCTTCGGGAGTACATTTCGTTCTTTTGGATTTAATCGGAGGAAATCAAGTTATTTTTTGTGATAAACGGACTTTAAAAAAGTGCATACATCCCTCAAGACTAAAGTTTGCTGAGGAGGTCCACGTATTTGCAGCCCTCGACTTCGTCTTGGGCTGCAATGACAGCGGGCCTCCACTGCAAACTTTAGTCCCTCTGGGAATAATATACTAATTTAACATAATTAAATGGTGCTCCTCCCATTCAGCTCAGCTCCTGCTGCTGCTCCCCTCTGTTTCAAAAAAGTGTTAATTTCTTGAATAAAAAAAATTTGCTCCTCCGGGAGGAGCACCCTATAATTATGTGAAATATAAGGTTTTTTAAACGTTTCGAGGTGTTTCTCCCGGAGGAGCTTTTCGAAATTATTGCATCAAAAGCATCAAAAAACCTTATATTTCACATAATTTTAAGGTGCTCCTCCCGGAGGAGCCACATTTTTCAAAAGCTCCTCCCGGAAGAGCTACAAATAGGGTTAAATATACGGTTTCTCGACTGTTTTGAGGTGCTTCTCCCTCGTTTTCAAAAATTCCACCTTAAAAAGTACTTTACATTAGTTATGTCTCAATTACACCCTCTCATTTGAATCCAATCATTCTTACATTGACGCTAATTTCGCTTGCTTATCCTCTATTTTTGAATCTTATTTTTTATAAAAATTTATTTTATAAATTGATTAGTTTTATACTATTTAAATCTATTTTTCATATCAACATAAGCTATTTTCAATCTTAATCTAATTTTCATTCGATTTTGTATAATTATTTTTTCAATTTTTTTCAACTTCATTCTGGAATCCTGATTGTTCTAAAAAAAATGTTAAGCTTCAGTTACAACCAAACTAAATCTTTTAATATTTTAATTTTCTTCTTATTTTTAAAATTTTTGCGGGGGTTGGCGAGCAAAGTGAGCAGGGGAGTATCCCCTAGTATATATATAATATATATGGGTGATTCTCTGTAAAGACGACCGACCAAAAAATAAATTTCAAAAATAATTTTTCTACATGATCTAGACTATTATTTGGACTCCCTGGTAAATTTTTAGATTTTTTGAATGCATATTATTTGAATGACAATGGTCTAAAGTTGACAATAACTGGGATTTTCTCATTTTAGGCTATTTTTAGGCTATTTTAGAGCTCAAATAACTAAAAGGGGAAGCATTTTTTTTACATACACATAAATGTAAAAATTTTTGGAAATTTTATAAATTTTCAGAAAAAAATTTTTTTAGGGTCATTTGATAACTTTTTATTTTCATCCTCACTGATTAAGAGCTTGAAAAACCTTAAAATTGAGTTATCTTGATGTTCGCCATGTGGGAAAAGATTTTAAAAATCCCTAAAAGTTGTATTTTTTATCCACAAAAATAGTCCTGGTATTTTTAGAGTGGGCCTGATAGATAGTAAGCCACTACAAATCATTTTATCATTAAAAATAAGCCAAAAATCCTCTTTTTTGTTTATTTATGAGCATTGTACGCTCTAACATTGTTAAAAGAAAAACCATTTGTTTGAATGAATTTATGGTCATGTAAAAAATGACAGCCCTGGATTTATAGAGTTGGCTTGATAGAATTTAAACCACTTGAGATGATTTGATTAAGAAAAACAAGACAAAAATGCTTTACTTTGATTAAATATGAGCATTGTACACTCTAACATTGTTAAAAGAAAAACCATTTGTTTGTATGAATTTATGTTAAGGTAAAATTTTAAAAATCTGATGTGTTTGAAAAGACAAAAAATTATATCCATAAA
Source organism: Encarsia formosa (assembly GCA_038277355.1). NCBI lineage: Eukaryota > Metazoa > Arthropoda > Insecta > Hymenoptera > Aphelinidae > Encarsia > Encarsia formosa. The sequence continues at coordinate 31,134,090 of CM076185.1, read as the reverse complement.
TACTTACAGATTTTATGGTTTTAAAAAAACTGGGCTTAATCGCTTTAAGTCAGCATTTTTTACACACATACTATTATCATGTACCACAACACAACACAAAACAATACAAAACAACACCTTGATAATAAAAATTAATTTATTTTTCACAATTTTAATTAATGAATAACTAATAAGATTTGTTATCAATCTTTATTATTTGAAAATTACTTAATTTTGCTTGTCTAAAGAATTCAAACAGCTTGTGAATAAATAACAAATTACTAAAAAAATTATTACCAATCACTATGAAAAAAATCTGCTTGTTTGTTTTGATCGTGGCTTCTAGTGTCGCAGACAGCAGCACCCGAAATTTCAAGTGATTGACTAAAGCGCTCTCTTTAGCATAAAAATGAGTATGAAAAAAATCTGCTTGCTTGTTTTGATTTTTAATTCACTGATTTTAGTCTAAAATTTTAGACTTAAATTTTAGCATAAAAAACACTATGAAAAAATTTGCTTGCTTCTTTTGATTTTTTTCATACTTATTTTTATACTAAAGAGAGCGCTTTAGTCAATCACTTGAAATTTTGGGTGCTGCTGTCTGCTACACTAGAAGCCGCGATCAAAACAAACAAGCAGATTTTTTTCATAGTGATTGGTAATAATTTTTTTAGTAATTTGTTTTTTATTCACAAGCTGTTTGAATTCTTTAGACAAGCAAAATTGAGTAATTTTCAAATAATAAAGATTGATAACAAATCTTATTAGTTATTCATTAATTAAAATTGTGAAAAATAAATTAATTTTTATTATCAAGGTGTTGTTTTGTATTGTTTTGTGTTGTGTTGTGATACATGATAATAGTATGTGTGTAAAAAAAGCTGACTTAAAGCGATTAAGTCCAGTTTTTTTAAAACCATAAAATCTGTAAGTATTTATGGATATAATTTTTTGTCTTTTCAAACACATCAGATTTTTAAAATTTTACCTTAACATAAATTCATACAAACAAATGGTTTTTCTTTTAACAATGTTAGAGTGTACAATGCTCATATTTAATCAAAGTAAATCATTTTTGTCTTGTTTTTCTTAATCAAATCATCTCAAGTGGTTTAAATTCTATCAAGCCAACTCTATAAATCCAGGGCTGTCATTTTTTACATGACCATAAATTCATTCAAACAAATGGTTTTTCTTTTAACAATGTTAGAGCGTACAATGCTCATAAATAAACAAAAAAGAGCTATTTTGGCTTATTTTTAATGATAAAATGATTTGTAGTGGTCTACTATCTATCAGGCCCACTCTAAAAATACCAGGACTATTTTTGTGGATAAAAAAAACAACTTTTAGGGATTTTTAAAATTTTTTCCCAGATGGCGAACATCAAGATAACTCAATCTTAAGGTTTTTCAAGCTCTTAATCAGTGAGGATGAAAATAAAAAGTTATCAAATGACCCTAAAAAAATTTTTTTCTGAAAATTTATGAAATTTCCAAAAATTTTCACATGTATGTGTATGTAGAAAAAATGCTTCCTTTTTTAGTTATTTGAGCTCTAAAATAGCCTAAAAATAGCCTAAAATGAAAAATCCCAGTTATTGTCAACTTTAGACCATTGCCATTCAAATAATATGCATTCAAAAAATCTAAAAATTTACCAGGGAGTCCAAATAATAGTCTAGATCATGTAGAAAAATTATTTTTGAAATTTATTTTTTGGTCGGTCGTCTTGACAGAGAATCACCCATATATAGTGTGCTGCAGGCTGTAAGAGTAAGCGTATAACTAGACGCCTATAGCTATATTTTTCTCCCACAGCCTGCTTATCGAGGAGCCGTGTTAACTGTATGACCCCTCGCTGAAAAGTGCACCGATACAGAGAGCGAGCGTATAGATTAAGCTCCTACCAGCAAGCCTGCGCTGCCATCCCCCCAGCAGGTTGACGCAAACGCAGTGTGCTCTGGCTGAGTGAATCGGTTTACAACACTGCACGAATAGCGCTGTTACTATCGCAGTACACAGCGACTTCTAATGGCAGGAAGAAAAAGTTCAGCTGTCTGTAATAATGATTAACACAATAACTGTATATACATCGATAACCCTCATGCGTTCTCTCTCTCTCTCTTCTCTTGCAGTTCTGCTATGACTGACTGTGTTGATACAGCGCTCCGCATTTTAGTTGTTATAAACAAGTGTGTGATATAGTGTTTGCGCTTATCATTTTGCGGACTCCGAGTGTGGCGAGCCTTGAACTGTTGGATAGTGTTTAAGTGCAGTTAAATTTGTTGCAATGTGTTGAATAATAGTGTAATGATACTACTGTGATTTTGAGGTTAACTGTCTATTGTCCAGAAAAACGCGGCAGCGCTCGGTCCGTAATTATAATTTTCACCACTAGATTGCAGCACTGTTCAAGTTATTGTAGGGTTGACCGGAGGTCTTGATTAGATTCAGGAGTCCTACACTCCTGGTGCAAGTAGGGTGTAGCAATTAAGGACACTAGACGTGTAATAATAATTAGGTTTGTTTATTGGTACTTGAAATTAGGTACAATGCATGGGCGCTTAGCAGGTCTGCTCGGCGCAGAGGCCCGGTGCACATTGACTGCTTCGCTTGGCTCGACACAGCGAGCGTTGTGAACACCGCTTACATTTGCTGTCTCTCTCACATCAACCTGCGGTCTCAGACGAGGAGCCCATATTATCAACTGAGCAGTGTCTGACAGGACCTTGACCTTTGCTACTCGGCAATCAACCGCGAACTCTCAAATTTAAATTTACTTCCTGACTGAAATATATCTATATCACTCGCCTGATTAAAAAACTCAACTTAACTTGCCTGCTTCATTAACTCGATTTCACTTGCTTTGAAACTGACATAATGTCTGGCAATGGACAAGAAGTATGCCTGCTCGGATAGTGCTAAACTGCACACTTGTGATAGTTGCTCCCAGTGGTTCTACACTGCCTGTCAAAAGTTAGCTGCAGTTACCATCGATAGTAAGCTTGGAGAGGCTTGCACTGAATGCATTAAACAGGCATGGCCCAAGTCTTCTGCACCTCATGATCGCACTCCCTTAACATCGAATGCATCGAGTACATCGAACACATCAACCTCTGAACAAACGCAGGATGACAAGTTAAAAGCAATCTTTAAGGAGATCTGTGGCCTCAAGTTCTCAATGAACGATCGGATCGAAGGACTTAAATCTGAGGTAAATGAACGCTTCAATGGACTAAAATCAGAAGTTAATGTGCGCTTTGATTATCGGGATCCCAAACATAAGGAACTTGATGTCATTCCTGGTATTGTAGCTAGAGTGGAAAATGCTGAAGCGGAACTTAAAGAAGTCTAGTGAAAATTGGCTGAATTGAAGCAGATGATGCAGAGCCCAGCTGACTCAACAAATTCTCATCGTGAGCCTGAGCTTGTAAACAAAGTACTTGCAAGGAGAGGTTCAGACATTTGGGTCATGGATTTGGCTAAAACTTGGTATATGGGCTCCAAATATGCCAAAAAGAAACCTCCAAGTGTCAGTTTCTCTGAATGGGCCTTTTAAAGTTATATTCCCTCTATACCCCATGTTAAAAAATCAGCATTTTATCAGCATTTTTCAATGAAAAGCTGTTTTTGACCTGATTTTCAAAAAAATATTTCTCAGACCCTATTACACTTACAGAATTCCGGAACCTCGCATTTTTTTTTGTCTTTCCAAGTTCTTTCTAGAAAAAATTATTCAAGATTTTTTTTATGTATTAGACCATGTAAAATTAAGATGTTTTTCGTCATTTTTTCATTTTAAATATCTCAACATAATTTTTTCTAGAAAATACTTGGAAAGACAAAAAAAATGCGAGGTTCCGGAATTCTGTAAGTTTAATAGGGTCTGAGCAATATTTTTTTAAAAATCAGGTCAAAAACAGCTGTTTATTGAAAAATGCTGATGAAATGCTGATTTTTTAACATGAGGTGTGGAGGGAACATGACTTACAAAGGCCCATTCAGAGAAACTGACACTTGGAGGTTTCTTTTTGGCATATTTGGAGCCCATATACCAAGTTTTAGCCAAATCCATGATCCAAATGTCTGGTCCTCTCCCTGTCAGCCTTGAAAGAAAAAATGATGAACTCTCCAAGACCTTAGCTGAAGTCCAGAAATCAAGGTCAGAAAATGGCACTGACATTGTGATTGGTGGTTTGGCCGTTCCTCCTGGGGCAAATCTTAAAGCTATAGTGCTCGCTGTGCTTCAGTCAGTTCACCCCGACATAGACTCTCGGGACATAATTACAACACGTATCATGGTCAGTAAATCGGCTGTGGGTTCAGCCATTGATAAGACGGTAAAAAACATGACTACTGCTGATGAGGTCTCAACAGGAACAAAACCAAAGAATCTCGCTACGTCGTCGACAGCTGCTCCCGATAAGGCACCTCGACCACCGTCAATATTGGCCGCATTAAGCTCCCGAGCACTACCGCTAGAAATTATCCAATCTAAAATCAAACTGGGTAAACTACAAACATCAGCCTTGGTTCCACAACTACCTGTTGAAGTCGATCACAGCTATATAGTACCTGGTATTCTTAACATAAACGAGTTCTTGCCAAAGAACATCTTCAACCTTCATCGAACCGCTCATGAAAAGGCTAGACAACCAAGCTCAGGATTTACCACCTTCATTAAAAGTGGCAAAATCTTTGTTAGAAGGAAGAAGGGAGACGTCGCAACATTAATTAGCTCGGAAGAGGACCCGTCAACGGTTTTTAGCTTAACAGGTATACTTCATTAATACTCTCGCGGCAATGATTCATTTGAATCTTATCATTTTGAACACAATAGTGAATCATTTCAAACATCTATCACTCATCAACCTCATTCTCATTCATCTGCATCCGTCCAACAATTACAGTTCTCTCATCAACCTCCTGTGCGGTCAGGTGGGAGCAAATTTTGCGTCGGTCACATAAATGCTAATTCACTCGGGGGTCACATTGAGCTAATTAGGCACTTTCTTGTATCTGAGGACATTATCCATGTGTTGGCGATCACTGAGTCTAAGCTAAGGCCTGCTATTGAGGACGCTCTAGTCTCATTGGAAGGCTATGTTCTGATTCGAAAGGACCGCAATACTCAGGGGGGATGAGTCGCATTGTCTGTTCAAGTCTCTGTCGGTTAAACATCTCTGCTCATCCCTTGCGGTATGGAACGGTTGTCCAGGTCATCCGGAGTACCTATACTGCGAAGTTATCACTAAGAGTGGTGATCCTGTTTTTGCGGGATTGGTGTATAGACCATCATATTCTCCGTTTGTTCAGGGGTCGGATTTTGTCAGTACTCTGTGGGATACTATGCTGAACTACGGTACCAAGGTCCTTCTGGGCGATTTTAACTCAGTTCTTTTGACGGACAACCCTGATGCGGCCTTTTTCTGTGCCGTATTAGGCCACGCATCACACGCGTACTTCGGATACCTGGCTGGATCCCTGTATTGTTGATGCCCTTGACACGGTGACGAATTATTCTAAATCTGTATTTCCGTTTACAGCTGGACATGACTTGATAACTGCTACGTTAAACATTTACGTACCCCAGACTATGACTCATGATTTCACCTACAGGGACTTTAAGTCAATTGACTCAGTAACCTTGAACAAGTGTCTATCTAAATGTGACTGGTCAGTGGTCACGGATGATGAAGCTTCTTTGAGTGATAGATTGGACTCTTTGTATACTAACTTGCACGCTGCTCTCGAGGTTGTTGCTCCCATCAAGACTTTTAGTCACAAAAAGAGGAATCATCACCCGTGGTTTACTCCTTATATTCGCTCACTTTTGACTGAAAGAGACCGATTATTTAGACGCTACAGATGTTCAAAACTTGACATAGAACTCTGTTTGTACAGACAGGCACGTGACTTTGCACATCAAAATATAGAGACTGCTAGACTGGATTTTTATTGGAGTCGTCTTGAGAAACTTACTGATCCTCAACAGATCTGGAAGGAACTCAAACATCTCGGAATCTCCCCCAAGCCTGACATCAATCTTGCGGGCTTTTCTGCGGAGGAGCTCAATGCTCACTTTGCCTTTGTGTCTTTTGATGTTGCTACACCAGAACTTTCGCGTTTCCTTGAAAATCTGGGCGAGGACGAAGGGAATGGTCGGCTAGATTTTGCTGCCGTTACGTTACAGGATGTCAAGCTTGCTATTGACCAGTCGACTTCACAAGCGGTGGGTGTTGATCATCTTCCACAGAGTTTTATTAAGTGTGCATTCCAAACTATAGGCTTTCATTCGTGATATCTTTAACCAGTCTCTTTTGACCTCGACGTTTCCAGATCAGTGTAAACGGCCGCTCGTGATAGCCCTTAATAAAACCCCGACTCCGAGATGTTTGGGTGATTTTCGTCCAATCTCTCTTCTCTGTTTCTTGTCGAAAATCCTTGAGAGACTGGTGTTTAACCAGATCTCGTCTTTTATTGAGGCAGAAGGATTATTTGATAGGTTTCAGGCTGGTTTCAGACAGGGACATAGCGCTCGGACAGCATTACTTAAACTGACAGACGACATTATACAGGGCATTGACAGGAGTCAGATGACAGCACTGCCGTTATTCGACTTCAGTAAGGCCTTTGATTCGGTCTGCCACGTGACCCTGCTTGGAAAGCTGCGGTCACTTGGCTTCTCAAGTGGTGTCGTCAGATGGATCGCATCATATCTTTCAGGTCGATCGCAGGCAGTGGGGGTGGGGGGTCAAACTTCCTCCTTCCGTCCCTTAAACAGGGGAGTGCCACAAGGCTCTGTGCTGGGACCGCTGCTTTTTCTGCTGTTTGTGAATGATATTGCGCGGGATCTTGGTCCTGGCGTAAGTCACGTGATATACGCGGATGTCCTGCAGACTTATGTGCGGGGTCGTATCGAGTATATACGGGCAACTCTGGGAAGATTGAGCAGAGCTGTGGGGAAAATTGCGGACTGGGCTGCTGGGAATCATTTGGGGTTGAATGTGGGAAAAACTAAGGCCATGATCTTTGGTTCCCCGGTCCTTGTAAATAGATTGAATGGGATGGGTATAGACTGCCTATACTTTGGACACTTCTGTGTTCCGTTTGTTTTATCTGCTCGAAGTCTAGGCGTGGTGATGGACTCAAAACTGAAATGGAAGGAACATGTTAAATATGTGTGTACTAAGGTTAATTCGCTTATGTACAGACTGTATCATTTCAGACGCAGCACGACGCTCGGCCTTCGCAAGCACTAAGGTGCTTGCACGAGAAGTGCCTGAATAAGTTCAGGCACTTCTCGTGGACTACTGTTCCCTGGTTTACTGTAATATCTCGGGCAGGTTGAATCTTAAGATTGAACGTTTGCTAAATAGGGGCATCAGGTATATCTACGGTATTCGGAGAGGTAGTCACGATACCCCCTACAGACGTGAGCTGAGCTGGCTGCGGGCAAAGGGTCGCACGGACTACTTTGAGGCCTGTACCCTCTTTAATCTTCTTCGGTCAGGAACGCCACCTTACTTGGCAAACTTTTTTATTGCTAGGCAAAGCTCGCGGCCTGTAAGAGTCGTGAATAGTGAGGAGGTGAACAAAGAGGTTTTGCTTGTTCCCAGCTTCCGCACAGACTACTTAGGAAATTCCTTTTATGTCTCTACTGCATACCTATGGAATGCTCTACCCTCTCATATAAGGGAATCATCATCACTCCCTATATTTAAACGACTCATCAAAGCTCATATTTTTGCCGCAGAGGGTATGGATCAGTTGCCTGGACAGTGAGATAATAGCCATCATTGTAGTGATGAAGATACCATCTGTGATACACGGACTTTAAGTAATTAATTAATGCGATGCATTTTCGTGACTGATAGAAATTAGTTAAGTTATCTGGTGGTGATTAAGTATACCATTAAAAACTGTTTTTATTTTATTTTATTTTATTTTTTATTATTTTTATGTCTATGTTTCTTATTATTATTATTATGATTTCGTGTCACATTTATTGTTTTCACTATTCTGTTATTTAACACGATTTTTATTTTTATTAACTTATTTTTTTATTTTTTTTTTTTTAATATCATTTATATTATTTATATTATATTTATTAGTTTAATCTACTTGAGATTTATGAACTTATGTAAAAGCTATTGTTTTTTATACAACATAATGTACAATAAATAAACTCTTTCAATTCAATTTAATCCAATTCTCTCGAGATCTTGCGGGAGAGTGAACAACTTGAGTAGTGTAGCTGCCTATTTTTTCATCAAAAGCCAGTGCTTCTTACTTGTTTTAATCACCGTTAATGGTTTTTAGTGCTGAACGTGCCTGTGATTCTTGCTGGAACTATTGTGCAGTGCTAAATCTGTTTATTTATAATAAAAATGAATGAACTTAGTGCAAGTTAAGCTATAAAGTTAGGTGAATTATAACACTTGCCTTCGGTAACGTCACCACACTCCGTAACTTTAACTTTCACCGCTAGCTGGCGCCACTTGTACAGTACCGTGAGTAGTGATTGGTCCTACCCTCATTTCTACTACTCATTGACACTACCACGAAATTTTAAATTTGGTTATCTACTGCACTCAATACTGTTGCTACTACTTGCCTGCTCCTGCATCCCAAGGATTCACCTCCTGACTTTCTGACACACGCTGCCATGGTGCTTGGTGAGGATAATTGTTTTAGCTGCAAGAGGCCTAAGCTCACCCGAAATCTTCTACATCCTTGTTCTGAGTGTAAACAGATATTTCATACTAGATGTGGCAAGTTTACCATAAATAATGTAAATGGCATTCCAAAGAAAATCTGTCATACTTGCTTCCATGACTGTAAACAATAGTGTCTCTCAACGTTCAACTGCTGCCTCGCCAGAACAAGCTTCTCTCTCCACTACGGATGCTATTGCACTACTACTGCAGAAGATTAAGGATTTGGGGACGAATCTTGGAATTGGCGCGCTTCGGTGTTTTCGGCCGGCATATACCTCTCCTCCTTTTCTCGGAACCGAACTGATTCGGCGCGTGCATGAATTTTTCGGGATGTGATTTTTTTCCGTTTGTTGTCATGATGCTAGCATTCGGGGATTTTGATGAGTGGAATTCCTGTGCCGAGCTGTTAGTATGCGAGATTCTCATTTGTGTTCTTTTCCTTAATACGCGTGTTGAGCACAGGTAAACTGCAGTATGTCCGCGGCATGCTAAAATGGCAGCGATCTCGATTGTGTAATTTTTGACATTTTTATGTGATTTTGGGGATTTTTGTTTTCCCCTTTTCTTTTTTTTTCTCTTTCTCTCTCTGTTCGGAATGATGGGGTAGAAATGAATTGATGTTTTTTTTTTAAGTTTGAGGCAGAATTTATGATAAAAAAAAAAAAAAAACACATCGAGATCGGACCACTAAAGAGTGACAAAGCAGGCCTCGAGTAGCCGTATTTGTTCGCTCTAGCGGCATGTGAGGTGCATCCTTGCGCGTAAACGCGTGCATGATCACACCTTGAAGGCTTAGGTAATTCTAGGGTGGTACGCGAGTGCTCGCGGGGGTGCGCACGCTGCTAGCTATTTTTCCTGATCTTCTTTACTGCGTATTATTACGCTTTGAAGAATTGAGGGATCTTCCGTCAACTGAATGGGAATGTTTTGGTAACCATTGGTTGTTTTTTTAATCAGGTAGGCCATGGACGGAAGATTTGGTGGTAGTAATGGGAAACGACGGGCAACCTCGGAAAGCGAGGCAGAGTACATGTACGATCCAGACTCAGCTGACGGGGACTTACCTTTCTTAGAGGAGTTTGGATTGAATCACAGAGGTAATTTTTTTTGTTTGTGATTTTAATCAGGAAGATTGATTTATGAAAGTCGGATCCGATAGTTTACTCAGAAAGCCAAAACATTCATTTTTGAAATTTTTTAAATGAAGTTCATCCGGTCGCTCCAACAACTCAGCAGACTACTCAGCAAATACACAGCAGCGCTCATAGACAAGAGCATCATACAACGTCGGAGGTAGTTGAAGATTTGATTGACTTGAAAAACAGTGATGACGTTTCAATGCAGCAAGGAACTCAGGATGATCCTGAACTACAACATCAAAATCAAACGGCAGGCACCTTCAAAGAACAGCCGACACCTTTTGGTTTACCTCCGCCATTGCACCCAATAAAGACTTCTGGCCAGGGCAATCAAGCGTCTGGTGGAATTAGTGTTCAAGCCGAACAACCACAAGCAAACTCTGGTGGCACCAGAAAACGAGTACCTGTGGAAGGCCTCAGATTTGTGAGCCTTTCGGATTTCGATATGGTGATGCACAGGCCCAATATCTGGCAACTCAGAATCAACTTTTTGAGGCAAGACTTCAAACAGCGACAGAAGTGCTGAATTCGTATAACCAGGTGGCCATGAACGCCCAAGAAACAGCTACAAAAGCTCTGGAAGAGCAGAAAAGAGCCTTGCGCAGTTCTCAAGGCTTACACCACTCCACCATTAATCCCGCAAATCAGAGATACAACAGATCAGAAACTCAGGACGGTATCAATACTCATAGGAATACAGGACAAAACAATACTCAGAGTCAACAAATGAGTGAGAATTGGGATCAAGAAAGCGTTGCGTTTTCTGACCATCAAAACAGAGGACTTAACAGTACTCTCAGACGTCTCAACGACAGTCTTGACAGACAGAACGTAAGTAGAGTAAGATTCAATTCTAATTATATGCTGACAAAGAACTCAGATTTTAGAATATGGCTCGACCATTTGACTAATGAGTTGACTGTAAACGACCTACTAGACGTAATAGACTCAGACGTAATAACTGACAGGTCTTTTAGTTGTCGAGAAAAATTAGCTAGGGAAAGTCAAGTACGCGGTTTGATTATTAGATCATCCCGTAGCTATATTGAATTATCTTAGAAATCAGAGAAGAATACAGTCAAATTTAACTCACACAACAGTACGTACGAGACTATGGGTAATGAAAATGCAACCCAGAGAACACATAGCTGACTTTCTCGAGAGATTTGATTCTTTAGTTCGCGAGTACGAACAATTAGTTGTTGACGAGAAAGACAGTTTGTCCCAGAAAGAACTGACTACAATGTTACTGAATTGTGTCATTAACTCAGTACCCGAAATTGACAGAATGTGGCGTAATTATAAAATGAATAATAATAGAGAAATGTCTCTCAATAAACTTAAAGAAACATTATTGCAGAATGAGGCTGATAATCGAGAAAGACGCGCGCTGTCAAATTCCACCAATCAGAGAGGAAACTACCAACAACCCAGAGGCTGCGGACAAGCACCCAGAGGACAGCCAACAAACCAGAGACAACGAGGCTTGCCTGCAAGGCTATCCAACTCACAGACAGCTAGTCTGGAATGGGATATACGAAAGCTCAATATACGAAAGCAGCAAGGCCAATGAGAAATGCAAAAGATGCTGGCAATGGGGCCACTACGAGGGAACTTGTCTGTTGAAGAAGCTAAATATGTCTTTCTGCGGTGCTTGTAATGAATTTGCAATACACAAAGCTGCTCAGTGTCCAAACCCCAGGTCAGAATATTTAAATAAATTTAAAAATAATAACAATAATAATAAAAATTCAGAGAGCAATGCGGGTAATAAAAATGGTGGAGGAGGTGGAAAGTTGGCTAGAGGAAGGTTTGATAGATCCAGAGCAAGAAATAATCGGCCCTACAGTCGAAACCCTTCAGCCAACCTTGCGAACCAGGTAAAAACAGAGTTTAATAATAATGATTTGAACGGTAAGGTAAATTTTATAGCTGACTCAGGAGCCAGTGAACACATTGTGGGTAAAGGGTTGATTCTATCTAATTTTAGGAAATGTGTCAAAGGGGTAATTAAAAGTGCTAGTAAAAGTCCGAGGGCTGATATCAAGATAGATGGGAAGGGTAATCTATTTTTGTTTAACAAATCAGGTGATAGGATTATATTAGCAAATGTTCTGAAAGCTGGGGGTATAGCGAGTAATTTATTGTCCCTCAGAAAGTTTGTTGAAATGGGATTATCCGTTGAGTTGGATAACAAAAAAATAAAGATTTTTGATAAAAATACAAACACAGAGTACATGTCAGGTGATTATGTCAAACCTAATTGGATAATTTCATTCCAAACAAATAACTCAGAGGATGAATTTGATCATCAAAACTTTGAATGTACAGCGAAAATGATTTCTTTGGATGATTACATCCAACAACCTCAGACAGACACCTTGCCGTGGTCAGCAGCGGAGGGAGTGAAAGATAACCCAGAGTTAAATCTGCCTGAGATTGGGAGGGAGAAAGAAGATGAAATCATTCAAGTTAATAACAATGAATCAGTGTTTTTCGAAGACTCAGACTTGGATTGTATAAAACTGAATAGAAAAATACATGAAGTAAGAAATCAGATGAACAATAACTCAGAATTGAAATTTAATAGAAGGTCTGGGCAGAGTTAGACGAGCAGGCAGAATTTGTCGGAAGGAATGAAAATGCATTTGAGGCTCGGTCATCCTTCGTTAGGTTACATGTTGAATATTAAAGAGAAAGATAGATATGTTTAAAAATATAAAGTTCGGTGATGACATTAAAAACTGTGAGGTTTGTGTATTGGCGAAAATGCAAAAGAAACCGTATAGTGAGGTCAGGGTGAGGGCTGAAAGGTCAATGCAAGAACTTCACAACGATATAATGGGGCCTATAAAGCCTGTATCGTTCCCTGGGGGAAATAAATACTTAATTACGTTTACTGACGATAATACAAGGTTCGCGAGAATTTATTCTATCAAGAATAAAAGTCAATCAGGTGAATGTCTTGAAGACTGCTTGCGTAAGAATAGAAACTTGTTAGGCCACGATGCAAAGGTGTGCTACATAAAGGCAGACTGTGCTAGATAGAATCTCGGTGGTGAGTTTTTCCAAGTAATGGAAAGGGAGAAAATCGATGGTGACTTTTCTCCTCCTTTTACCCCACAACACAACGGCACGGCAGAACGAACCAGGTAAGCATGGCTCGTTAATATCATGCTCGAACCCTAGCTTTTCTTCCTCGGTGAATTTCTCATTCCATCTCTTCGGACTTATTTTCAAGCCATAGATATATTTCTTGAGTCTACATATGTGTGTTTTCTTAAGAGCGTCGTCACATTCAACTCCTTCCGGAATTTTCATGTAGACGTGGTCCTTAAGAGTGCCGTTCAGGAACGCTGTTTTCACGTCCATTTAACAAACGTGTAGGTCATGCTTGTTAATCACTGCCAAAGCAGACCTGACTAAAGCCATTTTTGACACAGGGGCATAAATTTCTTTCAACTCATACTCCTTTTGTTCTTTGAAGCCTCGAATGACCAGTCTTGCTTTGAAGTTAGATTGGCCATCGCTTCCTGTCTTTTTCTTAAAGATCCACTTGGAATCTATGACATTCAGCTTTCGACCCTCGCTCTCAACAGACGATCTTGATACTATGTCCCACACATCATGGCGTACATAGAGTCTAATTCCTCGCGAACAGACTTTGACCATTACTGTTTGGCGAGTTCATAGCCTCTTTGCAAGATTTTGGATCTTGCTTGACGCTGGCTATTAGGGAAAATTTCAACACGTCTTCCTCAAGACAGTGATTTACTTGTCCTTCATCCTCGAACTCTGAGAACACTACTTTATCCAAATTCAATTCTCTTGCTGCAAAGAAAACAAAGCTTGAGTCTTGAACAGGACGAGCATATATTTTGAAATCATGACCTTTAGCCTTCCTGCTAGGTTGATTTCTCACCTTCGCTGGAGGCTCCTCGTTTTCACGGGTTTTTCTCTTTGGTTGTCCTCGTTTTGGCTCCTTTCGTGAAAGTAACTCCTGAAGTTTTTCTTCTACTCGCTCCTCGCTGTTCTCACGCACGCTTTCACTCGCAATAGCCAGATTATCGCCAAACTCTAACTCAGTGTTCTCGATCTCATTAATGATTTTTCCTTTGTACACATCTTTGTACATAAGTTTTTCGTTAAACCTCAAATTTCTGAAAATAATAAATTTATTAGATGCAGGGTGCCATAGGACATAGTTGTTAACAGAGTATTCGACAAATACAGCTTTAATTGCTCGAGATGAAAACTTGCCTCCGGGATACGGTATGTGTGCATACGCAATACAACCGAATCTCCTTATTTTATCGAAGTGACTCTTTTCTAATAGCGCTAGTTTTCTAACAGGCAACTCGAAGTCAATAGACTTATGTGGTGTTTTGTTGTACATGTGTACAGCCACCTCAGTGGCTAACAACCACATACTCGTAGGAATTCCTCCTAGGAATCAAACAATAAAGCTCGGAATTTCTCTGGTACCATCAAGGTAAATCTCTCGGCAGTACCATTTGAGTGCGGTGTACATCCGGGTCTGAAATTACTTTAAATCTTTTCTCGCTCCATCTGTTCATGAAACTCGCCACCAGTGAACTCCGTACCTCGATCTGCTCTTATGTAACAGACTTTCTCGTCTTTGTTGACAAGATTTCTCGTTGTCCTCAAATAACTCTCCAGACACATACCCAACTCGTTCTTCTGTTTCACAAAATATATCCTCACGAATCTCAAGTGGTCATCTACGAAAGTGATGATGTACCTCTTTCCACCTGGGTATGATAGGGGTTTTATCGGACCCATAGTGTCAGTATGGATTAATTTCAGGGGTCTTTCGGCTCTCGTTCTCACCTCGCTGAAAGGTAGTTTTTTCATTTTCGCTAAGATGCATATCTTGCAATCACTGATGTTATCATGAAATTTAACGTCGCGAAGTTTACTCTCGATACGTTTCAGATTTTTCAAGTACTCCAAGGATGGATGTCCTAGATGTGCATGCCATAGGCTACCTAAATTCAGCTTTCTGGTTGTTGTGGAATTATTCGACTCAATTTGACTCGACTCGATTTTGTCATTTGCTAACTCTTCGAGTTTACGCAAATCCTCGGGTTCACTTGGATCTAGAATTCGATTACCTAGGATATTTTTACCTGATTCCCAATCCAAACAACCGGAATTCACATCATCTTGTAGAGATTTCTCTCCATTCTCCCTCCCAGTCTCAAAGTGTTGTAACTCGTTCTCATGGTTAGGAGCTCCCTTCTGACCTGTTAAATTAAAATTTAGAACTTCACTCTGCGACTGTTTAAGAAAATCATTAAGTGAGGTGAATCCAGCTACACAAACGTACTCGTCACAGTCAAAATTATCAGAGGTTTTATCCTCAACGACCATCTTGACTAGCCAGTTAGGTGCCTCATAGATGCCTGTCATGTAACTCACACCAATTTCCCCATCATATATGTCCAAGAACTTCTCGTCCATATTGATACAGAAACCATGCTTCAGCGAAACGCCTGATTGAGATTAAATTTTCGGACACCCCCGAAGCTTTTTTCTGAATTCGTCAAAATCATGCTATCCCAAAGCCCAATCGGGCTTTAACGGCGATTTGGTTTTTTTTAAACCGACTGCCGTGAAAGCCTGCAGGGCTTTATATACTTTGATTTTTGGTTTTAGGTTAGGATACTTCAAAGAAAAACTATTTTAGGATGATTATTTCAATTATATTATACATCCCGCGCGTAGCTGATGATCTCCTGAGTAATTAACAAAAAAATTATCCTGAACAAAGCTCGCATTGAAAAGTTATGAACGTTTCATTTTTCGAAACGCTGATTTTCCTTTGGCTCACGGTAGTCAGGGGAATTCGATTTCAGTTTCGAGCATCCGGTCTCTTTGCCTGTGCTCTCAGTAGACTTAACCGGACGTGACGTATGCGGTGGGCGTGTCTATTTTTGCTGTCTCACTCTTACTGCTTACCTACAGCGGCAGACGGGGGCATGTAGGCTCGGGCCTGTAGCCATGAGGCGACTGGTGGCGCTGTATCAAGCCATATCAAGCAGCTCCAACAGCTGACTGCGGAGCTGCTGAGCAGAGCAGCTTGTAATGTGTTATGAGCAATAACTTTTTTATAAAAAATTGATTGTCATAGAAAAAACAGTACTGAAGACCCTTATTTTCATTATATATTAAATAAGTGGTAGAATTTATAATTATTAATTTGTTTAATTACAATAAAAGAGTATGAAATAAATAATCTCTACAGTCTTTCTATGATCATCATCATAAAAGATTTTTCAATTATTGTGGTGTGCCCTGTGAGTTGATAATAATTGTGCTGTGGTTGTGTTGGGGACCTGATGGTTGGAGGTGCATATTGGCAATATTAAAAATAAAGTTTTTTCTGAATGAGTGTGTTTGTGTGTGTGTGTCAGGTTGAACTTGCAAATTACTCTTTTATAATCCACCCAATTTGCAAATGGCAAAAGCTGCAATTGCAGCACATAATGTCATGGTTGTGTCTAGGTACCATCGCCGTGAACCGTACACGGTACACGGTACACGGTAGCTTTTTACTTTAGATCCTATAATTTATCCCAAATAACCCACTTAAGTTTAAAAAACTACTAATTTCTACTTTAAATTTAATTGTCCATCTTAAATAATCCAATTAAATTCACAGAGTGTCTAAAGTAACTCTCATTTGGTACCGTGTACCGTGTACCGTGCACCGAATACGGTACACGGTGATGGTACCTAGACACTTTCTTACATTAACTCAGGGTGTTAATGATAAGTATATTTAAGTCAACATGAATCAATTATTAAAAATTTTTATCTTTTTTGTTGTCTGTATGCAAGCTTAAGTTATGCGGTCAAATTGATTTTACATTTTAAAATTGGTTAATTAAGAAGTACAAAAGAAACAGATAGTTTTGGGTCTAGGTATCCAGTGGACCAGAAATTATGAATTCTATTTGGCATGGATTTTTAAAGTACGGATGAGCATTTGCTTCATTATTTTCAAAGTGGATTTAGTTTGTCCATCTATTATATATGCAAAATGAATTCAAAAAAACTTCATAACAGTAAATTATGTCTATGATTTTTATGTGTTCTGGCTAATGATAAAATTTATATAAAAGAAATTTAAACCTAAAGAACTAGATTTATCCAAGTCAACATGAATCAATTATTAAAAATTTTTATCTTTTTTGTTTTTTGTAAGCAAGCTTAAGTTATGCGGCCAAAGTGATTTTAAAGTTTAAAATTGGTTAATTTTTTTTACAAGAATTAAAAAGTACAAAAGAAATAGATAGTTTTGGGTCTAGGTATCCAGTGGACCAAAAATTATGAATTCTATTTGGCATAGATTTTTAAAGTACGGATGAGCATTTGCTCCATTATTTTTTAAAGTGGATTTAGTTTGTGCATCTAATATTATGTATGCAAAACGTATTCAAAAGTAGTTCATAACAGTAAATTATATGTCTATGATTTTTATGTGTTCTGGCTAATGATAAAATTATATGAAAGAAACTTTTAACAGAAGAACTAGATATATCTAAGTGAACATGAACCAATTATTGAAAATTTTTATCTTTTTTTTAATCATTTCAAGGTTGTAAATGAGTATTTGCTACATTTAAATGTAAATTTACATTAAAATAAAGTTATGCAATGTACATTTAAAAAATAGATAAATACTAAATTGAATTTTTTTTTTTTACATATAAAATTGATTTACCTAGGACTTTTATAGGTTCTGGTTTATGTCGTGGTTTTACATCCATTGAATATATCTTAGGTATTGTTGAATTATTTAGAATTTGTTAAGATCGTGAAATCATTTATTAAGACATATTTCAACAATATTAATGATTTATTTATAGAGTTTGGTTTTTTGAACTTGTGGGCCAAAAGGAAATACATTTAAATATTTACCAAATTTACGCAATAAAATCTTTAAAAAATACTTTTAAAAAAGTAATATTTACGGTGATTGGTTTTTTTAAAAGGAGTCTAAATAACAAGTTATACGCTAAATATAATAATCTTTTTTTGAAAATGAATTAATGAAAGAAGTGAAATCAAAAAACTTATCACGGACGACTTGAGGCCGAATTACTTATAATTTGAAAATAATTTCTCTTCTAAAAGATGATCATATTATGTTGAATCACCTTCAATATACGTAAAGTTAACAATTTTTCAATTATAGCACATACATGGGAAAACACATGCAAATTGCACACAACACAAACACTTTTTAAAATTAAAAATTAAAATATGTTGTTAAGAAACACACTGGGCATTCAAAATATAATTTAAAAAATACAGGTAGCATGATTTTTTTCGAGATAATTTAGTTCAAAGAATATTAACTTTTTACATGTCAAGTATAGCCATACATTGTGATTGAGTTGATTTCTAACTCAATTACAAAATATTTTAATTTTAAAAAGTGTTTGAGTTGTGTGCAATTTGCATGTGTTTTCCCATGTATATGCTATTATTGAAAAATTGTTAACTTTTCGTATATTGAAGGTGATTCAACAAAATATGATCATCTTTTAGAAGAGAAATTACTTTTAAATAATAAGTAATTCGGCCTTAAGTCGTCCGCAATTAATTTTTTGATTTCACTTCTTTCATTAATTCATTTTCAAAAAAAGATTATTATATTTAGCTTATAACTTTTTATTTAGACTCCTTTTAAAAAAACCAATCGCCGTAAATATTACTTTTTTAAAAGTATTTTTTAATCATTCATTACACGATATGATTGGTAGCCCCGGCATCAGCTACAGAAACTAACTCGCTCAACTCGTCAACGTTATTCTTAAAATTCACTTTACGCAACATACCTTTGGCATTTCCGCTTGAATCTTGCGGTTTATTATTTTTATTCCGCCTCGATATGTTTCTCTTCTTCACATGACCATTGCTAACGCCTCGCAGTTTGTCATTTCCGCCTCCCTAACCCGTACCACTCGAATTACCACCAGCATGAATTTTATTAGGATGTTGATTCTTATCTTGGTTCTTTGCATTGCTCGGGCAGGACAACTCTCGGTGTTTACTGATTTGTCTGCAGCTTTTGCAGTACCATAGGTTTTGTGACTTCCATGGATAGTCATCCCTCCAGTGGCCTAGCTTGTTGCACCGGTAGCATGCATTGGTTGTTACCTACTCTTGCAACATTTGTTTTTGTGCTCGTAGACTCGGATCTCGTTGTCTCGTTTCTCGATGCCTCGGCCTTAAGCAGATAATTTTTAATTTCCTCGTGAAAATATTCTTTCTTTTCTTTAACTGCCATGGCATTATTTGCCTGTATTAACTCAGGAAAAACTCGTGAGACAGCGCGTAGCATTGCTCCACGCTTTTCCACCTCAGCTACAGGTATAACACCCTGGAAATTTTCATACTCAGAAATCATATTCTCGAATTTATTCACAAAATCTAGTACTTTTCCACCAGGTTTCATACTCAATGTGTATTATTTCGCTCTTACAGACGACTCGGTAACATTGGACTCTAGTTTCTTTAATTCTCTCAATTTTTTAAGAATCTCTCTCGGACTCTCAATGTTCACAACTCGTTTCTAATAAGAATCATCGATTCTGTTTATTATTATATCTCGGACTAATCTTCTTCGTTTCTGTTTGAATGTCTCGGGTAAATTCTCGGGTGGGCTGACCAAGTCATCGGTGAAATCGAGTAGCTCGCCCGCTGCCAGCTCAGACTTAAATTTATGAAACCAGAGTTCCATGCTCGTCTTGGAATTAAGCAAGTAATCTCGTTTTACATGGAGTTTACTGCTACTCTTATTCAAAATAAAAGCCTGATACATTCTCGTCAAATTTCTATTGATAGAAATTCGAGAATTCGCAGCAGACGACGCGACGCTATACTGTCGTTGTCCTCGTTAATCTCGCTCAAATTAATAATTTCTCTGGATGGGGCAATACTCGAATTTAGGGTAGAGGAAGGAAGTTGACCTACCTGCATTCGACGAAGTCGCTCCGTGTTGGCTTTGTTTTTCTCGCTCTCAGCCCGAAGAATCTCCGTCATTTTCCCCATTGCTCTTCCCAACAGCTGGTGACTCCTCGTATTGCGCTCAGCTGTCTGACGTAGCAGCTCCTTGGCCTTCTTGAGGCTCTTGACCATGCGCAGGTTGTCAATGAATGATAGAGTTTGAGCACGAGCGGTCTCCAGGTTCACCTCCGCTGATCTTTGTTGAGTTTTCATAATCTCCTTCATGCTGTCCAACATTTCCACAACTTCCGCCAGAGTGAATGTGAAGTTAGCGGGACCTTGGACCGCTGCTGTTGATTTTTGAGTCGATGTTACACCGGTCGTTGTAGCATTCACACCAACAGCAGTAGACGTGGTTAATATTGTTGAGGTTGTTGTTGTTTGGGCCTCGGACGCATCTACCATATCTACGTCCTCGAGATCATCTTCCAGGTTGACTGTACCCGGGAAAGATCTGTTATTCTCCTCCAAATTGTTTAGGGTCAGCTGAAGCTGCTCAGTTGCAGACAGCTGCTTTCTACTCGAATCACTCGTTTCCAAATCTGTAATTTTTGTTTTTAAAATTCACTCTACTAAATGTTTTGTAAGTTTGTTTAAACGTAGGTACCTACACCCAATACTCGACTCAAGAAAAACAAAAAAATTTGGAATAAAATTGCATAGGTTGAAATTACCTTTCTGAGCTACAGCTCTGGTCTTGGCTGAGCTCACGGACGGTGTTACTACACTTAACCCACTGTTGTGACCGACCAGATTGTCCTCATAGCCACTTGATCCGCTCGCAGTTGTCCCTGATGTAGGCGCAAACTGATAACTGCTTGGCAGATAAGGACTGGATGTCTGAGGCTTGGGTAGTGCTGATTTCTCAGCGCTCTCTGTCACCACTCGTTTAGCCTCGGCTTCTTTCTCCAGTCTTTGCTCTTCCTCTCTGTGACAAAACATTCAACTCAATTTCGGGTTTTGTTTGTCAAAGTGTGCTTGACCGCACAGCCAGAATCAAACACTCTAACAGATGAAGATTTTTGAAAATCTCCACGCACAGCCTGCGTCTCTCCGATGGATATGCTGCCCCTATAAGCAGCATGGATGCACGGAGATGCAATCGCACACAGACAATGTGCTTTGACTCTCTCGAATCTCGTCCCGCCGTTTTTGATAAAAAAATTTAACAGAACATCCATATTAAATTTATTTATCATGGCCTTATGAGAAAAATTAATTGTGTTGTTAACTCTCAAATTCTATCCATCGGGAGGAAAGGGAAATAATAAATTCGAAAAAAAATTCGAACTAAAAAACTCACAAACTTTTAATAAAATTTTCAAACTAGAGATAAAATTCCCAGACTCGAAAAAATTCTCGAAATTCAAAATTAAACAAAAAAAAAACCTCAAACTAAACACAATTAATTACCCCTGTAACGTTGCAATTCTAAAGCCCTTTTTACAAATAAGAATTTTTTTTTTCCACTCGACTTTTTTTCTGTTCAATCTCTCAATTTTCTCAAACATCAAAACTCAAGACAAATCAAAGAGAAAAAAAAAAAAAAAAACCCACAACTCGCAGAAAAAAAAGTAAGAATAATCGGTAGTCAGCCGAAAATTCCCGAGAAGTTTCTCCCTCCCACTTTCAGCACAGCTTAAAGGTGGTGGGTTTTTTCGAAACTTTCTCCGTAGAGTAGAAAAAAATTCTCGTCCGCAAAATAAAAACAACATTCAGCACTCTATACGCAATCAAACCCGCGCGCGATACCAGCTAAGCTCGAAAAAAAATGCGAGAGAGAGAGAAAAAAAATCACTACGGTCGGCACAGCCGCGGCCATAATAAAATATTCTGGGAGATTATCTGCATGCACCTGGGAGAAACGCGAAAAGAAAAAACGGCATTCCCAGGGGTCACCAGTTAGCCCACGCACGCTTACCAAACGAGGTAATCATTGAAACAAGTGCACGCACGACGACAGGCAGCAACTCGTTCAATACCTAGAAAAGAATCCGAAAGACAAAGACGCGCGGTCTCCGATTAGTCGATGCACCGTTTTACACTTCCCCCTCTCTCCCTCTCTCACTAGTACAACACTGGTACGCGACGCGGTCGAAAAACAAATGAGAAAAAAACGCTCTCATGTAAAAAACTTACATTTCTTTGAGTCTTTTCCTGTAGCTTTCTTCGCCTGGTTTTTCCAAATTCTCGCAGTCACTCATTTTTCCACACTTTTTAGGCCTTGCTTGAAGCGCAAAAAAATAGCACAGACTCGATGACGATGGAGAAAGAAAAAAACACAGTTTTAGTCACTCGTATATTCAACACAAAAACTCACTCGAGAGCTAACATACAAAAAACGGTTTGCGATCGCTCTCTTATCCGTCAGTGCGCAGAGGACGTGTACTGGCGAAAGAAAAAATGGTGCGCAGCCTTGTTTCTCCTTCAGCCACAAAACTGTACTCGTTTATACACTTTTCACTTAATTAATCACCCGTTACGTGTAGCTAGGATGCCCATAACCTGAAGGAGGAAAGGTGTATAATAAATAAATAAGTAGGCAGTGGGTATAAGTTTAACTTCTTTAATTTTATCTACTCGTGGTACACAGCGTGTGCTCTGTGCAGCAGCGTCACGGATACTGAACTAGCACCGCAGGCGCTGGTGGAGCTACTCACACGCACTGCACGCACACACACATGGTAGGGCTGATGCTAGTTTCCTCGTATCACTCCTAATATCTACCCTCATTTTTTTGTTTTTTTTTTTTTTTTTTTAATCTTGCAGTAAATTTTACTTAGCAACAAGCTTGAACAAAAAAAGTTTAGTGATCTCATCGGTAAGTATTGTTAAATTAAATTTTTGCTGCGCGCTGCGCTCCTGCAAGCTATACCGCGCCGCTCGAAGTTGAGCTACGCGTCGAGCTGATTGCTGGCCCCGAGGCGTGTTTTGCGAACGTCATTTGTTTATAACGGTCACACTGCACATATGGTATGATGACTGCAGTGAAGTAGGCAACCCGCTCGATGCGTAGCTTTACTCCGATCGGTGCGGCATAGCTTGCGGCAGCGCAGCACGCAGCAAAAACTTCATTTAACAATACTTTCCGATGAGATCACTAGACTTTTTATGTTCCAGCTTGTTGCTTATTAAATTTACTACAAAATTAAAACAAAAAAAAATAATAAAAAAAATTAGAGTAGAATTCGGTCAAAATTGCATTTGTTTATAAAAGAAGTTATTAAAAAAGGGATCAAAAGTTTTTTTCATAAATTATTCAATTTTGCTTAAAAGTTAACTCATTTTTAGCCACGTCCATGTATTTTAAAAAAAATTTCAAGCCATACTTTAAGCGTAATAATTTTTTTTGAAAATAGTTAATTTCAAAATTAATAAATAAACAAATGAAATTTAGAAAAACTCATTTGTGGAATATTGTTGTATAGATGGGTACTTGAATAAAATGCAACAATAATTGATTTTCACGACTTCATGAAAAAGGTGTGCCCACTTGAGGAGTTTTCACTCTATACGTCACATGTACCACCCGCAAAGATACCGGGCCCTCTGGCGGCTAAAATACTCATATTAAGGGCTGTTACCCATGGAGACTTTTAACTAGGATGATCAAAGGTATAACATATCAAAAGTTTAGAAACCTTCGCTGAAACCCAATTGCCATCTGATTATGGCGGGGTCCTTTTAATTTTTTTTTTGCAACAAATCACATCATGAATAAAATGCTGACATTCTTTTTGGGTTCTCTCTTTCATCTTGCGATGGCAATGGGTTCTTCAGTGGAATGGAATTGATATGAATCATTAAAAAAATTTACTAAATTACAAAAAGAAACGAGTAATTTCAAAAAAAATTTTTTTGTTAATCTCAAAATTTTAAAGTTTTATAAAATTAGTCTCAATCAGCGTGCAAGCGCGCTTTATTTTTAATCTTAAATGTAAATAAACGATAATACATACTTTCATTTTTAAAAAAACGAAGTTAAAAAAAATTTTTAACACTAAATTCATCATAAGTCGTATGCAACCTGCAACTTCAGTTCGATATTTTTATAGCTTAAAAAAGTTCTTTTTAAAATAATAAAGATTCTCATTTTATTTTATAGAATTTTACAAAGAAATTTAGTCCATTCATTGAAACAAAGTATTTAATTATTCAATAAATTATTGCAAAAAATTGTTAATAACAAATTATTCAATATTTCAACTTAAACGTGATTCAAATTTTGAATTTAACGTTCTCAACCAATCAAATCAATTATAAAACTAAGACATTCAAACATGCTTCGTCATTTTAAAGAGGGATTGCCGATTTTTGATAGATTAAAGAGAGAGAATTCTCACGAATCATCCAAATTCATATCGTAATCGAAAGACAAACTTTAAAATAAAAATTATTTGCTTTTTATTTCAAAATTTCAATTCATAACATTAGTTCATTGAGAGATTCAGTTAGATTGATTTGTTATCAATGTATAAACCATTTTTCTCTAGTGTTCAACTAAAGTTTTGTAAGAATAAAAATAATAATTAATTATTTGTTAAGTTTAAAATAAAACATTGTGCAAATGTTCACGCCATAATAAGTTGAAAAAACTAATTTACATATTTAATTAATTGTGATCGATTCATGAAGATAAAAATACATGGTTATTGTATACGGTTATTTTTAAAATCAATAATTTGATAAAGTCTTAAAAATGAATTACGCTTGCGCGCTAAAGCTAGACTTATTAATTATAACTTTTTACTTAAACTTTAAAATCTATTATGCGGTAATACTCTAAAAATTAAGAATTTAATTGTGTGAACATAGAATTATCGAAGATTTAAAATTATTCAGATTATAATTATCAAGGTAAATTTGGCAAAAAGTTATAAAAAGCTTTGAATTATTAAATTTAAAATAATATTCAAATAGACTATATGGAAAATTCCCAAAAACTTCTAAACTCAGTAAAAACTCGTAAAAATATAGTTAAAATTGGAGCACACTTTTGAAATTTTGAATTAAATTTGATCGGAGTTATAGCAAAATTAAACTATCAATAAACAAGTGAAATTTTTTTTGTCAAATTCAAAAAATAGCAACAGGAATCGATTTGGAGGAGAAGAATAAGATAAATACATTCCATTCATTTTTTTGATCCGAAACTTAGAGATTTTATTATACACTACAAACTCATCATGTTCACTGGGCCATAACAAATAATCGAAGCTTCTAATGAAAAAATAAATGGAATTTTTTAATCTTTTTTTTCTCTCCAAGTCGATTTTAATAATTAATTTTTTATTTTTGAAAATTTTTTCACTCATTGTCTATAGATAAATTGAAAAAATGTATTTATTTGAAAAAATGAATATAGAAATCAATTTGAGGAAAAAATTCATTTGTTAAACATTCCATTTTTTTCATTAGCTTCAATTAATTGTTATAACCTTTGAAACATTACAAACCTAAAACATTTATTAAATTTGAAAAAGGACGTAACTTGGATGCAAAGAGCACAAGTAAACAATAAATTGTAAATAAAACATTTATTAGGTTATAATAAATAATCTGAACTTTTAACAACAAAAAAAGATTATAACATATTTATCATATTTTTTTTATTTTGGAATCGATTGCCGTTGTTATTTTTTGAATTTTACAAAATTTTTATTAATTGTTTGTTGATAGTTTAATTTTGCAAAAACTTTGCTGGTGAAATTTTGAACACACTTTCCTCGCGGATAAGCTTTAGAAATATCGTTAAGAAAAAGTGGTCAAAATTTCAACGGTGTCCTTCAATTAGAAGTATGTTTTCTCGACTACTTTCATTGTACAAAAGTTTTTGGAAATTTCTTATTTACACAATTATACGTAATAAATCTAAATATTAATCTAAAATGTGTTTTAAAAATCTTTTAAATTTCTCATCATAAGCATAATTAAGAATACGTGAAAGCGCGCTTAATTTTCTAAAATTGTTAAATTATTATTTATTTTAGCATAAAAAAGTAAAGCGCGTCTGCAATATTACGTGTATCTTATAGTTGGACAAATACGGTAAATTTTATATTATTCATGAAAAAAAAAAAAATTCGTTGCGTTGTGAGAATTTAATATCACAGTATCGAGACTTTCGAAAAAAATCATTTATTTCTATATCTGTAAATAAAACTTCAAAATTTCATTTGTAACCAGGGGACGTTCAAAAATTACGTAACACTTTTTTGGTATAGTCTGATATCACAGTGGCAGTACGAGACTATACCAAAAAGCGTTACGTAATTTGTGAACGTCCCCTTAGGTTTTTTAAAAAAATATTAATTTTTTGGTTTAATAAATTTTCAATTATTTTTAAAAATTTCAATTAAAACTAGAGTTTTCTTCATCATCTATCAATTGCTTTTGTAAAGAAAGTTTTGGCTTTGATTATTTAAAGAAAATTGTAAAATATGACTTCGTTAAAATTTTTACGTTATAAACTACTAAATTAATACAAAATTGGTAATTTATTTGATTAATATTAAATTTTGAAAGAAAATTATTTAATTTGTAAACCACGATATACTGCTTGGTTGAAAATTGAAGTTTCTTTTAAATGGTTTTCAGATTCTTTTTGTTTCATTGCAAAATTAACAGCAAAAGATTATTAATTTTTTTTTTTTTTTATTTTTTTTTTATAAATGATTAATATTACAAAGACTTTGCATAATAATTTCTGCTTGAAACTATTTAGTTTTTTTTTCAATATCTATTAGATTTTTTACTTTTGTGTTTTTGCATTAAAGTTCTTAAAAAGACTCGTAAAGAGTAAGACCTAAATTAGCCGATTTCAGAGCCTTCAAAACAGATATGGTGTTTTTATTTTAAAGGTTTTATACTGACAGTTATACAATTAAAATAAAATTTCTAAATGAGAAAGTACTTTTTGTGAAAAGATACAGATGTTTCAATTGCCAAAACAGGGCCAGCACTTTTCTTAGCTAAATGCTTATTCTATATACTAGCACTATTAAAATTTAAATAAACTAGCACGCCCTCTGACCCTTTTGCATAATATTCTTAAGGAGGTTACTACCCAAAATGAATTACAAGGGGGATTTTGATGGAACCTCACAGAAAGTTTCGTAAATAAGATATCACAGCTTAATTTTTGAAGCAATTCATGGGATATTTTACGAAATATGAATAAATCAATTTTTGACTCTTTTTACACGGTGGCTTATGGGAAAATCACATTTTTTACACTTTGACTAATGTATTAAAAAATTTCTATAAGGGAGTTTTTAATAAAAAAAATCACTAGTAGGAAGCAGTATTCACTGAATACAATTATATTTTTCTCATAAAATTTCATGGGTTATTTGCAAAGAAAAAAATACAGCAATCACTAAAAACTACAAAAATCCCGATTTTATCAGCAACATGTCTCTTCAGCTGTTGCGCGCGCAGCTGTCTGCTATGGTAGAGGTCTTCGCTTAAAATCTTTCAAACGTCTTTTTTAACGTGAAATTCATAGTTAATGAGTACTCATCACACTTTTCGACTCATAATAAAAGTAGTTTTTAATAATTCTTGATCTAACTATCGATTATTTTTCACTGAAGTAAGTTCAAAGTAAGCCTGCTAGGTTGTGTGCGCGAAACAGCTG
Source organism: Encarsia formosa (assembly GCA_038277355.1). Lineage (NCBI taxonomy): Eukaryota > Metazoa > Arthropoda > Insecta > Hymenoptera > Aphelinidae > Encarsia > Encarsia formosa. The sequence continues at coordinate 31,106,570 of CM076185.1, read as the reverse complement.
ATCACGCTCTGCTACACATTACCTCTCACTCCAACTGAGCGAACTAGCCTAACTTCGACTTGACTAGTGCAGTAAGGTAGTAACCTCCTTAATACTGCTCAGATCAACCTTGGAATATGTTCAAAAGTTGTTTTGTGACCTAAATATTTGATTTCCGGTGGGGTGCATTTTTTGTTCTGGCGAACTTATGAGGCCTCTCCGACCCCTTCAGAGTTGGGAGTGCCAAAAACTAATAATTTATTAATACATTAATTTTATTTTTTCAATTAGTATTTTACTTCATTATAGATTCTTTATTTAGAGCAAAACCTTATCTAGTTTACTGGGCTCTCGAATGATCAGCTTTAGAACGATAATTTTAGACCAACTTTCGGTTTCATTGTTTTATTTTCAAAGCGTAGCTTTTACACTCAGCTTGCAACTCCCAACATTAGCTACATTAATTTTTCCTGGAGTCAAATGAAAAAAGTCACCGAGATGAGACGTGCCATGGTCACCATAGGGTGAGGGGTATTTGGAGCGAGTTGACTGCAACACTGATGTTTTAATAAAGTACCGTTAATGATATCACTCTTATTGAGCTGGAAAAAATTTTATAGGATAGGTGAATGACTTGAGAAGGTGTATAAAAAATTTCAACTAGTTAATTATAATTTAACGTATTCAAAAAATTTTAAAACCAAATAAAGTGACGAGGTTAGGAAATGGGGGCAAATGGAGCGATCTTTGTGGGTAATTAGAGCGAGATAACATTTATTTTATTTAAACAAATATTTTGAGCATAAGTCCCATAAAAATTACTTATCGGTACAGTGGAACTAATCTACTTACTAAGTAGTTGAACCGTTTGTTACTATTTTTCAATGACTATAAGTGAAATACACTTAATGAAATCATGCACCATCACTCACGGCTTCTTTTTATGTAACGCTTTTCACGTTTACGTTTATATTTTTGGCTTTTGGTTCTTAATCACGTATTACTGCCCTTCTAAAAAAATTATGCTATAAGCTTCTGATGTAAATTTGTTAAAAATTATTGTAAATTTTACACAAAAGTCCTCATTATTACAAGCCCCCTTGTGACTTCCACATGATACTTTTGAGGTTAGAGCAGATGATGCAAGCAGTTCAGCACGTAGAAAAATTCACCAATGGCCCCTAAAAATTCTCCAGTTACTCTTTATCGTTTCTTTTTTTTTTTTTTTTTTCAATCGCTTTTTTCTAAATAATTAATTAATACTTCACGATGCTTTTTAGCTCAAAATTAAAGCTTATGATCTACACTTTATGTTTCAGTAATTTATTTCTCACTTTATGATAATTTTAAGGTAGTTACCTACAGTTTTAGTGTTTCTTAATGAAATTTTCTAACTCTGCATGGAGTTAGTTTTTTGTGTCCTTTACACGTTGGTATTTTTCAAATGCCCCCAAGCAAGGCTAAATTTTGAGATATTAAGCTCAGAAGTTTCAACTTTTTACACGTGATTCCTATGCTGAGCGCGTAAAATCGTAAAAATTTGGAGGTTATTCGTGGATTGCAAATTTAATTTTCTTAAAATATTTAAAAAAAAACAGGTTTTTCTGTAGGAAAACATTAAAGGAATCGTGAGGTGCAAAGAATAATATAGGAAGTGGTATTAACTTCTGAGATAAATAACCAATAAGAATAAAAAATGCATGATTTCGGTAGGTTTTAGAGCAGCGGTGGCGGCGGCGGCGCATGGCGTCGGAGTGGGGGCAACGGAACGTCTAAAACTATATTTTGGATAGCTATATGCGCTATAGGTAAATTATCTTAGCATGTTTTTAACGATCTCAAAGTCGGTCAGAAAACCATTTTTTTTTTCTTTAAAGTAAAGTTTAAAGTTCAACGATTTTTTATACAAAGTGTATTATAGATTTTTTATTTTCGTCGGAAGATGAACTTTATGGAAGAACAGTTGCTGCTGAGCTGGCTCAGATAGAAGATAAAATTGTTAAAAAAAAAAGAAAAGGCACGATTATGAGCGCAGTCTATGCTCCTATTACCGGACCGAATACTGTTGCCAGTTATTCTCATAAAACCACTACTATCGAAGATTCCAGCTCTACTCTTAATACCAATTAACTATTTTGGAAGAATTTTTTATGTCAAAAAAAATTTTTTAAATAACTTTAATTTTTGTTAATTATTTCATGCTTGCTTTTTAGATAGTATAATTTCTCTAAATTAAACAACATTGATTATTTTTCCAAGCAGAATTTCAACTATTAGAAACGCTATATTTGACCAGAGGGGTGTGGGTAAAATTATTTCGATAATTTTTCGGTTATTTTCAGTTAGTCGCATAGCGACTAAGAAAATTGTCAGTAAACAATTAGTAACTTACATTATATCCTCTGTAATTTAAAGAATTTAAAATAAAAAGACTACTACCCCGCAAAAATGTGAAATACTGCTGTTGTGACCTTAGCGTTATCATAAAATCTTTTAGCAATTTATACAATTATATTTTAAGCCGATACTCTAGAAATATGTTATATTTATTAATTAACAAAACTTATCAAATTCATATTTTCATACCTTTTTTACATTTTTATTCAAAGTAAGCCATAGTCATGATATTTCGCAACTATATTAACCATATTATTTAAATATAACTCATTTCTAATTTGATTATAATATTCATCGTAAACTTCGGGAAAAATTTGAACGACGGACAGCTGCTTATTTTGAAAGAAATGTAAAACCCGTCATAAACCCAAAACTGTACGCATTATCCCAAATGACCATTTTCAAAACTCCGCTTCACCTGAATTTGCTAATGACCTCCCAAATTTCCCGGCAGATATTTTACCCCCCCCCCCCCCATCACTTCACTCAACACCTACTTACTACCTGAATACTCCGACACCTTAGCTTGTAAGTTAAGTACGCTGCTAGCCTCTGAGCAGTCAACATGTAATTCTTGAATAAAATATAAGATTTTTTTCTAATTTTTCAATTTAAGTCTTCTTTTTTTTTATTTGTGAATAAATTTTTTAAAAGAAGAAGAACGAGGGTAAATCCAACCCCTCGGTCCCCAACATGGTCCTTTATCGAGCCAAATAGGCAATCAGTCATACACAAGGAACGCATCCACTAAAGCGACGCGCTCCAAAATCTATAAACTAAACAAGCGTCCACTTAAGCGACGAAAACACAAAATCTTCTAAACAAGCGTCCACTAAAGCGACGAAAACACAAATCTTCAAAACAAGCGTCCACTAAAGTGACGAAAACTTAAAAATCTTCATTCAATCAGCGTCCACCAAAGTGACGCTCAACCTATGTAAAACTCAGGCATCGAAGCATCCAACCAAGTGACGCCTCACTCCAGCCGCAGCCACCAGCCTTACGACAAAGCTAAGGACGGTAAACCAAGTAAGTCAATTCAGAGCATATTTTAATTGAGTCACCATTATTATTACCCTCTTATTCAAACACGCTAACCAAAATGTCCTCAATCGAATCATTCGACGTTGAGCTTAACGCAACCCAGACTAGAAAGAGAATTAGTCATAATCTGGCCGTCCGAAACTCCCTCTTCAATAGCTTGGAACGCTTTAAACAATATATAAATACCAACACACTTAATGACAAACCAAACGTCGAACAATTCAAAGCTCGGTTACGTACTCTCAAGGAAGAGTTAACAAAATTCAAGGAAGTTCAATATTCGCTTGAAATTTTAGACACAAAAAACGTTGTCGGTCATTACGAAACACGCGCTGAGTACATGGACACGTACTACGAATGCACTATCAAAGCAAATTCCATAATTCGTGACCTAATTTTCGATTCAGGTGAACCACTTGAGCAGACTATAATAAATCGCAGTCCTCCCAATGATACTACTGAATCGAACATCACTCTCCCCCGCATGCATCTACCAAAATTCGGAGGAGCTGACGGGGAAGAGTGGACAACTTTTTCGGCTTTATTCAACTCAGCTATTCATGATAATACCAAATTTACTGATACGCAGAAATTGATTTATCTTAGATCTTGTTTAACTGACAAGGCTTTAGAAAAAATACAGTCTTTGGAAATTATTCCAGAAAATTATAAAGTAGCATGGGAAACGTTGAAGAATAATTATTTTGATTTTGTCATTATTCTAAATCGTCGAATTAAATCCTTCTTTGACCTACCTGCGTGCTCAAAACCGTGTGCTAATGCTCTCGGTAATCTTCTTGATGAAGCTTTTAAGAATTGCAGAGCTCTTGAAGCCTTGAAAAAACCATTTTTGGAAGCCTTTGCAATTCATACAATAACTTCAAAACTCGACAGTCAAATGAAGTGGCTAGAATTCACTATTAATAAAGAAAGCCCCTCTATGAACGATCTTCTAGAATTTTTGGATGATCGCTGAAAGGTACTACTCAAATCTCAGATTGACAAAACTGAGACAAAACAACCATCAATTCAAAAATCTCAAAGCCGAAAACCCGCAATCACTGCAGCGTTAAATGCTCAGGTAAAACCCACCTTTTGTGCTCTCTGCAAAGAAAATCACCCGACCTATTCGTGTAGTAAATTAACGAGTAAGAATCCGAGAGAGCGCTTTGAAATAATAAAGAATGCTAAATCAAGTCTGAATTGTTTTCGAAATAATCATTCTACTGACAATTGTAAAAGCACAATCAAATGTAAAAGGTGCAGCAAGATGCATCATACTCTTCTTCATTTTGAACAACCCCATTCATCTTAAAACACACCTGCTGACACAGAATCAAAAAATTCAACATCAGCTTTGTTCAACGGATTCACTTCGTACACCACATCTCACGTTATCCTTTCTACGGCCATTGTCAATGTAATCGATCAAGACGGATACCCTCACGCGTGCCTCGCGCTCCTCGACTCTGGCGCGCAATCCAACTTTATTACGCAAAAATTGGCAAACAAACTCGCCTTAACTCAAACACCCTTAAACATATCAGTCGTCGGAATCAATGAGATCGAAACTTGTATTAAAGGTTCAATTAATACTGAGATAAGATCTTGTATAAACAAATTTTTGGTTGATTTAAATTTTCTCATTTTACCTAAAATTACACAGCAGCTTCCTGGAATTCTTTTGCCCAGAGAGTCTTTGAAAATACCTAAAAACCACTCATTCGCTGATCCAGAGTTTTATAAACCGGCAGAGATTGATTTATTGATAGGCAGCGAGATATTTTATAGACTTTTATGTGCTGGACAAATGTCACTCACGCCATCAACCGTCGTACTTCAAAAAACGCTTTTTGGCTGGGTTGTTTCAGGAAAAATGATAATTGAAAGCTCAATTAATAAAACACTTTGTAATTTCGTTAGAGACCATTTGCATGATCAAATCGAGAAATTCTGGGATATCCAAGAAATTCCTCGTAAGAAAATGCTAACGCAAGAGGAAGCTCTGTACGAGGAACATTTTAAAAACACACTACTCGAGATTCAGTCACTGGTCGTTACATGGTGAGACTACCCTTTAATGAGAAGATTGAAAGTTTAGGCAGCTCATACGACAACGCTGTGAAGCGCTTTCATTCTTGAAAAAGATCCTTGGAGAAAAATCCTAAGGTAAAGTACCCAATAGTGAAACGCTCGAGGGGAAATCGGGAGTAATTTGAGTTTTACAAAAAAACTATAAACATTTACCCAAAAAGAAAAATATTCTCGTAAACCAGACGATGTCAGCTTTTTATTTTTATAAATATTATATGGATTAGTTGCGCCAAAAAATTATAAAAAAACAATTAAAAACACCTTGATTTGGACCAAAAGTGAAACAACGTTTGAAAAAGTACCCCAAAAGTGAAACGTACAGAATGCGTGAAAAAATACAAAGTGTACCCAAAAGTGAAACGAGGGTGCGTACACAAATCATCAAGCTAAAATGTAATCCATTCAGGGCTAAATATAATAAAGTATATTGAAGTTAAATAATTAATTCACTTATTTATAAATTTAGAAAATATTTATGTATAAATTTTTTAAAGTGAAAAAAATTAAATTTTTAAGGTAATATAAAATTTATAGTCAGAATTATATATATATATATATATATATAAGTAATATAATTATAATACTAAAAACTGCACTTCAAGTTGAATAAAACATCGATATTAAATTACTACTTAATTGCTGTTTTTAAAATGAATAAGTATGTTGATCATGATTGAGTACAAAATTTTCATGTACTTGGTAAGAGAAAGAAGACAACTTTAGAGGTTAGGTTAGTCTGACACTGTTTCTAGGCACCGTTTTTCACACAAGTTCACGAAATTTTTGAAAAATCAGTAGCTCATTAATGAAAATGTAGGATACAAACTTTTTTTTTTAATTTAAGATAGTTTTGACTGAAAAATAACTAATTAAAAAGTATTTCACTTCTGGACCGAGTGGAGATTTTTTGACTTTTGGCGGACCCAGAAGTGAGATCAAAAATATTCAAAATATTTCACTTTTGGTCCATTTTGTTTCATAATTGGACCCCTCATAAATAACGAATAAAAATAAATTTTATGACTTTTGAAGTAAAATTTTGGTGGTAATATCAACTCAAGAACTGTATCTATCACTTTAAATAGTCTTGAAATAGTAGCAGTTTAATTAATAATAAATAAAGACGATTGAAAGTCTTATTCTCAAACGTGAGTTTGATGAGATTTCGGAATGAAATCAACCCCGTCATAGAGTTAAAAAAACTCAATTTTGTTTGATTTTTGACAAACATACAAACGAATGACTCTTAAAAAAAATTAATAGGTCTTGAAGCTACACTATTCAAGATTGCATATGATTTTTTTGTGCTGTCTAGAATTGTTTTTAATTAAATTATTATTGTTTTAGAAAACCGTTTCACTTCTGGGGTATTTTTCGCTCTGTTTCACTTGTGGGTATTTTACCTTACTCGGAAGCACCAATACTTTGATTTTTTGAGAGAATACGAAAAACTTGGCCACATGTCTGAATGCGATAATTACGATAGGTCAGGCTACTTTTTGCCGCAACACGCAGTTTTTAAAGATTCACTCACCACCTCAACTCGCGTAGTTTTTGATGGTTCAGCAAAAACTACGACCGGTCTATCCTTGAACGATTGTCTAATGGTCGGAGCAACAGTTCAGGATGATTTATTTTCAATTACACTTCGTTTTCGTGTACATGATTATGTCCTCACGGGCGATATCGAAAAAATGTACAGATGTACATGGGTTCATCCCGACGATCGCATATATCAGAAAATCTTATTAAGATTTCCACCAGAAGAATTACTGAGATTTTATCAACTCAATACAGCCACGTACGGTACGGGCTGTGCATCTCATTTATCCATCTTTTCACTGTTGCAACTAGCAATTGATGAAAAACCAAAATACCCTATTGCTGCTATTATCATCCCGAGAGATTTCTACGTTGATAATGTTATCACTGGCGCTAAAACTCTTGCCCAGATTGAAAAAATACGTGACGAGTTATTACGAGTCATGAAAAATGGAGGCTTAAATTTAAGACAATTGGCTTCCAATGAACCTAGTCCCGTTATCAACTTGAAAAATCCTGACGGTGACAGCCTTTTTTGTTTGAATCTTGACGACCCAATAAAAAATTTAGGCATTTTGAGGAATGCCAAGACTGACGTTATCATATATAAAATCAACACAGAAACTTGGACTTTTAGGCCCTGTTTTGACCAAGGCAAAATTAATGATGCAAAATTTGTGGAAATTAAAAACACAGTGGGATGAATCAGTTCCTCTAGAAATTCATACACTGTGGTCAAATTATTATACTCAACTGCCACAATTTGAAAAAATTTTCTTTGATAGGAAAGTTGTACTTCCTGATTATTCAAGCTTGCAGCTTCACGGTTTTTGTGATGCAAGCAAACTCGCTTACGGAGCTTGCATTTACATTCGTTCCGTGAATCATCATGGAGACGTTCGAACTCAATTGCTGTGTTCAAAGGCAAGAGTCGCTCCATTGAAAACTGTCACTTTACCTCGGCTTGAGTTATGTGCTGCTACTCTTCTCGCTAATCTTTGCGATTCTGTCAAACAATCGCTTGATAATTTCAATTCTGAAAAAAACAAACTTATGGTCGGATTCAACCATAGATTTACACTGGATTAAATCCGAACCGCGAGATTTAACGACATTTGTTGGTAATCGAGTCTCAGAAATTCAAAAACTCACAAAACTTTGCAGCTGGTATCATGTAAGGTCTGAACAAAATCCCACAGACATGATTTCTCGCGGTTACTCCCCGATAGACTTTATTAACCAACTAGATTTTTGGCAAAACGGTCCCTCTTGGTTGAGCCTGCCTGAAATCGATTGGCTCATCATGGAACTCGAGGACATCGAAATCCCTGAAAGGCGCCAAAAAACTAAAACTGCTTTACTATCCACCACTCCGCTTGTTAACCCCTTTTATCAAAAATTTTCATCTTTGAGAACGACTATTCGAGTGCTCGCTTACTGCTTGCGTTTTATTTGCAAGTTCTTGAAACCCTCAACCAAGTGGATAAAAAATTTCAACATACACACAAATAATGACTCGATTATTTTGACACCCAATGAATTAAATTCTGCTCTGCAGGAGCTAGTTCGGCAAGTGCAACTTAACACTTTTAATTCTGAAATAACTCTTCTTAAAAAAGACCACCCAGTAACTGGTCATTTAGCTTCGCTCTCATTGTTTCTCGACCAAAATGGAATTATTCGAGTTAGCGGTCGTTTAAAACATCCCGATTTGACCCTCAATCAGAAACACCCAATGCTGCTGCCCGCTAATCATCACGTAATTAAATTGATTATAATTCACGAACATAAAAGACACTATCATGCAGGCGCTCAAGCTACGCTTAGTGCCACTCGTCAGTACGTCTGGATAGTGAACGGTAAAAATGCCGTAAAAAACATTCTTCGGAAATGTACTACATGTTTTGCTCTTAAACCTACAACTCCCAATTGTATAATGGGAAATCTTCCTAAACCCCGTGTAATTTACAAAAGATCTTTTTTACAAACAGGCGTCGACTTGTGCGGTCCTTTTTTTATAAAAGAAAAAAGACACCGAAATCGAGGTCAAGTCAAAGTGTATGTCTCTGTCTTCGTTTGTTTTGCTACGCGAGCCGTTCATATTGAAATAGTCAAAGACTTGAGTACCGAAGCCTTCATGGCATGTCTAAAAAGATTCGTAGGCCGCAGATCATGTCCCACCGACATATATTCTGACAATGCAACCAATTTTTCGGGTACTAAGAATGAACTCGATAAAATCAATGCGTTCCTTGATTCTGCAAGGAATGAAATGATGGAAAAATCCGCAGATTTTCGAATTTTATGGCATTTTGCCCCTCCACGCTCACCCCATTTCGGCGGATTTTACGAAGCAGCCGTCAAATCGCTTAAGCATCATTTAGTTCGCGCTGTTGGTAACACTATTTTAAGCTACGAAGCGTTGTATACTCTCACGGTCGAAATTGAAATGATTCTTAACTCACGCCCGATAACTTCCCTCTCTTCCGATCCAAATGACTTCCAAGCCCTTACTCCTGGTCACTTCCTCATCGGTGACTCGATGACAAACTTGCCTGAATTTGATTTTAGAGACTTACCATCTGGCCGCCTGTCATCGTGGGAACATGCACAACAATTAAAACAACATTTTTGGACTCGTTGGAAGAAGGAATATTTACATCAACTTAACACAAAGGCTAAGTGGCACACTAGCTCACCACAGAATATCAAAAACAATCAGATAGTCATAACGCATGATGACAACCTGCCTGTCAACAAATGGAAATTGGGACGTATTATTCGCACCTATCCAGATGAAGAAGGAAAAGTACGAGTCGTCAGCATAAAAACTTCCACGGGAGAATACAAGAGATCAATTAAAAAGATATCTCCCTTACCTATAAAAAATATTTAGCTATAATTCACACTAGAATTAATTCACAATCTTATGTAACTTTGAAAAATTTTTTTTTTTGTAAACCAATAATCTTAAAATTTATCATGTATAATTTGACATGTATTTTAATTATAGCACAACCACTTTTTTGAACGAAATCGTTCAAAGGGGGCGGTATGTTGTGACCTTAGCGTTATCATAAAATCTTTAAGCAACTTATACAATTATATTTTAAGCCGATACTCTAGAAATATGTTATATTTATTAATTAACAAAACTTATCAAATTCATATTTTCATACCTTTTTTACATTTTTATTCAAAGTAAGCCATAGTCATGATATTTCGCAATTATATTAACCATATTATTTAAATGTAACTCATTTCTAATTTGATTTTAATATTCATCGTAAACTTCGGGAAAAATTTGAACGACGGACAGCTGCTTATTTTGAAAGAAATGTAAAACCCGTCATAAACCCAAAACTGTACGCATTATCCCAAATGACCATTTTCAAAACTCCGCTTCACCTGAATTTGCTAATGACCTCCCAAATTTCCCGGCAGATATTTTACCCCCCCCCCCCAACACTTCACTCAACACCTACTTACTACCTGAATACTCCGACACCTTAGCTTGTAAGTTGAGTACGCTGCTAGCCTCTGAGCAGTCAACATGTAATTCTTGAATAAAATATAAGATTTTTTTCTAATTTTTCAATTTAAGTCTTCTTTTTTTTTATTCGTGAATAAATTTTATAAAAGAAGAAGAACGAGGGTAAATCCAACCCCTCGGTCTCCAACAACTGCGTTTCTGTGGATTGAAATTCAGCTAGAGAAAATAATCCAGCCGAATACCACTCCTGCTCCAAAATTATAGAAAATTTTTCTCCAGGCCCATTCCATTTCAAATCGTACAAGCCTCTCCGAACTTTTTCTCCGATTTGCCCAAAAATTTTCTTCCATATTCTTTATTTGATTTTAGGGGACACGTGTCTCGGGATTTTTTTTTCCGCCATTATTTTCAGTTGTACGAGCTATAGAAGTTTTTTATGAAAAAAAAGCTTTTTTGATTAAAAAGAGACTACAATCTTCAAACAGCCATAACTTGGACTACATTCAACCTTTTGGGACGCTTTTTTTTTTAAATGTTCGTATGTAGCTCTTCTTTTTTACGTATTTTTTTTATTTTTAGGTCCAAGTCTTTTTTGTTGTTGTATTTTTAAAAAACTGAAATACACGTTTTTTTTTAAAATCACTTTTTCTCAAAAAGTGTATCTTTAATTTTTCTAAAATTCTACTATGTTTTTCTACATGAAAAAAGCTTCCTTTTAAGCCTATCCGTGACATGCAAAAATTCTTAGATTGTTTTTCGTAAATTTTTTAATTTTAAACGGTTTTTTTGCGTTTTTAATCATTTTGACCCCTATTAGGAATTGTTTAATTGCGAGACCAATACACCAGATTAAATTTTGAATCTATTTTAACAAGTACTAGACTAAAATCAAATAAAAAACTCACAAACTGACTTTATTTTACGGTAGGTTGTATCCAGTTTACACGCATGATGAGGCTTTTAAGAATTTATCAAATAATAGTTATATGATAAAAGACTTGAAAATAAACTAGCTGGAATGAAAATTTTATTTATTGTGGTGATTTTTTACATAAATTTATATGATAAGCAAAAATTACTCATTTAGCTTAAACTAATTTTCTTTATTTAAATACGACTTTGCTTTTACTTATTTTAGTATAACTTTTTAATGTAACTATTTGATAGTAATAAGTAATCAGTTATTTATGATATTTGATCTCATTATACAAAGAGCTAATGGCAAAGCTGAAAGAATTTTTCAAGTAGCAAATAGATCAAAATAAATTCTTAATATTTCAACTTTAAATTAATATTCATAATTTTGAGCAAATTATTATAAAAATAATTAAATTATTAAATATAATGAAGTGTAAAATTAAAATTTATTTTAATGCCTAGCGTTTACATAATTTTATTTCTTTTAATTCGTGTTTAGCTGTTCTAGCTACGTAAACTTTGCCATCCTTGTCTTTTTTCCAGAAGTGAAGTTTTTGTATGTTTTCAATCTTTTTTACATTCAACCAGTCAGCAGTTTTCGTCGTCCTAAAAGCGGCGATTTCGTTGTCAGGCAAAACTATAATTTTTGCACGTAAAAAGCAAAATCTTGCGCATTTCTTATAAATTGATCTGGATTCTTAGTTAAGTTATGTGTTGTTGCAAAATGCTTTACAAGCCCAACAACGCTATCACAGGCCCCTTTTCGATGACCTGTGGCTGAGTATAAACATGACCACTTTTTACTTGATTTTATATATACATTAAACTGAAACCTATTCTTGAACTGGCTGGTAGCTCCATCTGTGACACATGTGATTTTTGAAAACTTTATAGCACTAGGTTGTTCTTCTAAATGTTTAACAATCATGTCCATTGCTAAAAGAGCGAAACTTGAATCATGTTTTTTATCATTAGATACTACATCAAAACTCTGGGTTTTCTCTTTTTTATCTTGATAATAGTAGCAGACTGCAGTGAAAACAGAAATTGTTTTTTTATTCCAGTAGGCAATTTGCACCTCATTCTGAAGCAAAATACCCCAATTTTCAGCAAAATCTCCATGTAGCACTAGGTGAAACTGAAGTCGCATTGCTGAATTCTGATAGCGACCCTTTGAATATCTTTAATTTTTTTGTGAACTAAAATATCAACAGCATTTTGTCTTAACTCGATCAAAAAATCTTGAATTATTTTAGTTTTTTTCACTAAATCCAGTTTTACCCAAAAATTATAGCTTATGTCTTCAAAACGGTCTTCTTCAGTCAGTCCAAGTAACTGTAAGTCAATGCTATCACCAGCGGGACAGTTCTTGCATTCACAAAATACGCAATCTAGGTTTTCTGTAGAACAAACTAATGAAGATAATATTTTTTTCTCAATTTCTTCAAGACTGTTTCGAAAACTATTTTTATTTAAATATTTTGCCAGAGCTTTCAGCGTAAGATAAAAGTTTTCACAATAAATACAAAGACAAGAATTGGCAGGATTTGTAAGCAGTACCCACTTAGGTCGTAAAGAGTAAAATTTAGAATGACCAATTTCCATGGTAGGGTTATCTTTTTTAAATAAGCCGTTACTTTCACGTACACTTCGAATCATGAAGCGTTTGACTTTTTTTGTTTTTTCTCCATTTTCTTGAACCGAAATAGTATCATTTTTGTTTGCACTTTGTCGAGAACAATCGAGGTCATCATTTAAATAGTACTCAGAAACCTTGTCCAATACTTCAGGACTCATACTATGACCACAATATTTTTCAGTATTTTATAAATATCACTTTGGACCTGCAACGAACGAGCTTGAACAATCATATAATGAGTAGCGTTTGGCTCCAAAGCTTTTAATAATTCTTTTTTTGTAATGTTACTAGGCACAATTGTCAAAAGTCTTATTTTTTCTGCAGTATTTTTGCAATTTTCTAAAGCTATTTAAATGTTTTTCAGCCACTCTATATCGTTTGAATCTTTAGTGACACTTTCTTCATTTGAAAAATCAGTAACATAATATTTTGGTATTTTACTAGTAATCTGATTATCAAAAGTATAGTTAATTTGTTTTCTTTTTCTTTTTGAGTATGCAGGACGATAATGTTGTGGCACTGTATTAGATGGTTTTAAAGGTGAAATTTTCAAACCAATATTATTTATTGTTTCGTTTATTTTATATAAAGCAGATTGACTGTCTTTAAACAAATCTTCGCTTAAACAAATATCAGAACTTTGACTTGTGGATGTGGTAATAGCACTTTCGTGTTCAACACATGGTGAGTTTTGATTTTTTTGTATCACTGATTGGGTACTTGCTTCGCGATTGTCACTGACACATTGACTGCTTAAAGGGCTCTCTACTTTATTTTTCAGTAAACTATAACAATAATTACACACTTCATCTTCAGATGATATATCTTCATCAGGATATACAGGTTGCAAAGCTTTTGCAAGTTCACCAAGTGGTTTTAAAATATGCTTGGAAGATTCATAGACTGTATTTTTATATTTTGCTTGAATGTCCATACATTTTTTTCTTTTTTGAAAAAATAAAGCTTCGCTCATTGTAAAACACCGATTTATTCCAAAGTAATAATAATGATTGATATAAATAAAATAAAAACAAATGTAATGAAAATATTGTAACACTTATATTCTTCTAACCTATAAGTTCGTAATCAAACAGACTATATAAAATAAAATAGTCTCGATAAAGTAATAAAAATTTATTCCACAAGTTCACTTGAAATCAAGGACTAATCATATTTTTTTGACTGTTTTTAACAAAAACTGCAATTAAGTTATAAACTTAAACGATTTTTTTCCTTGGGAAGTCAATAACTTACAGCTCCGATTTCACAGCTGACTAACTTGCTATGCTGGTAAGTTAGATCTCTAATTTATCAGCAAATCTTGGTACTAAGAAAGAAATTTTTAAAATTGAATTTCTTCATTCTTTAATAAGATTTTTGAATTTTAGATCAGACATAATAAAATTTTCATTCCAGCTAGTTTATTTTCAAGTCTTTTATCATATAACAATTATTTAATAAATTCTTAAAAGCCTCATCATGCGTGTAAACTGGATACAACCTACCATAAAATATAGTCAGTTTGTGAGTTTTTTATTTGATTTTAGTCTAATCCTTGTTAAAATAGATTCAAAATTTAATCTGGTGTATTGGTCTCGCAATTAAACAATTCCTAATAGGGGTCAAAATGATTAAAAACGCAAAAAAACCGTTTAAAATTAAAAAATTTACGAAAAACAATCTAAGAATTTTGGCATGTCGCGGATAGGCTTAAAAGGAAGCTTTTTCATGCAGAAAAACATACTAGAATTTTAGAAAAATTAAAGATACACTTTTTGAGAAAAAGTGATTTAAAAAAAAAACCGTATTTTTCAGCTTTTTAAAAATACAACAAAAAAAAAGACTTGGACCTAAAAATAAAAAAAATACGTAAAAAAGGAGAGTTACATGCGAGCATTTAAAAAAAAAAAAAAGCATCCCAAAAGGTTGAATGTAGTCCAAGTTATGGCTGTTTGAAGATTGTAGTCTCTTTTTAATCAAAAAAAGCTTTTTTTTCATAAAAAACTTCTATAGCTCGTACAAATAAAAATAATGGTGGAAAAAAAAATCCCGAGACGAGTGTCCCCTAAAATCAAATAAAGAATATGGAGAAAAATTTTTGGGCAAATCGGAGAAAAAGTTCGGAGAGGCTTGTACGATTTGAAATGGAATGGGCCTCCAGTTTTTTTGTCATAACAACGAGGGAGACAACGACAAAGCTAATTAACGAGCGCGAAGCACGAGTGATTTTTTGCCAAACTTGCTCCACCAGTTGCTAAGTATGACAAAAAAACTGGGCAAAAATTTTCGACATTCGAAAATGACGAAAATTTTCGATGTCGTAGTACCACTCGAAGCATTCGTGGTACTACGACTGATAATTAAAAAAAATAAATTATTATAATTTTGTTGTAATGATAAATATTTTTTATCAATTTCTCTTTTATAAATGTGATGTCGGGCCTATTAAAGCAAAGCAGTATGAAATTAATTTATTAATTTATTTATTTTTTTTTTTTTTTATTAATAACTATTCAGCCAAGTTTCCTTTGTTTTCCTTCCCAGAATTTTTTTTTTCCCTCTCTCGAAATTCTACGCCGAGTCCTTGCGAGACAGAAATCTGTAGGTAAGTTATTGGAGTCCCATGTTTGAACAGAGAATGGGCGATTACAAGCGTCTCGCCTACCCACCGCTGCGTGCCCATTGGGTCACAGCGGCTCTCAAGGGCCCAGACGATCGTAAAAATCGTTTCGGTGCCTCAACGATCATAAAAAAAAAGAGAAACTCTGCAGCTGGAAAACAGATCTGTTGTATCTTATCCTCGCTTAAGTAAATTTACTCGTGGTGAAAACAGTTTATATTATTTCGAAAAAATATCTCGCCCTAACTCATTTTTGTAATAGTTTAAAATCTTTTTACTAGTAACTTTGCGATATCGGTTTCATTCTAGCTATATTTTTTGTACTAGGTCATTTTTGCGTGCGTATAGAAACTAATAACTGCGATTAAGTATTTATTTATTTTTTTAAGTGCGCCATCAATTGCCGATTTTTTACTGCGGCGTGTTTGTGGGTAAATGCGGTATTCGAATATTTAAATTATTGATTTCTTGTTATTCATTTTGTATTTTAGTTAAGATTAATAACATAAATCAGTTACCAATTAATTATTAAAAAGTATTTTTTTTTATATTGTTTATATGCAGTTTGTACTAATAAATTGACCATTGGGTGTTGTAAGAGAGACGTTAATTTTCTCAGTAAAAATTAATTAATAATTGATAAAACTTATTTTGCGAAAAACAGAACTCTTCAATAGATTAACTTTAAATTGTAATAAGCGGGGATTAGATACAACAGATCTGTTTTCCAGCTGCAGAGTTACTCTTTTTTTTTATGTTCGTTGAGGCACCGAAACGATTTTTACGATCGTCTGGGCCCTTGAGAGCCGCTGTGACCCAATGGGCACGCAGCGGTGGGTAGGCGAGACGCTTTTAATCGCCCATTCTCTGTTCAAACATGGGACTCAAATACCTTACCTACAGATTTCTGTCTCGCAAGGACTCGGCGTAGAATTTCGAGAGAGGGAAAAAAAAATTCTGGGAAGGAAAACAAAGGAAACTTGGCTGAATAGTTATTAATAAAATAAAAAAATTAAAAAAAAAATAAATTCATTTCATGTTGCTTTGCTTTAATAGGCCCGACATCACATTTATAAAAGAGAAATTGATAAAAAATATTTATCATTACAACAAAATTATAATAATTTATTTTTTTAATTATCAGTCGTAGTACCACGAATGCTTCGAGTGGTACTACGACATCGAAAATTTTCGTCATTTTTGAATGTCGAAAATTTTTCCCCAGTTTTTTTGTCATACTTAGCAACTGGTGGAGCAAGTTTGGCAAAAAATCACTCGTGCTTCGCGCTCGTTAATTAGCTTTACTTCTCTCGGCCATGCAATAGGTACTTTTCGACTGCTGAGCTAGCCTGGGTAAGTTTCTCTTTACTCTCGAGCAGTGGAGGGGGAGCATTTTACACCTCGCGGGGATGGAAAATTTTTTTCCATCCCGGCGAGATGTAAAATTTTGGCTGCACTATACGATTCCCCGACGGTGCGTTTGTTTACAACCATTACGTGCTTACCGAAGAGCACCAGGCATTAAGGGGAAAAACCGTAGCGTTGGCGGGTTGGACCCAGTCTAATGACCTACCTGGTCTGCTGCACTCTTTCCCAAAATTCACCCGTAAGCTAATACCACCAATAAAACTTATGCTCCCACTTCACTTTGTCAACACTTCGCTTTTCTGAAAATTCCACGCACAAAAAATTGAGAAGGTATATGACAATGCGTAGTTTTGCATTTCATGCAAACATTTTGCAGTTGAGGTAATATTTTAACTTAACTGCAATAACTACGGGGTTCGCGCGCTATGCGCGCTCCCCCTGCGTCTCGGGCAGCGAACTAACCTCTCGATGGTAATGTTTAACTTACTCCTTAAGGGCAGTAAAATATCATTGTCGTTGTCTCCCTCGTTGTTATGACAAAAAAACTGGAGGCCCATTCCATTTCAAATCGTACAAGCCTCTCCGAACTTTTTCTCCGATTTGCCCAAAAATTTTTCTCCATATTCTTTATTTGATTTTAGGGGACACGTGTCTAATAATCTAATACCGTCCACAACATTATCGTCCTGCATACTCAAAAAGAAAAAGAGAACAAATTAACTATACTTTTGATAATCAGATTGCTAGTAAAATACCAAAATATTATGTTACTGATTTTTCAAATGAAGAAAGTGTCACTAAAGATTCAAACGATATAGAGTGGCTGAAAAACATTAAAATAGCTTTAGAAAATTGCAAAAATACTGCAGAAAAAATAAGACTTTTGACAATTGTGCCTAGAAACATTATAAAAAAAGAATTATTAAAAGCTTTGGAGCCAAACGCTACTCATTATATGATTGTTCAAGCTCGTTCGTTGCAGGTCCAAAGTGATATTTATAAAATACTGAAAAATATTGTGGTTATAATATGAGTCCTGAAGTATTGGACGAGGTTTCTGAGTACTATTTGAAAGATAACCTTTTTTTTGTTATTATAATCAAATGATTTAAATTTTTTCAGATAATTAATAATCTTTTTTAACAATATAAACTCAGATCATGAACAAGAGCAATTAATTGGGACTGATATAACAAACAATTAAGCATTGAGCATTCACATAAATAAATTACATTACCTCTAAGAATATTATGTCAATGTCATATAAATTTTAAAAAAAAGTAAAAATTACGTAAAGTTCGGTTTTTTCTTGTACAAATTCTTAGAAAATTAAAATACAATTTTCAGACAAACATGAAAACAAATAAATAAAAACGTGAAACAATTTAAACGCGTGAACTTAGCCCAATTTATAAATAAAATGTTATACTCCAATTCTGTTGAAATATTTTTAAATATGAACAGTTGAAAGTATTGAAATCAAATAATATCAGACGGACGAGTTTATGTGGTTTCAGTACTATTATTAAAATTTAAACAATTTTTTTTTCCAAGAAAATAAATTGACAAATTATTCAACTGATTCGTCATTCAAAATCAATAAGCCATTCGTTCTCGACGAAGCCATAAACTTTTAACCAGAGAACAATAGATTACTAATAAAATTGGGTAAGTCTCTGAATAGATATAAATAAATAAATGCTTTCTGAAATAGATTCGTGTAATTTTTTTAAAGTACCAATAATATATTAATTTTTTAATTAATTTAAGTTTTAGGAGGCTTCGTCGAGAACGAATGGTTTATTGATTTTGAATGACGAATCAGTTGAATAATTTGTCAATTTATTTTCTTAGAAAAAAAATTGTTTAAATTTAAATAATAGTACTGAAACCACATAAACTCGTCCGTCTGATATTATTTGATTTCAATACTTTCAAC
Source organism: Encarsia formosa (assembly GCA_038277355.1). Lineage (NCBI taxonomy): Eukaryota > Metazoa > Arthropoda > Insecta > Hymenoptera > Aphelinidae > Encarsia > Encarsia formosa. Next base: position 31,087,537 of record CM076185.1, on the reverse strand, counting down.
TGTTCATATTTAAAAATATTTCAACAGAATCGGCGTATAACATTTTATTTATAAATTGGGCTAAGTTCACGCGTTTAAATTGTTTCATGTTTTTATTTATTTGTTTTCGTGTTTGTCTGAAAATTGTATTTTAATTTTCTAAGAATTTGTACAAGGAAAAACCGAACTCTACGTAATTTTTACTTTTTTTTAAATTTATATGACATTGACATAATATTCTTAGAGGTAATGTAATTTATTTATGTGAATGCTCAATGCTTAATTGTTTGTTATATCAGTCCCAATTAATTGCTCTTGTTCATGATCTGAGTTTATATTGTTAAAAAAAATTATTAATTATCTGAAAAAATTTAAATCATTTGATTATGAGAACCAAAAAAAAGCAGACCAATTCACTGTTACTTTTCATTCTTACGTATGCATGATTTATATATTGTTGGGTTAATCGGCCACGATATAAAACTGGACTGGAATTTGTTTCATTAAGTCTATATGCTATTCTATAAGTAACTCTAATATTGCATATCAGATAAACTTTTTTTACTATTAATAATTTAGTTTATCTTGTACTCCAACCTAAATCTCTTGAAGTGAAAAGTATTGGATATAATAATATATTTAAAAAGGAGTCAAGCACGCATGATAAAAACATCTTCGGAAAAAAAATTGAGATTTAATTTCAAGAATTTTTTTTTTTTTTAATTATCAACATTTTGTAGAAGCAGACTGCTAAGTGCTGAGTATACAGGGTGATCGAAAAAGGTTGGATATAGCAAATAACTCGAAAAATATGCATTTTTTGTATAGCATATGCATTGGGAAAGTTTCTTGAAAAAAAATTTTCTACCAGATGGGCCCAAAAAATTTGGGCCCGGAGCCTTATTTTGAGCCCTACGAACTCAAAGTCTGGTTTTTTGAATGGTAACCCCTATTTTTGACCCCGGAATCGGAAAGAACGGAAGATTTTACAATTTTTAGGTATTTTTTGAAATATTTTTTCGGTCCCTATGAGGCCCTGCAGAGCTTACAAGGTTTTCATAAGGCCCATTTCTTTTAAACGCAAATTAATTTTGAAATAACGCATTTTTTTATTGAACATGCATCGGGAAAGTTTCTTAATTTGAAATTTCCTATATTCTTATTCTTATTACTATAGTCATTTATAAATCAGTACTTTTAAATCAAATAGATAATATGAGAAATTTTGAAGAACTAGCTCTTCTGAGCGCGCTTCAAGCGCGCATAGGAAAAAACAATAAGAGTAACCTCAAAATGTACTTTTCGAATATTTTAAAAACTTGTTCACTAATCAGCTCACGAATAAAAATCTTACGCAAGATGGCGATAGCTCTCTTTTATAAGGGATTGCTTAAAATGCTGTTTTTCAGCTGTTGGAATATGTGAATATTTCGACTTGCATGTTCTTTTTGGTTTCACAACTCTTTAAAATTTTTAATATGGTGGATAAGGGACCCAAAAAAAATTCAATTTACGTAAGTTGTACAACTCTTTAAAAACTGTTAAAACACGATTAAAAATAAAAAAAAGTACTAAAACCTGGACTTGATCTTCTCTTAGGCGCCATAAAAGAACTCTGATATAAAAAATTTTAAACGCTTTGATCAAAGAAAAATTATTTTCGATTTTGTTTCCATTTTTTGAGTATAAATTAAATATATAAATTGTAAAATAAAAAAATGAAAAAAAAAGATAAAAACTTTCATTAATAATTTTCAAAATTTCATTTTTACGATGAAAAATTATGAAATAAAAACATAAAAAATTTTAAAAATGGGGAGCGTAAGTAAAAATAGGGCATGGGGAGAGATTATAAGAGAAATAAAAACACCAGAAAATAAGCATGTTTCAGTAACTTTTACAGTTACTTAAGGTGACTCCTGCGTTTGGTGCCGTATCAATCGGAGGGTGCTAAAGGGGGCTATAATTCACTATAATTCAACTTAATTTTATATAATTACTGTAACCAATATTATAAGTCAATTTTTTAAAAGTTGGTTTTTTTAAAAGGACATTCGTCTGGTTGCGTTTCTGGCTCTCGACCAAAGTGAGGAACCACTTGATGGTCGAGTGAATTCTCCCTCTTGGGGGCCCGACAGATAGTTTGCCATATCATGCTCGTCGGCGGGGTGGCCCACTGAGATACAGTCTCCCGCAACGTGGACGTGGCCGCAATAGCCACGCTTGTGTCCTTAGAGCTCAAGAGCTTAAAGGCATGAACGATCGTAAGAATATCGGCCATGTCTGCGAGAGGCAAAAGCCCTCCTTTCCCCATGTATGGGAGGAGGAAGATCAGTTCGTCGCTCGCACGTCGGGGGAGATTCATCCATCTCTTAGCAATCCTTTTCAACTCCCTGTTGGCCTCCCCGAGAGGACCTTTTCTCATATCTGACTCCTTCAGACAAAAGTCCATTCGTGGCCGCATAAAGGTAGCCACGGACTCAAGTTTCTGCCAGAGGGGCAGCAGTGAGCCGTCGATCGCATGGATCTCCGCTGTCATCTCCTCTATGGCGGTGTACGGCATATGCCTGACTTGAAAGCCCGTTGGGGTGCCCAGATGTTCGGTGTAGGGCGCGCATCACCTCGTCTTGTGTTCTAAACCGCGTTCTCCTGATCGCATCTACACCCCTGCCTTTCAGATGCAGGGTGGCAGATTTTGCAGGATTGAAGATGAGGCCAACAGCCGCAGGAGCGTCTTCTGCAGATCTCAGGAGGATTCCGATCGCCTCGGACGAGTCCGCAATAAAGCCCATGTCATCTGTATAGTCGAGGTCCATGAAGACCTCTCCCACAAGTTTATAACCCCCACCCAAAACTGCAAATGCCCTAATATTAAGCTCCAGAGTGAGATTAAAAACTATCGGATTCATAGGACACCTTTGCTTCACGCCCGAGTCAATGAAGATGGGCTTGGTGATGCCGTCCGTTGTCCTGAAGAAGGTGGTCGCACCATCGTATGCTGATGCAATCAGCATCCTGATCGGCTCCGGGATCCGATGCTGCACGATGAACTGAAGATAGAAGCGTGGGGGACCGAGCCAAATGCATCGGTGAAGTCCAGCCACACGACCACAACTGCCTTTCCTTTGGACTTCGCATCGTGCAGAATCTCTTGCAAGATAAAATTATGTTTAAGGCATCCTCATACGGGAGGAAGCCTTTCTGGGACGCGCTTATTCTCTTGTTAGCCATGGCCCAGCAGGTGAGGCGGTCGGCGACAAGTGAGAGAAGTTTAGGGATAGTATCCCCCATCGCAATGGGCTGCCAGTTCCCAATTTGGTCCCTCTCGCCTTTCTTAAACAGAAACACAGAGTCGGAGTTTTTCCAGCCCTGTAGTACTGCGCCAATCTAAGGCTAGCATTGAAAAGAGCCGATAGCACGAGACAGCCCGGATCAGTTTTCCTTATACCCGCGTAAGTAACGCCATCGGGCCCCGGGGATAAGTTACTCACACCTCGGAGCATTTTTGCGACTTTGTTGGATCTGAATGGGCGACACAGGTTGGTACAGCTTTCGGCACTGGGCTCGTTGGTGTTGAATAGAGGGGGTAATTCGCCGCTAGGCTCTCTCGCAGAATGTATCTGTCGGAAGTGCTCTTCAACTTCCTGCAATGGTATTTCACAGTGCCGGGAAAGACAACCTAGCACTTCTTGGACCACTACCTTGCAGTTGAAACGGTAGAGAGCCTGGAGGCGCTTAGACCCCTCCACCCACGTCATCCTGTCATGACTGTAATCTCCTCGGCAGCCGGCTGGCCTTGTGTGGCTGGCGTTACATTGCACCCATCGCCATGGTCGCGGTATCTGGATATCCTTAGTCCCCGTCGACGACTACCATGACTGCGGAAGAGGCACCTCCGGTGGCGGGTACACCACCCCTTCTGACTCGTCATCCTAGATAGAAATACAGCAGTTTGATGGGCAGCCTCCTTGATAGATAATTCAAAGATTATCTACCTTGACTGTAAAAATTTTTTTTTAACCAGCGATTTTCTGCACATCGTTGGTTTTAGCTGGTGATTCGCTTTCGACCAGCAAGTGCGTCACCAGGTGAGGTAAAATGAAAAATGAAATAATAATAACAAATCAGGTAACCTGAGTACTTGGCCATATTCAGGAGTAATTTTTGTTTTTTTTATTACTCACAAGGGCAGGTCCAGACATTTGGGTCACTTTTTGGTTTTTGAGGTAACTTTCAAAAAGTTCGTGTTTAAAGCCTGATGCACCTACAGAGATGCGAGACCTTGCTTTTTTTGTCTCTCGTTGAACTTTAAAAGAAAAATATTTTTAAATATTAATTTAAATAATTTGACCATAAATAATTTATATGACAAGACTCAGAAAATGCTAAAAAGTACTTCCAGTATAATAAATTATTCACTTTAAAATCTTTTTAGTAAAAATTTGAAAATATTTTTCTCATTAAGTTCATAGAAAGACGAAAAAAATGCGAGGTCCCGCATCTCTGTAAGTGTAATGAGCTTTGAACACTAGGCATGTGTATATATATATATATATATATATATATATATATATGGGTCAAAATAATACTTTTTTAAAAAACCGTCCGCACGAGGTTCACCGATTTTATTGCAATTTTTTTTTGCAAAAGTACTATTTAATAGAAGACTTTTGCCTTAAACTAGAGGTCTCTATCTTATTTCTGCTTGGTGCTAGATTTTTTCAAAGATTGAAAAATGGCCTATTTTTAAGCTGTTTTAAGCAATTTTAAGATATTTTTCGAAAAATTCTAACTTTTGATCAAAATGAGATAGAAAGCTCTAGTTTGCAGCAAAATTTTGTTCAAAATAAGTTCTTTTTTGTAAAAATATTTTCACAATATAGTTTGGTTATTTTTATAATAATACAGTCCTACACAGATATTGCTATTTTTGCTCATTTGCAGGTATCTTTAAACGACCGTAGCTTTTTCTAGGCTAAATTTTTGTTCATATTAAAAAAATGTTAAATTTTTTTTATGAAAAAACAAAAATTTTGCGACCAACCGGAACCCTGTACGATCTTCCACTTCCAAGATACAGCTGTTTAAAGTTGTCAAAAAACACAAAAAACGCGTTTTTTACGATTTTCACACGCATTTTTGAACGGTTTCGACCTTATTTTTTCTCTCAAAAATATGTGGAATCTTCTCTTCATATGTTTCCAAACAAGCTCCCATAGTAATTGTAGTGCGAATTTGGGGTTTTAGTTGATTCCAAAGCATACACTTTTGACACATTTTATGTGCTAAACTAGTGTTTTTTTAACAATATACACTTTACATTTAACTTTTTCGTTCATTATAGATATTTTGAAATTATTTTTTGACTAAAAACGATTCAAATTCCAGCCAAAATTAGGTCACCTGCTTTGAAAAAATTGATACTCAACGAAATATTGATCTCAATATCAAAATGATATACTACTTTTATTCAGTTTTTTAGTTTTTTGATTCGTTAAAAATCTATGTTCAAATATTGTAAATAATATACCACTTGTTTATTAATTTTTTTCTATTTTTGAAATTACAAATAATTGATCATAGTTTATCAATTAGTCTGATAAAACAATCATGGATTGCTATTGCTTACTCTGAAAAAAATTAGTCCAAATTTAAAATGTTATTCTTTGAATTCTATGAAGCATGCAACAATCTACCAATCTACATTCTACTTATAATTATGTCTACTTATGAAAAAGAGAATGAGAGATTCGATTAGAAAGTCGAGTCGATATATCGAATCGAAACTTGATCTTTGATTCTTGGAGCAAGAGCGCCGCCTTAAAGGCCTCCCAAAAGTGTGAACCAGCCAGACGCGCCAAATTTAAAATCTTCAGGCATGCTTGATTTGAATTTTTTGTTTTTTTTTTTTAATTATTAAAGTGAGTAACGAAATTTAAATTTTTAATAGACAAATAAGCGGACAAGCTTACAACCCCATAACCCTAGGCGTAGTGAATAACAAATAATTAACTTTTGTAATAAACAAATAAGCCGATAAGCTACAACTCCAAAATACTGGGCGTACTTAGTATAAATAATTAATTTTTTTTAATAAACAAATGAGCTGATAAGCTACAACACAGCGCATGGCTGAAAAAAATGTTAATATTTTTAATAAACAAATAAGGTGATAAGTAACAACCCCATAGCTTTTGGCATGTCTAAAAAAAATGTTAATATTTTTAATAAACAAATAAGGCGATGAACTACAACCTCATAACCTTGGGCATGGCTGAAAAAATATTAATATTTTTAATAAACAAATAAGGCGATGAGCTTCAACCCCATAACACTGGGCGGAGTGAATGAGAAATAATTAAATTTTTTAATAAACAAATAAGCCGATTAGCTGGCACCCCATACCATAGGGCATGGCTCAAAATTTTTTTTTATCCATGTCCAAGGTTATGGGGTGGTAAACTTGTTTGCTTAGTTGTTTATTTAAACATTCACATATTTTATATTCGCTGCGCCTAATGTTATGGGGTTGTAGCTCATCGGCTCATTTGTTTATTAAAAAAATTAATTATTTTTCATTCACTACGCCCAATGTTATGGGGTTGTGGCTCATCGGCTTATTTGTTTATTAAAAAAATTAATTATTTTTCATTCGCTACGCCAACCGTCATGGGGTTGTAGCTTATCGCCTTGTTGGTTTATTAAAAATATAAACATTTTTTTCAGCCATGCCCAAGGTTATGGTGTTGTAGCTCATCGGCTTATTTGTTTATTAGAAAATTTAATTATTTTTTACTCACTCTGCCCAGTGTTATGGGATTGTAGCTCATCGCCTTACTTGTTTATTAAAAATATTAACATTTTTTTAGCCATGCCCAAAGTTATGGGGTTGTAGCTTGTCGCCTTATTGGTTTATTAAAAATATTAACATTTTTTTCAGCCATGCCCAAAATTATGGGGTTGTAGCTTATTGGCTTTTTTGTTTATTAAAAAAAATGAATTATTTTTACTAAAGTTAATTATTTCTTATTCACTACGACTAGGGTTATGGGGTTGTAAGCTTGTCCGCTTATTTGTCTATTAAAAATTTAAATTTCGTTACTCACTTTATTAATTAAAAAAAAAAAAACAAAAAATTCAAATCAAGCATGCCTGAAGATTTTAAATTTGGCGCGTCTGGCTGGTTCACACTTTTGGGAGGCCTTTAAGGCGGCGCTCTTGCTCCAAGAATCAAAGATCAAGTTTCGATCCGATATATCGACTCGACTTTCTAATCGAATCTCTCATTCTCTTTTTCATAAGTGGACATAATTATAAGTAGAATGTAATTGGTAGATTGTTGCATGCTTCATAGAATTCAAAAAATAACATTTTAAATTTGGACTTATTTTTTTCAGAGTAAGCAATAGTAATCCATGATTGTTTTATCAGACTAATTGATAAACTATGATCAATTATTTGTAATTTCAAAAATAGAAAAAAATTAATAAACAAGTGGTATATTATTTACAATATTTGAACATAGATTTTTAACGAATCAAAAAACTAAAATACTGAATAAAAGTAGTATATCATTTTGATATTGAGATCAATATTTCGTTGAGTATCAATTTTTTCAAAGCAGGTGACCTAATTTTGGCTGGAATTTGAATCGTTTTTAGTCAAAAAATAATTTTAAAACATCTATAATGAACGAAAAAGTTAAATGTAGCGTGTATATTGTTAAAAAAACACTAGTTTAGCACATAAAATGTGTCAAAAGTGTTTGCTTTGGAATCAACTAAAACCCCAAATCCGCACTACAATTACTATGGGAGCTTGTTTGGAAACATATGAAGAGAAGATTCCACATATTTTTGAGAGAAAAAAAAAAGGTCGAAACCGTTCAAAAATGCGTGTGAAAATCGTAAAAAACGCGTTTTTTGTGTTTTTTGACAACTTTAAACAGCTGTATCTTGGAAGTGGAAGATCGTACAGGGTTCCGGTTGGTCGCAAAATTTTTGTTTTTTCATAAAAAAAATTTAACAATTTTTTAATATGAACAAAAATTTAGCCTAGAAAAAGCTACGGTCGTTTGAAGATACCTGCAAATGAGCAAAAATAGCAATATCTGTGTAGGACTGTATTATTATAAAAATAACCAAACTCTGTTGTGAAAATATTTTTACAAAAAAGAACTTATTTTGAACAAAATTTTGCCGCAAACTAGAGGTTTCTATCTCATTTTGATCAAAAGTTAGAATTTTTCGAAAAATATCTTAAAATTGCTTAAAACAGCTTAAAATAGGCCATTTTTCAATCTTTGAAAAAATCTAGCACCGAGCAGAAATAAGATAGAGACCTCTAGTTTAAGGCAAAAGTCTTCTATTAAATTGTACTTTTGCCAAAAAAAATTGCAATAAAATCGGTGAACCTCGTGCGGACGGTTTTTTAAAAAAGTATTATTTTGACCCATATATATGGGTCATTCCGGAGATTTTTTAAAATTCCTTGTGGAGGGGGGTCGGCAAATCTTTTTGGGAATATTTTTCCTCGGAAGTTCTATATAAAACAAGAAGTTTACCGCTTGAGAAAATTTTTTTTTTATGTTGTGCTTGGCGCTGGAATTTTTCAAAGCTCGAAAAAAGGCCTACTTTTACGTCATTTTTTGAAAAATCTAGCTCAAAGCAGAAATAAGATAAAAAGGTGCGGGTTGCAGGAAAATTTTAAAAATAATTAGTAGTTTATGTAAAAAATATTTCGAACAAATTTTTTTTACATTTTACCCCTTTCCCATCGGTTTTAAAAAGAAACTTTTTTCTTAATTTTATAGGTATCTTTCAGCAGCTGTAGCTTCTTTCCCGTGCATAAGGGCTTTCCCGTGCATAAAGCCTTCCCGTAAGCACAGGGGTGGACCCAAGAGGGTAGTTACGAGGGTTGGCATAAGGATAGTTTTAGGGTTTAAGATTTAAGTAGCAAAAAAGGTGGGGATAACATAAGCGCAATAGTAAAAACATATGTAGGAACAAGGGTAAGTAAATGTGTAAAAATTTTAATAGAAAATTACACTATGCTATAATATTTAACCTGTATAATGTTATAAATTTTTTTAAATACATCGTATACAAGTTGCAGAGTTTTAATCTTCAATGGCAATTACCTCAAAGCTGAATCGTAATTCAAGTAAACTAAAAAATGAAATATTTTTATTTGTATATTATCAGATATTGTTATGTCTTAAATATTATTAAAACTTTATTTCATTCAAATTTTTTGCTCTTTAATAAATAAATAATCATTGGATTTTACTTCTATTGTTCTCCTTTTTAGTTTTTCAAAAGTTTAAATAATTAATCATTAATCTTATGAAAATCAAGCATTTTTTTATTCAATAAAATAATTATTCAATCTTTGAAAAATATTGAAATTTTCTTTGATGTATTGCCTAAACTAACTCACAGTTTTTTCAACGATCTCTGCATTTTTTAGGGAGTTACAAGTTATAAAGAAAAAAATGCTTAATTTCTGTTATACTACCTCTTCCATTGTTATAAACAAATAAAACACTTCAGTTTTTTTAAAAACTAAAACGGAGAAAATTAGGAGAAAAATTCAACGTTTATTTTGATATAAATTATTAGAAGATTCGATTAGAATTGTTAAATCAGCTGGATTTTTTCGTAAGTACCAAACGGCAAACATACTTAATTACAAGCATAGATTTTTTATGATTTTGCCAACATTTCGACCAAACAAAGTGGTCAGTTACAATACTGTAACGTCTTAATTTTGACTGCTCCATAATTTTTACGTAGCTACATTATTACCCTGATGAATCATCAGTGATGATGATCATATAGTTTGATCAAAACGTTGGCAAAATAATAAAAAACCTATTCATGTAATGAAGAGTAGAAGTTTTCAATTATTTGAATTTTTACTTTTCTGATGTTTGCAACGCGTATTGACTGTATTACAGCGTGCTTCTAACTGCAGATTTCAGCAATTTTCTTATTTTCCGGATATAAATATTTTTGTATGTACGAAAAATGGTACTTAAAGAGCACAATTTTTTCAGTCGAACATTACTTAAAAAAAAAAACTTTGATAAGATCATATTTTTTGAGCAATTGAGAACTAAAGAGCGGTGTCATGAAATAATCCCCCAATTTAAATCCCCCTCGAAAAATTTCCTCGGAACGAAATCTCTGACAAAAAAATCCCCGATGGAAAAATTGCAAATAATTTTCAAAACTAGAAAATTTATGAAATTATTACAAATTTGAAAGTTTCAGTTACCACCAGTAGAAAATCAAATTTTTCTTTGTTTATTATTGGAAAAGTTTCAATTGAAATTTCTAACTGGGCTTGTTTACTGTCAGTTTGTGAAAGGCCGTTGATGAGTATTGACACTTATTCAATATGCCTTTACATTTTGTCACAAGTCGAAAAAAAAACTTTTCAAAAAATCTTAGAGGACATTTACATTTTCATCAGTGTGTGAATGAAAATAGTATTATTTGGAAGTGCACTTACAAGGAGATGGACGACCCACTACCCCGGCCGCGCGACAGGCAGCACCGTGCCACGGAAGCATGGTCGCAAATCCCCACCTATCAGAATCGTCTAGACCGCGACAGACACGCTCAACGAGCTGCTTGATGAGCCTTTCGGCCAGCCGCGACCTAAACCATACGTTCACATTTAAAAGTTTATTAAAACTTAAAATTCCATTGGTGTGGGATCAACCTGGCGGCCCTGTGTTTTTTTTGCGACATTGTTCATGATCGGAAATTCCTCCTGGCGAACACCCACGACGCGAACCCTCATTCACACGAGCACAGTGGAACCGGTGGTTGAACTCTTACAAGTGAAGGATTTGGTGTAGGCAGAAGAGACAGTCGCCCGAGCCAGAACCAACGATATTCAGGACGACCCATCCCGACACCTGGCCGCCGACGAAAACTCCTAGTAAGTGCCCACAAGTTGGCTTCTAATTTGATCCCCCTGATCAGCGCAACTCGTGCTATATGCGTTGGGTACCCCAGGTCCGCTAAGTATAGGGGGAGATCGGTTTGATCTCTCAGCGCCAAAAAGGTGGGATCACTCGTAAATTCTTACAGTCACAGTCAGTGTGCATGAGTTTCATATTCACTTTTCTTCACTCCGGAGTTTTTCATCGAGATTACGTTAGTCAAATGCCTACACTCGCGGTTCACAGCTCAATCGGAATATAAAATATATCAACGAAACTTTAGTAAGGCGATAAATGTAACCTGATTGAAACTTTATAACCGTACGCGAAATAAAGATAAGATTTGAATAAATAAGATTTTTGATAATAAAATATTTTTTTTTTTTCTTTTACCAACCGAATATACTGCCCTGAATTTTTATTTTTTTAACACAGAAAATTGCGCGCAGAGCCGCAGTATAGCCAAATATTTAATACAGATACCTGTGACGAGAATATTATTTCCTCGTTCAGGTGGTAAGTTTCCACCCAGAAACAGAAACCACACATCATAAAAACAAGCCGTTCAGTGTTCTTTTACCAGAATGTGCCTTTTTTACCTACTTCCCATGTAACCCTGTGTTAAAAAGTAGACTAATTCTAATTAAAAGCCGGTTTTGGCCTCATTTTCAAAAAATTCCTACTTTGACCGTATTGCACTTAACAATATCTGAAACCTCGCATTTTTTCGTTTTTCTAAGTATTTTTGGAAAAAAAATTATTAAAAAAATTTTTTGAATGATTTCTTCCGTGTATATTGTAATCTAAATCGACTAAAAATTGGCTTCAGAAACCTTAATTTTTCATGAATAAAATAATTCAAAAAATATTTTGAACAATTTTTTTTCAAAAGTACTTAGAAAAACAAAAAAATGCGAGGTTCCAGATATTTTTAAGTGCAATACGGTCCAGGTAGAAATTTTTTGAAAATGAGGCCAAAAACGACTTTTAATTGGAAACAGCCTACTTTTTAATACAGGGGTTACATGGAAAGTAAGTGAAAAAAGGCCCATTCTGGAAAAAGAACACTGAAGGGCTAATTTTATGACAAATAAAAGCTGTGTGAAAAGTTTCATGAAAATCCAGGTTCTAAAGGACAGACAATATCCTTGTCAGTATGAATCTATGGAATGACCTGGTGAAATTGAAACCAATAATGAAAAAAAAAAGGTTTGAAGTGTTGTAAATATACTAATTTTTTTTTTTTTTTTTTAATAACTGTTTCAATATTATTTTAAGGTGAAGTATCCAAAGTAAAAGATCACAACCATGTACCTGATCCCGTTGATGTTGAAGTGAGAAAGGTCTTTAATAAGGTTAGATATTTTGCAAGTGAATCGGATGATCCTACAAGTAAAGTGATTAGTGAGAATCTTAGTGACGTAACTGATGAAACAGCTGCTCAGTTAACATCTTCAAGCTCTCTAAACAGAATGGTACAAAACATCAGCCATGGTAAAATTGAAGCTTTTCTTGTCAGTAAGGGAAGTAAAGGTTTTGTTGTTCCAGAGTTGTACCAAGTCACATATAAAGGTAAAAAATTCTTATTACACGATAGTGACGACGGAAAATTTTTTCTATTGTTTAGTACTAGGGAAGACCCCCCTCCCCCCTCAGTATAGTAGTTTTTCGACACTTGCGTCCCCACGCCCCCCACATCCTCCTCTGGAAGATGCTTAACAAACCGTAAAAGTGTATCGAAATAAGATTATTTCTCTGTATTTTTCTCTTTCTTAAAATTTTATCCCCATGCCCAAACATTTTTCAAAATTTTTCACACTATTATTTTTATTTGAAGTGTTTTCAAAGTGAAAGTTATTTGCTACATAATTATGGAAATGTGAAAATTTTTTAGAAAAGACGAAAAATAATAGCTAGCAAACGTAGTAGAAATCAGAGTAATTACAAAGGTGAAAACAGATTGAGAAATGAGAAAAGAAACTGGTGTAAAACGCTAGGTAGGCACAGGTGTAGAAACCAGAGTAAATTCAGAGTAGAAATCTAATTTAAAAAAGGGTAGAAACAGATATAAGAACAAGGGGTAGAACGAGAAAAGGCATAAGTCTGGAAACAGGTGTAAGAAGGTACATGAGTAGAAACACCTAAACAATCAGCGTAGGTTCGTGCTTAGATGTCTAGGTGAAGCAAGAAAAAATTTAAAAACAGATATAAGAAAACATGGTAAAAAAAAGGTGAACACATGGTTGGGCACAAAGTTGTGAAAGAGGGTAGGATAAGCAATAGAAATATAGGTAATATTTTATTTCAATTTTGGCTTCGAACAAATACATCTTAATCTTTTATTAAAACATTTAATTTACGTTTGTTCTAGATTTTCTTTTAGATTTTTTACTGTTTTTTTTGATGATTTTTTAGGTCCAGACGTTCAAAAAAAATCAGGAAAAGAACTCAAAAAACAAAAAAGCACTTAAGCTGAGGGGCTCCTGCAAAGGCGCACCATAAAATTTAGTTCCAACCAAAATCTAGTTCGAATAAATTTTTTTTTTTTTTTGTCTGTTATAAGGGATGTTTGTAAGGGTTATTTTGGTTCTTGATGATAATGAAATGAAAAATTTTGACATGGATGTTTTGTCGAGGGTATTCCGCCGTTGGGTATTTTGTCGTTGGGCATTTTTCGCCTGGATATTTTGTCGCGGATATTTTGTCACCATGATATTTTGTCGTAGACCCTAAAGTGGTGCGGAAATTTTTTTAGGGGATTTTATCGTCAGGGATTTTATTTTCGGGGATTTTTTAGCCGGTGATTATTTCATGTAACCCTAGTTGGCATTTTTTTTAATCTGAACATGATCCCGCAGACATCATCTCACGTGGCATTGACGCATCTCATTATGCAGATTATAAATAATGGTGAAATGGCCCCGAATGGCTAAGTGACAACTTAACTGCTTTACCAGCCAATAACATATTTCAAGTGAATATTCCCGATAGGATGGAATCATTGAAATCATTCTTGTTGGTTAAAGGTACTGGTCAGTCTTTGGCACGTAACTGTAGGCTATGGGATTTTATTGAGAGGTATTCATGCTCCAGTCGCAATCGAGCACTCGACCGAGTAGGACGTGTTTGTAAACACTGTCTCGTCTGCATGTGCCTTTGTTTTTATATTCAGCACAATTCGTTTGTGTGTATAATGGTGAATAGAGTGATCGCATAAGCCCTAATAGTGCTACACCTGATTAGTGCAGTGATGCATTCGATCACAATGGAGCCTGCACTCTATAAAAATGCAAAAATGAGTGAAGTTATTCCAGTGACCTCTCCCTCAACCGTTCAATCTACTGGTTTAGCCAATGAAACTACGTTTTTCCAGCCTCCTCGTACCACCACGTTATCGTTCCCCAAGGTCATGCAATTGGATAAGTATCCCTCAAGAGAACAAGCTGCAGTTATGAACGCACTAGAAAAAACGACTATTCGTGAATATGCTATTGCGATTAGAAGTATAATTAGTCCCAGGAATTTATTATCTATTTCCAGAATTTACAACAACAGAGTGTGCGTGTGTGTTTACAGTATGGAAATCGCTAAGTATTTAGTCAACGTAACGAAACAAGTGTTTATCAACAACATTCCCATAAGCATCAAATCCTTGGTGAAAAATCGACCTACAGCAAAAAGGTTTATTATTTCCAATGTCTCTCCATGGATTGCAAATGAAATTATCATTGAGGCAATTAAAAATCGTGGAGTGAGAATTTTAGGTAAAGTTACAGCCATCAAAACTGGAATCACAGATGAAGGGTACAATCATTTAATTAGCCGTTGTCGAAAAATTTACATAGACGAAGAAGATGTGGGCAAGATGCCGGGAGAATTGAAATTCATGATTGAGAACATCAACTATAACTTCTACTTATCATCTGATTAAAATCAAGTGCAGTGTCAAAGGTCACATTAGAAAAAATTTCCATAATTTAATGATGAACAACGTGGAATTGGAAAATCCGGGCGAGGCAGAGATGCAGTTGAATCATAAATTAGAACAACCTGGACCGAATTCGGAATCTGCAGTCAAGCAGCAAACCTCACGGAAAAACAAAAGAGTGGAAGATTCTTTGGATTCGTCAAGTAGTGAGTCTCATCATAAGAAAAGTTCAAGAATTGAGGCAGAGGAAAAAAATTTCTTCAGCGGACTTATCACAGACCCGATACACCGAAAACAAACCTTGTATCAGTAAATTTGATAGTGAACTCCAAAAATTATTCGGCGACGATGAGGACAGTATCAAAGATTTTAAAAAACTGTACAAGATACTATGGCCCTGGAAAAAGGTTACGGATAATGAAGAGAATAATTACAAATTATCATACTTTGGATGTATTGAGGTCATAGTGGTAGCCCGCAAAAAATGCTGATTTAGATGCTTTACTGATTGATTGGTTTGGTGTTGAGCCCAAAGATGCAACCGAGTGCTTAAAATCTGTATATATAGTGATGATAAGTGATGGCAAGGTGCTCGGAGGAAAGCTTAGAGATAGAATTTCTAGTATTTGTGCCAAGCTATCCCTCCTTGCAGAAGAAGTAAATACTGAAGCAGACGAGAAAGCAGAGATGTGTGTTGACTCTCGAGAGGACGCCTTAAAATCGATTCCAAATACATAAGTAAACATACAGAACTGTTCTGCTAATTTAGTATTGAATAATTTTTGTAATGCAAATTTTTTTATAATAATTTATTTATATGTTTATATTTTGCTGTATAAACCGGGAAGGCTTGGGTAGGTGTTAAATAAATAAATAAATAAAAAAAAAAAAAAAGATATTCATGCCATTTAAAAATTCTTCGCGTAACAGCTCTCTGCTTTAGATTTCTCGTTAAGCTTATGCTTAAAATCTAAAGAGTTAGATCGACAATCTTTAACCTTCTATCTTTGAAATTTTTTGATTTTCAACCCTTTGTTGTGACTGATCCTGTGAGAATTCAACCGTCTGTTGATGAGATGAGATTTTCTGAACTATTATGGGTTATAAATAATAATTTATTTATTACTGGGTCCTGATTACTAAGTTTTACTGTAAATAATTAAAGAATCATAAGCTGTTTATTTCTTTAAAATTTAAAAACTAACTTTTCAAATAAAGGTTCGTTTATTGTGTTTCTCCAATTTTCTACCCTCAATACTAAACATAGATAAAAATAAAGTAAAATTGAGCGATTTTCAAATTGATAGTCGTTTTAATGAGGATCCTGAGATAGATGAATTAAAATTTGCTTTATTAGCTTCGATTACGAAAAATCTAGTATCTTACGAGCAAGCCATGAAATCGCTCGAATCGAAAGAATGGCAAGCGTCTTTGTGAAGATATTTATATAAAAATTTCTAACGGCTTGTAAGTTGTTGAAAATACAAGAAGCATGTTGTATAAATTCCAAAAATCTATTTCTGGTCCTAGGATCATTTCTAAAAAATGAAACGAAAAAATTTCTCAGGTGATCTGAAGAGAGGAAGACAAAATGGCTGAAATCGTTCTTCACGTTGATGATATGCTGATTGTCTTAAACAATCAAGAAAAACTTGATACAATTAAATTTAAATTTAGTTAGGTGTTAGAAATGAAAGATCTGTGAGATCCAGAATGTTTTTTAGGCTTAAAAATACTAAGAAGATGAGAAAAACATAAAATACTCAAGTATCAATCAAATCATATCGGAAAGGTTCTAGAACGTTTTGAAATGAAAGTTAGGCAACCTAGAAGTACTCCCATAGCTCGACAAGTTCAATGTCGTAAATTTGAAAATTTAGAAATAATGAAAGTAAACTCAGGTGTTAATTTTGCTAAACCTAAAGTTCTATAGAAAAACGCCAATGGCAATTTGTTGTATCGGTTAGGAGGAAAAAAAAACCAGATAAATTATATGCCAGAGTTTTCGATACACAGGTTGGAAAAACGATCTTGTAGCTATAAATGATTCAAGTCTTGGTGATTGGTTTGATTCCACGTCAACTGGCGGGATTCTAATTTCATTGTTTGGAGACCCGATTGTCTGAAAAAGCTATAAACAGAACTATGTTAATCAATCGATATGAAAATCTGAATTGAGATCAATCAGTGATAGTTGCAAAGAAATTGTATCAATTACGAAGGGTTGAAAGAAATCACCGGTAAGACCTTCTTTCCGGAAACTTTATGTAGAGATAATTAATCTACTGATGAAATACCCAGATGGAAAGTTAGCATAATATCAGTGATTTCGATGATGATCTTAATATCATACGCATGAATTGAAAATTTAGGGAATTAACAGATGAAAAGAAAAAAATGTCTGACACACGGGGATTATGACAAACATTTGGTAAAAATAGGTGTAATTGTTGTAAAACAGGTACCTTCAAAATCAAATTAAGTTGATATTATCTGAAAGCCTCTTGAAAGAGGTTTTATAACCTCGTAGATCGCAAGTTATAACTTGAGTCCCTCCGATGCAAGCCAAAAGAACGGAATTTACTCCCTGCGCAATCAACCAATGCGAAGCCGGCCTACTGTATGCTTGCATATTGGCTAGCGCATAGGAGCACAATAACCGCTCTTTTGGCTTTCATCGGAGGGAAATCAAGTTAAAACTTGTGATAATCGATGTTAGAAAAGTGTATACATCACTCAGGACTCAAGTGTGCTGAGGAGGCCCACGTATTTGTTGCCCTCGACTTTGTCTCGGCCTGCAATGACAGCGGGCCTCCAAAGCACACTTGCTTCCCTCGGGAATAATATACTATAAATAGGCGTTTCATGGTTGAAATTCAAAAATTGAAATCTATCTTTAAAAAGCATTTACTCAGATGTTTTAACCAACTTTTTTAATTTAAATCTGTTTCAGCAATCAGTTTCTCCGTCATCAGGAACTACAGCGGGAACTAAATTTGCTCGCCTACTAGGTTGTTTGACACTAAAGAGAAGCACTAGAGGCTCATTTGTTAATGGAGCAGGTTGAGGAGGTGAAGGAAGTTGAGGAGGTCGTGGAGAAGGACTAATCCAACAAATATGATAGTTTTTTGAAACTCTTATATTTCTTTTAAAAACTTACAAACCTCCAGCATTTTTATACTGAAAAATCGACAAACCCTCTATGTACTTTGAGAAACTTATGAATTTGTATTCATTTTCACTCAGTTGTATATAGTTATTTATTTATTTGAGAGCTTATTTTTATAATTTTTATTTTAAGTAGTACTCTGGTTTTTGATATGAAAGGTAAAATTATTATTAACTAGAATTTTTCCTATTTGTCTTAAATCAGTTTTATATGCGTCAGCAAACACATCTTCTCTTTTATAATTAAACAGAATATTTAATATTTCACTTCTTGACTTTGTCATTACAATATCTTCTTCTTTTGTGCCTTTACAAAATCGTTTTAATTCTTTGGTAACAAAACATTCCAAGATTTTTCTGAATGGCAATTTACATAAATCTTTATTTGGCACTAACCTTATACCTGCTAAGCTTAGTTCAGTCTAAATGATTTTCATCTTATCACCCTGCTCAGTTTTTTGTCACAGGTGCTTGAGAGACTAGTCCATGACCGAATTTCTTCTTTCGTTGAATCGCAGGGTCTGATTGATGGAAATCAGCAGTTGAGCACAGTACACAGACGGCACTGCTTAAACTTAGTGACGGTTGCTTGGGTGTGGACAGGAAAAAGATGACTGCACTGCTACTTTTTGACTTTTAGCAAAGCCTTTGAATCAGTCTCTCACGTGACTCTGATTTAAAAGCTCAATCCCTTGGTTTTTCACTCAGGATTATGCGTTGGAAAACATCCTACCTTTCGAACCACACCCAGGTCATGAAGGCTGAAGATGGTTGCAACACCTCTTCTCGACTCTTTAATAGGGGCTGTCCCTCAGGGCTCGGTATTAGATCTCTTGCTTTTCACCCTCTTTATCGCTGACGCTGCTTAAGATCTTGGCCCTGGTGTCTACTACCTGGTTTTGCTGGTGATATACAGATTTACGTGAGCAGGTTGCACAATGGTGTTGAATGCTGGTAAGATTAAGGTACGGTTTTCGGGACCTCTTCCTATGTGAATGACTTCAATGCCATAGGTATCCACACCTTGCAGCTCGACGACTGCACATTCCTTTTTGTTTTGTCTACACGTAGTTTGAGAGTGGTACTGGATTCCAAGTTGAACTGGAGAGACTATGTTTGATATGTGTGTGGCAGGGCCAATTCTCTTATGTACCGTTTTCACCACTTCAGGCGCAGCACTACTTTTGAACTGAGGAAGCATCCCATTTAGACTCTTTTTTGGCCTATTGTTGACTACTGCTCTCTGGTATTCTGTAATCTCTTTGATGAACAGGACCATATGCTTCAGCATGTGCTCAATCGTGAGGTCAAGTACATATTCGAGATTAGGAAAAGCGATCATATTACTCCTTTGAGACGTGAGCATGGCTGGCTTTGAATAACAGGCCGCAGAGATTACTTTCCTTACTTTATAGAATCCTGAGTGTTCTGTTTTATTTGGTGGATTTTTTTATTGAAAAGCACAGCTTGCGTCCACCGAGAAGAGTAAGTTTGGATACACTAATATACGAATAGTACCCTCTTTCCATACGGAGTCTCTGAAACGCTTCTTTCACGTATCAAACACTTATCTTTGAAATAGTCTACACTTTCACATTCACCTTGTTCCATCCCTCATCAACTCATCAAGTCTAACATATTTGCCGCTGAAAGAGAAATTCAAAGACCATTGTATGATACGTGTGTGATCTCTGTTGTCACCACTGTACAAGTTAGATTGTTTGTTGATTTTTAGGATCTTTAGTATTATTGGTGACTTTACTATTGTTAATATTTTGATTACTCTAGTACAGGTTATACTAATCAAGATTGTTTTTTTCTGATGTATACCTTTTTTATTGTGATCTACTCTTATTACAATAACTATTGCTTTTATTGTTATTAACTAATTTATTAATGAAATTTAATAAATGTTATCTCATTTTTACTATTTATTGTTCCTATCTGTTATAAACAACTTATTGATTAATTTACAAATTTTTTATAACATAATGTACATTTAATAAACTTATCAATCAATCAGTCTCTCTCTCAACTACTCTCACTCTCGTTTATTTACCCTTACTTGTAGCTTTGTGCTGGTTCTTACAATATTCCAGTTTTTAGTGTACGTTTTTATTATAATTTCTTTGCTCTCAAATTCGGTTGAATTGAAGAAGTTATCTAATTAATGCTTATTCAACACACCTGTGTTGATTTTATTCACACCTTAAATATACTCACTAAAGATAAAAAGAATCTTTCAAAAAATAGGTAAAATTTTTGCATTCGAAAACTGTACACGATTAAAGTTAGTTATTACAGTTAGTAAAAATAATAATTTGAAATGTTTTAAACTATGCACAAAAATATTATTCTCAAGGAATAATTGGTTATCTAACTTGACTTTAAAAAGGTGATATTACTCTCTAACAACTTTAATTCATATCTCAGAAACTGTAAAGGCTAGATACATGCGGTTTGCAGCAAAAATTTCTAAAAAAAAATGTAGTTCGCCGGTATTTTTTAATATTATTTTTAGCACTAAATTTAAACCATGTGGGCCATTTTTAGAATTTTCAACCTTAAATTTACGATGAAAAAAAAAATCTAAAACAAACACCTCGCTAAAAAAAATTTGAGACGTATTTTAACAAAAATTAACTGTTCTAATTTTTTAAGAATTTTAAATAGGGTTAAAGGCATTTTTCTGACCAATTTATCAAAATTTTTTACATAAAACG
Source organism: Encarsia formosa (assembly GCA_038277355.1). Lineage (NCBI taxonomy): Eukaryota > Metazoa > Arthropoda > Insecta > Hymenoptera > Aphelinidae > Encarsia > Encarsia formosa. Next base: position 31,066,785 of record CM076185.1, on the reverse strand, counting down.
CCTCCTAGAGGGCGCATGTTTAGTCAAAATTACAAATTATATCAACGGCTAAACTAAATTTTTTTGAGAAAATTATGCCACAAACCGCCTTTTTCTAGCTATTTTAGGTTGAGATATTAATAAAAGTTAAAAAATCACTACTTTGTTCTGCGCGTGTGCAGTTTAGATAAAAAAATTTTCGGTTTACGACAAAAATTTTCATTTTAAAGACCTTTTGATTGATATATAAATTGTAGGGGTTTCTGCGAAAAAGTTTTTTAAGAATCATCCAATCGCGAATTAATCAACTCTTTTTTCATGAATTTCGCACGATATTCGTGAAAATTAAACTCAATTGAATACGGGAACTTTTAAATTTGATACATTTTAATTTAAAATGCCATTGAAAACGATTCATTTAAATAGATAATTTTGAAATTCATAAAAGTTAAAGCTCATTGCAAAGAAATCCATTGAATTGGTTATACTTTCATTATTTTTTTCTGAAAATATATTAAAATTTTATACATTCAAGTGCAATAAAATTGATTTGAATGGGTTAAAAGATATTTCACTGGCGATTGAAACCTTGCGAGATCTTGCAGAATCATCAAGTTGGAATCGATTTATATCCATTGAAAAAACCATTCAATTCGATTCCGTTTTATGAAGCCTGTAAAATTCGCGGCCATTGATTTCCATTGAGAGGAAATACCATTAAGATCCATCCATTCCGATTAAAAAAAACCATTGAAACCCATTCAGTTTTATTAAATTATTTTGTCTCTGTAAGGATACCATAGAAATCAATTGATTTCAATTGAAAAATTTTCTAGTGTCGATTGATATATACAAATTTCATCGACCTGTCACTCCAACTGCTAAATTTAAAAACTCTCATTTATAATTCTTTACACTGAAAAACAAATGAGAAGATACTGCTTAGTTGTCAAGCAAAGGTTGCTTGAGACTCGAGAAATAGTTGCTAGAGAGCTTATGCTGCAAAAGATTTATTCGATTTCATTGAAACTCAATGAATCTTAAAGATTTGGAATAGTTTCAATGGTGAGCCGAAAATTTTTTAATTGAAATTAATTGATTTCAATTCAAACTTTTTTTTTGACGACTTACTTTAACGAAAATGTATCGATTTCAATGGTGAACTCAATAAAGATGAATGGATTTCATTAATTTATCTTATCAATAGAATTCAATTATCACGATTGTATAAAATCGAATCAATGGTTTTTTCAATAAATATCAATGGATTTTGATTAAATTTTATTTAATGAAATTGAATGATCGTGAATTTCATTAATGTCTAAAAAATCGAATCGATTTTAATAGTTATTTGAATGAAAATCAATGGAATTTAGTCAACTTTTATTCAATGAAATTTAACGATCTGGCTTTCATGAATGTATAAAAAGTCGATTCGATTTTAACGGTTTTTCAATAAAATCAATGAATTGTAATCAACTTTTGAAAAAATCAGTACGATTATCAGAAAATGTCTTACATCTTCATCAATTCGAAATAATTAATATTTTTTTAGTCTAAGGGCCCTAGTTGTATAAGGCGTCGGCCTGGCATAAGAATTACGGATCGACTTTGTCGCGATGCGGTGTATCAAGCAAGGGCCCCTGAAGGTCAAGTTTCAACAAAATTATGACCATCCCTGCTACAAAAAACCTATTAAAATCTATTGAAATCGATTGAAACTCAATTGTTTTGAATGGTTTCGAATATGATCTCAATCGACACTGGAAAATCTTTCAATTGAAATCAATTGATTTTTATGGTATCCTTACAGAGACAAAATAATTTAATGGAACTGAATGGGTTTCAATGGTTTTTTTTAATGAGAATGAATCGATCTTAATGGTATTTCCTCTCAATGGAAATCAATGGTCACGAATTTTACAGGCTTCGATCGATATGAGTCGATTCCAACTTGATGAGGGTTTCAATCGCCGATAAATATCTTTCAATCCATTCAAATCGATTCAAGTGTACTTTACTGAATAAAATTTTAATAAAATTTCAGAAAAAATAATGAAAAAAATAATGAAAGTATAATCACTTCAATGGGCACACTACGTGAAAAATTTCTAAAGTTATAATCATCCCTGCTAATGCTCAAATCACGCGCAATCCATCCACGTATTCAAAAAAACTAAAATAACCCACCTTTTTTCAGAAAAAACCCATCAATAAATACTCTTTCTAGGTTTGCACGCTTATTCCAAAATAACCCATCCGAAATGACCCTTCCAAAATAACCCATCACCCTTTTCTTGGAACTCGGTTTTTCCTGGATTTCGAGTTTTTTGGTTTTGAAGTACTGTGCGGATAGTGCCGAAAAGTCCCAATAGTGAAGGGCGCATATATAAAAATGTCTGGATAGTGACTTAATAATATATTTATATATTCACCGGTAGTTTCTCTAAAAAGCGATTTTTTAACAGGAAACGATTTTTTAGCCCATAAAGTACTTATTTGAGTCAAAAAAAGGTATTCATTGCAGATTTTCTTATCAAATCATCAGAAATATTACAATAAAGTGCAAAACCGTAAAAAAAACTGTCGATATCGTTAACTAAAAATTTTGTCAAATTTTGAACGGCCGCAAATTAGAGGAAAAAAATCGTATAGAGACGATTCAAAAAGAGAATTAAAATTTAAGGTCCAAAAACACGTTTAGTGTAAAATAGAATAGAAATTTTTTTTTTTTTTCACTTTTATTAAAAAAAATGCACTTTTTTTTGCCTTTTTTTTTTTTTAATTCTTAATAAACGATTGAAAATCAATTTTTTTTACTAATTTAAACTACACCATTGGATAGAGCATACCCTAAAATAGTAGATTAGGGTATTTTCTCATTATTTTTTCAATTTTTTTTGTACGATTCTACAGTTGGAAATCGACAAAAAAAATTTGTCATTTCAGGCCTTAAAGGGTTAAATATGCAGTAAAAACACAATTTGAAAAAGCCCTCATAAAAAAAAAAAAAAAAAAGGAATTTTTATGTTTTTGGCAGCTGTTTAAAATGATTATGTATTAAAATTAGATTTATGAAATTCAGGTACTTACCAATGTACGATTATTCTAGTGCCAATATACTTCCAAGCCATCTATATTCGGTGGGTGCTAGAAGAAGAAATAAACTTGTCACTTAAAAAAAAAAATTTTTCTACTTGTTGGGGGCTGAATGAAAAATTTTTATTTTATCAATTCTTCACTTTTTTTTTTTCAATGTCAATCCCTAAAATTTTAATTAAACTATAAAAAATGACTTCTAGATTCTACCGGTTACATGACTTGGAACTGGTAGCCCTAATCACTGAATAATTTTATCATAAGGTCGTTTATGCAAAAATACTCGAATATCTTGGTACTCAATTTTTTAGGTCCTGAAAATATTTTAATACGTAACGGCTAGTATGCTTGAAAGTTTTTTTTAGGTATTTTAAATATCAATACCCAGCCGGTGTTTATTTTAAAGTTGTCTTTTATTTATTTTGCTACTGAGGGGAAAACTTAAGTTCCCTCTCAGACTCCTTATTATTTTTAGGTTGTTCATTAATTTAATACGAATCCGTTGCGATCCGATCCCAATGCAATCCAACCCAATTCGATCCGATCCAATCCTGTCGCAATGCGATCTAATCCAATCCGATATGTCTGATCCAATGTAATTTTTTACATAGAATTAAAGGGTGATTAGAAGAATTGTCGATGACCATATCTGTATGAAAAAATCACAATGTAATAATGACAAGATATAATGTAATTTTTCAAATGTAATACGCTGCGATCCAGTCAGATATATTTTTAAGCAATGCATTAAAAAGATAATTCTACGGTGTTAAATGCGATCGACTGTAATCTTATGCAATCCGACTTGATATGACGCGTTGATAGTCACGATAAATCATGCATTAACCCGATCAGAAAGATTGTCAAGGCGCTAGCTAGGGCCTCGTTGATTGCCCCGAGAGCATAGTAGGGCCCTCGTTAGAATTGTAACGCGGCATTCACGGGGCGCGACTTATAGTGCGTTCACAGTGGCAAGTCCAAGCCAAGACTTATAAAATTTGCCCAAAGACGCGATAGCCAATCGAAATGCCTAATAAATTTAACAAGGAGACTTGAATACCTCATTTTATGGAATGAGTATTATACGATTGCCTAAAAAATATACGAAAGTTCAAATAAGATTAATACAAAAGTAATGCATTCCAAAAGCTTATTATTTAAAACTGCTCGTATAAAAGTCGCATTTTACTATCCTTTATGCTCCTTGACCACAAGAAGCATCGCACGTGCAAGCTTTTTACAAGTTCTAAGTCTGCGTAGACTTTGCGAAATTTGAAAAAAGCTTCGAAGGATCTCGAGAAGAATGAAGGGTCTGACATGAAGAATGAACAATTTTTTATATGGTCATATTTTTTTTTTTTTTTTCGAACTGAATAACAAACATTTTTTTTTTTAGCAAGAAGGAGAACAAATTTTTTTTAAATAATTGATTGACTTACAAGTACCGTAGACAAGCTTTAAATCGAAGCTAGGGTTATAAATCAAAGGGTTTTCTAAAACGTAAAAGATGTAAAAAATCTACGATTTTTCTCGGACAGTCTCAGATCGAAAACTGCAACATGCTCATTCGTCTCAAGGCCGATCACAGAAACTTTGCGTTTGCGTATGTGACGCCAGCGCAGGAATATGGGCGTGAGACTGTCCGAGAAAAATCGTAGATTTTTTATATCTTTTGGCGGGTATATATACCTCCGTATACGGAGGCTCCTTGCGTCCGCTCGTGCGTCCGTGCGTCAGCATCCTGAAGTATAGGTATACAAATTGCTGCTGCATCGCTGCGTTAGTCCGTTGTCGCAAACCTTCTGTGATTGGCTTAACCCACGCTTGCACGCAGAGGCTTTGAGCTCGGTTGACTCACGACCACACTCTTGATTCGGCTCAGCCATTCCGCGGCCGCGCTCGGCTCCGTTCGGCTTAGCCCAGCTATGTCAGCCGCTGAAGAAAACTAAAGTCAAGTTCTTGAAGACGATCCCCGAGTATATACCCGTCATCGACGACCCGAGTGTTGAGGTCGAAATTCGTACTTTAAAGTTGACGACCGATCACCAAATCCACCTCGAAAAAAAAAATTTAAACCGATCTCTCGGGAATGATCCCCAGGTATACCCGTCATCGGCGACCCGGATGTCCAGGTCGAAATTTGTGTCAGAGAGATCACAGAAGATTACCAAAGTCACCTCGAAAAAAATTCGAACCATATTCTCGAAGACGATCCCTGGGTATACCCGTCATCGGCGACCCGGGTGTCCAGGTCGAAATTCGTAACTTAGAGTTGACGACCGATTATCAAAGTTACCTCGAAAAAAAAATTTGAACCGATCTCTCGGGGACGATCCCTGGGTCTACCCGTCATTGGCGACCTGGATGTCAAGGTCGAAATTTGTGTTAGCAAGATCACTAATTCACCTCGAAAAAAATTTGTACCTTATTCTCGAAGACGATCGGGTATATCCGTCATGGCACGCATATCTTTGCTTGAGTTCTGTTTCAGATTTTTCCGGACGACCTTCTGGCTCTTGCGCTTGCTGCTACTTCGCCCTGGATTAATTATTTTTGAGCCAAAGGTCGTGGAAAAATCTGTGCCAAGTGCTTGGAGGTTAGTTTCTCTGTTCATGCATCATACCAGGTCAGTGTCGTCTGCTACGCCTCAATTTGATTTTCAGTGATTTGTATCAATCGCCCTGCTTCAATTCCTCTGTTTTTGCGCATGCGCCCTTCAGACTTCTTAGAGCGCCTTTATTCAAAATCAGAGCAAATCCAAATTTCGGGCGTCGCCTTTCTGACTGCAACCCGCCAACACCTTAGCTGTACGTACTGCCTGCTTTCAGGCAATTGTAAAATTAGCCAACCTTATACTGAGAGTTACCACGGCCGACGCTTTGTCTACCTGCTGTATTTGTGAACTTAGAGTCAAGGGAAATGCCAAAGTTCACTCGTGTTACTTTTGCAATAATCTCTACCACACCAATTGTGGTAGACTGCAGTCGATTCAACAAAAGGACTCATCGGCCACAGTTAAATAGTGTGACACCCGCTCCAAAGACAAGACATTTACTCAGCCAAAATCCGCTAAACTCTTAAATCGCTCATCATCGGTCAACTCTCCATCATCGGGTGCTTCTAATCACACTTCCGACAACCTTGCTGACCATCACGAAAGAGTTTAGTGGCCTCAAGAACGCTATAGAAGATCGCCTTGATGACTTTGGGCAAAGACTTGAAGCCCTTGATATCATTCAAAAAATGGCTCAAGTTGAGTGCAATAAAACGGGCTTAGCTGAAGTTAGAGATGAATTAGCTGACCTCAAAAAGCTGGTGGAATCCAGACCTCCATCGGTTAACAGTGCAGATACGGGACTCATGGATAGGATCATGGCTCTTGAAAGAAAAAATGCTGAACTCAACTCCTGTATTGCTCGGGCTTCCACAATGCGTCAATCGCTTTCAACTGATCTGGTGGACTATCAATACCCCCTGGAGTTAACCTAAAGGATATCGTTAGTTCTGAGTACAATCCATCCTGGTCTGGAATCGCGTGATATTCTGGATGCTCGCCTACTACTCAGAAGAACTGCCGCCAAAACTGATGCTCTTAATTCAGAAACTGCTGCCAAAACTGATGCTCTTTCTTCTGAAACTGCCTTACATCCTGATGCTGCTCGCAGTCCCACATCGAATTTCCGGATTTATCCTCCATCGATAATTGTGTCTCTCTCATCAACAGCTCTGCTGAACAGCATAATTCGTGACAAAATCAAGGTGGGCAAACTACACACATCAAAAATAGTGGATGCATTTCCGTCTGCCATCAAATATGAGTCAATAACACCAAGTCTCATCAACATTAATGAGTTCTTGCCAGCAGGACTGTTTGAACTTCAACGTTTTGTCTATAAGAAATCCAAACAACCTGAATCTGGCTTTACCTCATTCGTTCGCGATGGTCAAATCTACGTCCGGCGTAAGAAAGGTGATGCTGGGACACTTATCACAACGGAGGAAGATCTCAATCGTTTTTTAGATTCCTAGAGGGAGAAACCTAAGAGTCATATGCTGGCCCATACCTATTCTTCTAATAGTTGTTGATGATACTAGTGCAACCTAATCTAAGTGTTTTTATAAACTTAAGTGTACCTCAGCAACTTAAATAGACTTAAATAGTCATTAGTATTAGTATTATATAAACCAACTATTTACTATTTACTTTTTATTATTGTTACTACTATGAATTATGAATTTATTATGATTTTTCTTTCTACTACGTTATTATTTTTATTGTAAAAACTTTGTATATCCTACATATTTTTTGTACAACATACTGTACAGTAAATAAATTTATCAAAATCAAAATCAAATCAAATCATCGGCGACCCGGGTGTCCAGGTCTAAATTCGTACCTTAAAGTTGACGACCAATCACCAAAGTCACCTCGAAGAAAATTCGAACCAAGTTCTTGAAGATGATCCCCGGTTATACCTGACGTCTGCGACCGGCCGCGATGGCTCTCGGATATGCTCCCCGACCGGTGTGACTACCGGTCTACGCCAAAAAATAAATTTTCTATATCAAAAAATAAATTTTTTACACTAAAAAATCGAATTTTTTTTTGTTGGATGCTATCGGGTAGGATCTGACATTATTCTGCTCAACTGGACTCGGCTCAGCTCAGCTCAGCTCGCTCTGGCTCGGCTCGGCTCAGCTCGCTCTGGCTCTGCTCGGCTTGGCTCAGCTTGCTCTGACTCGGCTTGGCTCGGCTCAGCTCGATCTGGCTCGGCTGGGCTCGGCTCAGCTCACTCTAGCTCTGCTTGGCTCGGCTCCGAGGGGGTAATCACTTAGTCCTCTTCGCAAGAGGACCAAGAAGACCTATAGAGGACCATGAGGACCTAGACAAACTACATACACGCGAAAATTTTTTTTAAGAATCATAAAAAAGCTACAAATTTTTTTAAGAAAATTTTAAATCAATAAATAAATAAATCAAAAATTTGTTATTTTCCATTAAAATTATCAATGCAATTACTATTAAAATTTTTTAATCATGAGGAAATGCAAGAAAAAACAAAATTATTATTCAGTCATCATTGAAGCTTGAAACTTGAAATAGGACCCAAAGAGGGCCATGAGGACCTAAAGAGGACCAAAAGAGGACCAAGAGGACTGAGAGGATTTTTGGGAAGGATTAAGTGATTACCGGCTCGCTCGGCTCAGCGACGAACAAATTAAAAGGTAAGAAAATTTTGACTCATCAATTTATTATTTTTTATTATAACATTAGTTATAAAAGATACATATGTAGTGAGAATAAAGTGAATTTATAATCATACATATTATTTACTATAATACTTACATGTTAAATATCAATTTTCGTTATCAATAGACTTATTTTTAATAAAAATATTTTAACGATAATATAGTTGTTATTATTAAAAATTGTGTAATGATAAAAATTACACCTTAACTTAAAGATCAACGAGTTCACTTACAACTATTTTGAAGCATGCGTAAAAATTCTTAGTAAAACTTATCAGTTAAAGTTTAAATTTAAGATTTTTCATTGTCGAGCCTCTTCATCGCTTTCATCATCATCGTTTTTGTAGATTGCAAGCGAAATTCGTTATTCAGCTTCGCATTAGGCGCTGAAGTAAAAAAACATTTTATATTTAACTACAATTTTCATTCAATATAACCGCTTCTGTTTTACTTTTTTTATGTAATTTACTTTTCAACATCTTAAACATCAGAAGAAATTCAACTGGGAATTTTCATATTGGGAGTAAAAATAATAATAAAAATAATAATAGAATTCAATAAAAAACACCCCACTGTTTATTGATTAGTTTAGGTGGTAGTTACAAGACCTTGAACTTTCATTTTTTTATTTTTATTATTATTTTTTATTAATTTTATAACTACTAGGATTAATTGTGCACAAAAATTTGACTAGCCAGTGTAGATGGTACTGTTGTTGGCAATCAAAAAATAGTTGGTAATGAGTTACGTTGTTTTTATTTATAAAATTTTTGTGCACAATTAATCCTAGTAGTTATAAAATTAATAAAAAAAAAAAAAAAAAAAAATGAAAGTTCAAGGTTTTGTAACTACCAACCATACTAATGAATAAACAGTGGGGTGTTTTTTATTTAATTCTATTATTATTTTTATTATTATTATTACTACCAATATGAAAATTCCCAGTTGCATTTCTTCTGATGTTTAAGATGTTGAAAAGTAAATTACATAAAAAAAGTAAAACAGAAGCGGTTATATTGAATGAAAATTGTAGTTAAATATAAAATGTTTTTTTACTTCAGCGCCTAATACGAAGCTGAATAACGAATTTCGCTTGCAATCTACAAAAACGATGATGATGAAAGCGATGAAGAGGCTCAACAATGAAAAATCTTAAATTTAAACTTTGACTGATAAGTTTTACTAAGAATTTTTATGCATGCTTCAAAATAGTTGTAAGTGGACTCGTTAATCTTTAAGTTAAGGTGTAATTTTTATCATCACACAATTTTTAATAATAACAAGTATATTATCGTTTGAATATTTTTATTAAAAATAAGTCTATTGATATAGAAAATTGATATTTAACATGTAAGTATTATAGTAAATAATATGTATGATTATAAATTCACTTTATTCTCACTACATTGTATCATTTATAACTAATATTATAATAAAAAATAATAAATTGATGATTCAAAATTTTCTTACCTTTTAATTTGTTCGTCGCTGAGCCGAGCGAGCCGGTAATCACTTAATCCTCCCCAAAAATCCTCTCAGTCCTCTTGATCCTCTTTTGGTCATCTTTAGGTCCTCATGGCCCTCTTTGGGTCCTATATAAGGTCCTATTGAGATTCTTCAAGCTTCAATGATGACTGAATAATAATTTTGTTTTTTCTTGCATTTCCTCATGATTAAAAAATTTTAATAGTAATTGCATTGATAATTTTAATGGAAAATAACAAATTTTTGATTTATTTATTTATTGATTTAAAATTTTCTAAAAAAAAATTGTAGCTTTTTTATGATTCTTAAAAAAAATTTTCGCGTGTATGTAGTTGGTCTAGGTCCTCATGAGCCTCTATAGGTTTCTTGGTCCTCTTTCGAAGAGGACTAAGTGATTACCCCCTCGGAGCCGAGCCAAGCAGAGCCAGAGCGAGCTGAGCCGAGCCGAGCCAGAGCGAGCTGAGCTGAGCTGAGCTGAGTCGAGCGGAGCTGAATAATGTCAGATCTTATCCGATAGCATCCAACAAAAAAAAATTCGATTTTTTGGTGTAGAAAATTTATTTTTTGATATAGAAAATTTATTTTTAGTAAAGACAGGTAGTCACACCGGTCGGGGAGCATATCCGAGAGCCATCGCGGCCGATCCCAGACGTCAGATATACCCGGGGATCATCTTCAAGAACTTGACTTTAGTTTTCTTCAGCGGCTGACCTAGCTGCGCTAAGCCGAACGGAGCCGAGCTCGGCCGCAGAATGGCTGAGCCGAATCAAGAGTGTGGTCGTGACTCAACTGAGCTCAGAGTCTCTGCGTGCAAGCTTGGGTTAAGCCAATCACAGAAGGTTTGCGACAACGGACTTACGCAGCGTCGCAGCAGCAATGTGTATACTTTGTTACAGGGCTCGTCCGGGGAAAAACAACGGCAATCTGCGTTGTCGGACTAGCAACTGTACAAATAATGAAACTCCTGAGTACTCGCTCCTGAGTACTCCTGCAGCCGTTGCCAGTACCTGCAAATAATTACGCAGACATGCTTGGGGAGACGCGTACGCGGACTAGCTGTCGAATACCGGCAGTGGGCGGGGTTATTCCCCAAGCTAAAACCAAAATAAAACAAATCTCCCGGAATTAATGAATTCCCTAAACGAGGAAAAATCGAGCGGAGGAAGAAGGTTCGTTTTTTTTTTAATAAAAAAAACTCTGAAACGACAATTAATTTTAATTCTATAATTTATTTCCAAAAAGATAACAAAAAGAAAATATTATTACAAAAATTAATTATCGCGATTCTAGAATTTAAAATTTAATGTTCGGCCGATCGCGCGAGTGGCCGAACAAAGAAAACTGAAAGTAAACAAAGTAATAAGCCGGGCGGCTACGCGCGCCGGCTCGCAAGTTTCTACGTGTGAATTCTATCGAGGATTCACACGTAGAATCTTCAGGAAATAAATCCTGACGGGGAGAGAACAATCTACGGATTCTCTCCCTTATCACCCAGCACTCCTGCACACACACGCTTTGCACTCGCTTTCGGGGGTCACAAACCTTGACGCCGCGCGGGTGGAGATCTCCGTGAAGCAGGGGTTCCGGGACTTCTAGTTTGTACGCCACAAACTCGTACACTCCAACACACTCACTCTCAGCGACTTTGCGAGTCGTGATTAACCAAACAAACTCTCCGCGAGCCGCGATTACAAATTTCTTTACGAAAAAAAAGAACAAGAGAGAGACGGAGTGTCTAGCCTAAACTAACAAAGTAGACTGGCGCGCTTACGCCTCGTTCCCGCCGGTCCGACCGCCAACGGTCGGTCCGTTCCGGAATGGTCCGCCAGCAGCTGTTCGTCTGCTGCTGGCCCGCGCCCACACGAAAAATCTCGATCGTGTGGATTAATATTTTCACCGACCGTGACAACCCCCGCCTAGATACAACGTGTCGACGTTGTATCGATAATACCCGACGAAACCTAGTCGAATGAGGATTTCGGAGGAATCACAGGGTTGGTGAAATGACAGGAAGAATACTGTTGGTTTGCCAATTTTTATTTTGCCAATATACATATGTGGCCGTGGCTTGGCCATACCATGAAACTCAACCACCCATTATTTCCTCCTGAGTCGGAGGAAATCTTCGTGTTCCCCAATGTTGGGACATTTTGTTGGGTCGTCAACCTTGGGGAACGCACAGATTCGGCAGTTGTTGCCGAACTTTGCCCGATAAAAGTTCCTGGCCATCTTTTTGGTAGGTTGGCCAGAAACCGACATAGCCCTCATCTTGGCCATGGCTATTTTCTCCCTGGCCAAGTTTTCTGCCTCCCTGGCTTTCCGCAGGGCCTCTCGGGCTCGGGCCAACTCCTCTTCGGCCTCCCTAGTGGCCTCCTTCTTCCTTTCGACCATCTGGCGATGGTTCTTCAGGATTCGGAGCTCCTCTTGCCGCTCCTCTATCCACGAGGAGTAGTCCTCGCGGACCCAACTCGGTTCTCGGCCTTGAGTCGCGCTGAACCATTTGAACAGGCGAATGGCCTCCTGTTCTGCCGCCAACTGGCCGTCCAGTTGTTGGCAGACGACGTCCAACGTCTGGCAAGCCTCTCCCCAGGATTCAGGAGGGGAGATCGGCAATCCAAAAGCAAATCGGGTCTCCATCTGGGTTGAGGCGGAGACTCTGTCTATGGCTCTTGACTTGCCGTTAAGCACTTTTGAGCGCCTTGCCTTTGCCAGGACCTCAGAGGCGTATAGCAACCTCTCTAGTGCCTGGCAAGGGTTGGCTACCATTCGTGCCCAGACTTTAGGTTCTGGCACTCTTGCGGTGACTCCCACGAGAGGTACCAACTGAAGATCCTGCTTCTCCACTTTCTTCTCTGCCATCTGGAAAATACAAGGAAAAAAAAAGGAAAAGTGGATTAACAGGATAATGAAAAGGAAAAGGAAACTAGTGTTTCCGATTTGCACGGGTTCGACGTGGTGACGGTGTTCCCACGCGAATCATTTCCTTACTCTTCGATCCCCGGGGTCTCCCTCTACCCCTTTTCGCGGGAATCGAAGTTCTTGCTCGAGCCTGATCGTTCATGTCTTCGCTCGGACGATCGGCTTCGCTCGCGGTTTCTAACCTAGGTACGGACGCTTCAGCCGGAGGCCCGCTGGTCTCCGGCACATTTTCTACAATTACCTGACTCTCGCTAACGTCAGGATTTTCGCTCGCATCCCTCGGCGGTAGACTCTCGTCGCTTGAAGACTCCTCGATGTCTCGCCGGATGTGCCTCTTCAGTTGTTGAACCGCTACTGGCCTTTGGTCGTTCCCGTTCTGATCTTGGATTGCGTAAGTGTTGGAACCCAACCTTTCCACGATCACATAAGGACCAGCATACTTTGCTGCCAGGCTGGCAGTAAAGCCTTTGGCCTTGCTCGAGAGAACCTTATTTTTTCTCCAGACCATATCACCTGGCTGGAACACTACTTCTCGGTGTTTTCTATTGTAGTGTGCCGCAGCTCGATCCTGCTGCTCTCGAGCGTTTTCTTTGGCCAATTCTCGGAGCTTTTCAGCTCCCTCGAACTTGTCCTGCCAGTCCTCGAGTGCCATATCTTGGTGCCTCTTGACGGCTTCTTCTGCCAAGTGTTTGCTGACCGTACTACAGTCATTTGGCTGGCGCATCATGTTCAACATGGCAGGGCTCGTTTTAGTTGCAGAGTGTACTGCCCTGTTGTATGCGCAAACCAGCTCTGGTAGGTGCTCATCCCACGTTTGCTGGTTGTCGGTTACAAAACATCGGATCATTGTTTTCAATGTCCGATTAAGCCGTTCGACTCCACCGTTCGATTCCGGATTGTGAGTCGGTGAGTTCTCATGCTGTACGCCAAGTTCGTCCAATTTGTCGTCTATAGCATGATTCTTGAACTCTGAACCTTGGTCCGAAAGGAACAGCTCTGGCTGGCCCCATCTTAGGATTACATCGAGCCAGATGTGTTTCCAGATGGAGTCACCGTCCGCTCGTCTTAACGGCGTCACTTCTGCCCACCTGGTGAACAGATCTGTTAAGACTAGCACGTATTTGTTGCCATTCTTGCTTCGGGTGTATGGGCCTAATATATCACCCGAAACTGCTTGCCAGGGTCTTACAATCACACGTCTACCCATTAGGTCACCAGGTAGGCGTTGCTCAACCTTTTACTGTTGACAAATCTGGCATGATTTTACGTATGCCTCGATGTCCTTGTACATGCCAGGCCAAAAATACTCTTGGGTCACTTTCTTAAGAGTTTTATCTCGGCCCAAGTGGCCTGCCATCGGTTCATCGTGTTTCTCTTGTATCACGGTTGCCCGTAGATACAAAGGCACGACGAGCTTCCAAGCATCGTCGTCTCCAACTGTCTCTTCGATGACGTCGTCAGACTTATAGTAATAAAGTCTGTCACCCACGACCTTCCACCTGAGGAATTTGTTCGGATTTCTCTGAACTATCTTCCTCTTATTCAGGTACCAGTCGTCTAGTTGTTCGACTGGGTAGCTTACGGCCGAAACGACAGTCGGGTCGTCTTCTTCGTACATTCGTGACAAGGCGTCTGGAACCACGTTTAACGTGCCTTTACGATATTCTGTCGTAAAGTCGTAGCCTTGCAACTCTAGAGACCATCTTGCCAACCCGCCAGTGGCATTGGTCATCTTATGCAGCCATTTTAAGGAGTTGTGGTCTGTGATCACGTGGAATTTGAAGCCTTCGACGTAACACCTAAACTTCCTTATTGCTTCCACTACAGCTAAGCCCTCCCGTTCAGTGACGGTGTAGTTTCGCTGTGCTGGGTTCAGTACTCGGCTGAAGTATTCTATAACTCGCTCTTGACCGTCAATGACCTGAGTCAAACAGCCACCGATCCCAGTATCGGAGGCGTCGGTCTGAATTGTGAACGGTACTGTAAAGTCTGGTCTCGCCAGGACCGGAGCGGACGCGAGTAACACTTATATTCTTTCCAATGCTTCTTGTTGCTCGTCGTCCCATTTGAAACACACCCTTCTGCTGGTGAGCTTCGTGAGCGGTTCTGCAACCGTGGCAAAGTTATTGATAAATTTTCGGTACCAAGATGCCATCCCGAGGAACCGTTTCAACTTCTTACGGTTCGTCGGAACCGAAAATTTCAGAATGGCTTCGACCTTTTCGGGACAAGGTCTAATACCGTCACGGTTAACAATGACGCCTAAGTATTTTGCCTCTGGTTGGCAAAACTTACACTTGTCCCGATTAATTGTCAGGCCTACCTCTCTAATTTTTGCCAGGATTGCCTCAAGGATTCTGAGATGCATCTCAAAATCTTCGGTTACTATGATGATGTCATCAAGGTAGGCGTAAGCGTATTCGCCAAACTCCCTGATGATCATCTCGACCAGATGCTGAAAAGTCATTCCTGCGTAGCTTAGGCCAAACGGCATTCGTTTGAACTGGAATGTGCCCATGTCTGGCACTGTAAACGCCGTTACTGGCCTCGACTCTGGTTTTAACGGTACTTGGTGGTAAGCCGATTTTAAGTCCAGAGTCGTGATGTATTGAGCCTTTTTTAATTTGCTCAAGATGTCGTCCATGTACGGGATCGGGTACGCGTCCACCGACTTGGTGACTGCATTGACCTTGCGAAAGTCGATGCAAAACCGCCTCGTCCCGTCTTCTTTCTTGACCATGACCACGGGTGACGACCATCCGGACCTGGGTGCAGGCTCAATAATGCCCTTATCCAGCATTTCTTGCACCTGGTCCCACATCTCTAGCTTCACTACCGGTGAAACTGGGTAGTACCTTTGTTTTATCGGTCTTGCGTCTCCTACATCGATCTCATGCTCGATCCAGGAGGTGCAACCCAAAGGTTCGTCCGTGGTCGGAAGGACTCTATCAAGCATCTGCTTGAGTCTTTCGAGGTCTTCTGCTGGTACGTCAGCCAAACCTATAGAGGCTAACGATGTCAGCTTGGTCGCCTGCACACTGGCGACCTCTAGGCTAACCTTTTTACCTGCAATCCTGACCTCTAACTCGTCTGTAGTAGGATCAAGAACTGCCTTGAAAGTTCGGATGAAATTTGCTCCCAAATAGCAATCAGCATCCAGGTTAGTCATGATGGCTATCTTGAGATCGCGTTTTACTCCCGCGACCTCAAATGGTAAGGTGACGTATCCGGCGATAGGACATCTTCGCCCGTCAGCTACCCTTGCGCCTTTGCCAGCATAAATTTCAATCTTTCGGTTGCACGCCGCTGCAATCTGAATAGCGCATGGCCCCATCACTGTACGTGATGCCCCGGGGTCATACAACGTTCTGACACGGAAATCACCAATATTCACTGGCAACCACCATCTGGTTTCCGCGTCTAAGTCCGCTGCGACCGAATTATTTTGAGTTGTCGCTTGTTCAGTATCCTTAGGATCCACTGAACAAGCCTGAGCGTCATCTCCGAGTGATGACTGGGAAACTGTGTCGGCGGAATAGTTATTTTCTACTCCGCCGGCTTTTCGTTTCCCTGGCGTTTTAGGCATTTGGGTCTGATGTGCCCTTCTTCCTTACAGAAGTAACAGCGAACTGGTGACTTGTCTCTCTTCCTCCTGCCATCATCACTCGAGCCTTGCTTCGGTGATGAGCTTCTGGCCCTTCCATGACCTTCAGATTTGTGTCTGGCTCTGGACTGCTCGCCCTTGTTTGAACTCTGGGGCCTTGGGCCCTTTGGCTTCCCAAAGTTCTTACTGCTCTCGAGCTTTTTCAAGAAAGTCTCGAGGCGGCTGACAATCGAGTCAGCAGCTGGTTTGCTATCAACAGCAGTTGCTGCGACGTTGACTCTCGCTTTCTTGTCAGTCTTATTTTGTTTATAGGCGAGATAAGGCCACATAGACGCTGAAGGTGATGGTGGTGGCCTATAATTAATCTCGTTGAGAGAGGTACGCTCGATCTCAACGGCCTGGTTCATCAAACCTATCACCGATTTAATCTCGTTGCGTCGGATCTGCTTGCGCAGATTCGGCAACATATTTCTTAAAATGAAGTCGATCTGTTCAGGCTCACCCGGTTCAGGCCTGATCTTCAACAGATACGACTGCAAGTTAGTTATGTAGTCCCTGACTGGTTCGGACTCGCCCTGTGTGCGAGCGAAAGCCTCGGCTCGCACACACTGTTGGTAGTCTTCAACACAATACCATTCTCGGGCTAAACGACAGAAATCGTCCCAAGAAGCGATATGCTTCTTGTTGTTGCGATACCAAGTGGTCGCAACCCCAGTCAAAAGCAACGGCAAAGCATCTAAAAGCTGCTTGTCCGTCAGTCCGGCTAGACTGTTGTTGTCCGCAACGTCCAACAGAAATTGCTCCAGGCTGGACTCTGGACCACCGGAGAATTTCAAGTTCCAGCGCCGGACTATTGCACCGACATCCACCGGTTTTAGAGCGCTAACAATCGGTGGAGTTCTTACAGGAATGGTTGATTCTTGGTCCAACCTGAGTAACCTTTCCTGTAGCGCTTGTATCTGTTCCTGTACCAGGTGTCTTTCATCCGGAACAGATGCGTCTCTAATAGGGCTGGAGCTGTTTCGCTTGTCTGTAATTGGAGCGCCGCGAAAACTGACCCTATTATTCGACTGTCCAGCATTCTCCGTGGAGATGCTGTAATCGGCCATCGAGTAATTTGCCAATAGCTCTGGCCTTATGGTACTCGAGACTGGTCCTCTCGAGTGTAAGTTTCTTTCCGACCGAGGTTCCTCGTCCCTGAGTCTGCCCTCGATCTTGTCTATCCGATCGTGCAGCCTCTTTAGTTCAGTCGATATCTCTCTGAACAAATCTAGTGTCTCAAGGTTGGCTAACATGCCCTGAGCCTCTGCGTCACTCTCACTGGGTATCGAACGGTTTCGAATGCCCTCCTGGCCTGACGATCGTGAGTCCCGCGTGTGGGACTCCTGTAGCCTCGACGCTGCTTGCTGAACTAGGGGTTCTTCGAGCAAGACAGCGAAAGGATGCTCACCCGAATGTGTGTAGTCTGGATCCAAAATCGTGGACCCAGATTTCTCCCACATCGTGGTGGTGATGTATGACGCACGTATCTGTTCGCGCTTAACCTGCACAGCAGCTGCATCCTGGACAGAATCGTCTCCAGTGGCTACAAAGTCGTCCGCTGAGTAACTACCCAGCAGCCACTTCTGGAGACGAGTGCACCGTTCTTGGACGGATCCGTCGGCCTTGAGTTCTAGCTCGGCCAGGGCGTCCATGACTACGTCAGTGCCTTCCGCCAAAATCCAGGAGAAAATCCTGTCTTCTTTATCCTCGCCCGACATCTCTCTTCCTGCGGGCGCGAAAAATACAATGAATAAATTCTATCTATTCGTGACAGTACTCAATCCCTATTCTAACTTATTTAAACTAATCTTTATCCAGTGTACCTAGAATGTACCGGAGGAAAGAAAAAATTCTCTTGTACCTTTGAGGATAATAATAAAAAAAACAAATAAAAAAAAAGAATAAAATCAAAAAAAAGCTAATGCACGAATGCAGAAATCACACCTCAAAGGTACAATTACAGTTGCTACTAACACTAGTTAGTAGCACGCTGTACAACCAACAAGTAATTACAGGAATTCAAAAAAAAATATATCGAATCAATCAATATTCGCAGTTCACTCAAGCGCCGTACTGTCACGGATTCATTCCCACACAACGCAAGCAAGTGTGAGGGAAAAAGCAACAAAAAAAAATAAAGAAGAAAAAAAAACTGCTGTCCGAACAAGAAAAAAAAATTCTAATTCCCCGGAAAAATACTCGCGCGTCTCGAAATTAAATTTCGAGTCGCAAAAACCGCGAAAACAAAACTCCGGGATTAGCTACGAAAATTTAAAGGCAGCAACTAGAAAAATTATCCCGAACGGCCTCACAGTTGCTTTGTGTACAAACAACTAGCGAGCAGGTCGAATTATAATTCGAACCGCTAACGCTCGCACGCTATTACTCCTCGAAATAAAAGTGTCCTTGTCCGAGCGTGGACAAGGTCACTGCGCGCGCGAACAATAACCCGTGCAGTTGGGTTATTAATTCCAAATCTGCGGCTAATACGCTGCCGCCGCGTTCTTCCTTCCTCCGTGTCGAGCTGTGTCCCGCAGCTCGACCGCTACGTAATTTTAACAAAAATTACGCTCAAAATTCTTCACACAAGTTGGGCGCCAATTTGTTACAGTGCTCGTCTGGGGAAAAACAACGGCAATCTGCGTTGTCGGACTAGCAACTGTACAAATAATGAAACTCCTGAGTACTCGCTCCTGAGTACTCCTGCAGCCGTTGCCAGTACCTGCAAATAATTACGCAGACATGCTTGGGGAGACGCGTACGCGGACTAGCTGTCAAATACCGGTAAGGGGCGGGGTTATTCCCCAAGCTAAAACCAAAATAAAACAAATCTCCCGGAATTAATGAATTCCCTAAACGAGGAAAAATCGAGCGGAGGAAGAAGGTTCGTTTTTTTTTAATAAAAAAAACTCTGAAACGACAATTAATTTTAATTCTATAATTTATTTCCAAAAAGATAACAAAAAGAAAATATTATTACAAAAATTAATTATCGCGATTCTAGAATTTAAAATTTAAAGTTCGGCCGATCGCGCGAGTGGCCGAACAAAGAAAACTGAAAGTAAACAAAGTAATAAGCCGGGCGGCTACGCGCGCCGGCTCGCAAGTTTCTACGTGTGAATTCTATCGAGGATTCACACGTAGAATCTTCAGGAAATAAATCCTGACGGGGAGAGAACAATCTACGGATTCTCTCCCTTATCACCCAGCACTCCTGCACACACACGCTTTGCACTCGCTTTCGGGGGTCACAAACCTTGACGCCGCGCGGGTGGAGATCTCCGTGAAGCAGGGGTTCCGGGACTTCTAGTTTGTACGCCACAAACTCGTACACTCCAACACACTCACTCTCAGCGACTTTGCGAGTCGTGATTAACCAAACAAACTCTCCGCGAGCCGCGATTACAAATTTCTTTACGAAAAAAAAGAACAAGAGAGAGACGGAGTGTCTAGCCTAAACTAACAAAGTAGACTGGCGCGCTTACGCCTCGTTCCCGCCGGTCCGACCGCCAACGGTCGGTCCGTTCCGGAATGGTCCGCCAGCAGCTGTTCGTCTGCTGCTGGCCCGCGCCCACACGAAAAATCTCGATCGTGTGGATTAATATTTTCACCGACCGTGACAACTTATAGTTCAGGATGCCGACACACGGACGCACGAGCGGACGCAAGGAGCCTCTGTTTATGGAGGTATATATACCCGCCAAAAGATATAAAAAATCTACGATTTTTCTCGGACAGTCTCACGCCCATATTCCTGCGCTGGCGTCGCACACGCAAACGCAAACTTTCTGTGATCGGCCTTGAGACGAATGAGCATGTTGCAATTTTCGAGCTGAAACTGTCCGAGAAAAATCTTGGATTTTTTACATCTTTTACGTTTTAGAAAACCCTTTGATTTATAACCCTAGCTTCGATTTAAAGCTTGTCTACGGTACTTGTTAGTCAATCAATTATTTAAAAAAAATTTGTTCTCCTTCTTGCTAAAAAAAATATGTTTTTTATTCAGTTCGAAAAAAAAAAAAAATGGGACCATATAAAAAATTGTTCATTCTTCATGTCAGACCCTTCATTCTTCTCGCGATCCTTCGAAGCTTTTTTCAAATTTCGCAAAGTCTACGCAGACTTAGAACTTGTAAAAAGCTTGCATGCGCGATACTTCCTGTGGTCAAGGAGCATAAAGGATAGTAAAATGCGACTTTTATACGAGCAGTTTTAAATAATAAGCTTTTGAATTGCATTACTTTTGTATTAATCTTATTAGTACTTTCGTATATTTTTTAGGCAATCGTATAATACTCATTCCATAAAATGAGGTATTCAAGTCCCCTTGTTAAATTTATTAGGCATTTCGATTGGCTATCGCGTCTTTGGGTAAATTTTATAAGTCTTGGCTTGGAGTTGCCACTTTGAACGCACTATTAGGACCTAGTAAGGTTCAGTTGAAATGGTATTTTTGGCATTTAGATTCCGGGTTATAACTAATTCCAAATGTATAAACAACAAATTGGACAATAAACTCTTTATAGTTTAATGTTATTTATTCACGTAATAATTCTAAAAAAAAGCCTTCTGATCAAGAATATGCGTTTTATATCAAGGTGTTTCCTGTGGAGATGCATAATATAAAACTGTACAGTTTAAAGCATACTAGAAAAATTATATTAACTTTTTATAATTTATCATACTTTTTTTCTTTTTAAATATTTTTGTTCAAGACTACCTACATACTTTTTGGAGCATTTCTTATTTGTATTAGACTTTTAGGGTGCAATCTGCATCGTGTATCTATACAATGCAATCATGAGTTTTAGTTCTGTAGTATATAATTTTTTCTTCGAATTTTGTGACACCTTATTGTATGTGCTTAACTAATACATATAGGTACGAGTAATTCTCTAGAAGTTCCTCAACACTATTAAAAAAATTTAGTGCATGCTTAATTTCTAGAACCAATAAATTCTTTTTTATTAAATTAAAATTTTTTTTTTTTCGAGTTTTTTTTCTAGCTGCTTTAGTATTAAGAAATTTCTTTTTCATTTTAGCACTTGTCTTATTTTCTATTCGATTGCTACTTTTAATAATGTTATGGCATCCAATTCGTTACAGTGGGCCTGTGAACTAATTTTGAAAATTTCACTAGCTGTCATGCTACTGTGATAACATTTCTTAATGAAGGGAATGAATAAATATTACTGAAATTTCTTGCATCCATCTGTTTAAATATAGCATTCGCAGAGTTTTCTACACCGTGATTCATTAAATATGGATCAACTGAGATATTAATATTTTTGTGTACAGAATTTTACCCTGATTCCAAAAAAATATATTAATATTTTTTTTTTTTAATCAGGTTTTTTTTTATCAACGATTAGAAATGTGCATAAAATTTAAAAGTGAGGTTTAGAATCAAAGACCTCATCAAAATAGAAGGCTGTATTTAATCGAGCGAACATAAACATAACCCTAGCCAGTTTAAAACGTACGTGGTTGAAGATCGTGGTATTGTTGTGAAGTGTTTTAAAAAAGAAGTGTGATTAAATCAGCATCGTACTAGCGGAAGGTTCGTATCTGGGTAAATTCATCACAGTGCAATACCGGAGTTGCATCGCCATCGCGTAATGCTGTGAATTTCAAGAGTTCGACGGCTTGCTACCGGCACAAACACCGGTAAGTAATTTTCAAATAAAAGCGTTATTATTGCAATTTTTATTTAGTCTTCTTCTTAAAACAATCGGCCGAGACACTACCTAAGTCGCGTCGCTGTTGCTCGAAGTTCCTCGACGGCTTACTACCAGCACAAGTACTCGTAAGTTGAAAACTTTATTTTTTATGAAAAAAAAAAAAAAAAAAAAAAACCTTATTAAATGGTTAATAAAAATAAAACAACGTTTTAATTTTATGTGATCTACACAATTTATTTAAAATGGTAAACAAGGTGTTTATAAGTTGTCTTGTGGCTCATGTGACAAAGTATACATAGGACAGACTGGAAGGAAATTTATTGAAAGAATATCTGAACATAAAGCTGATTACAAAAACCGCAATAAAATCAGAAAAGATGGAAAAGCTAGGATAATGAAATCTAATTACGCAAAACATCTCAAAAGTTCTGGTCATAAATTTAATGAAAAATTTGAAATTTTACATATTCAAAGAAAAAATAAATTACTAGATTCGTTAGAATCTTTAGAAATAAACAGACTAAAACACAAGAACGTTTTATTGAATGATAAGTTAGATTTAAATAACTCCCCACTCCTAAACTTGAGTTGATTGACCGTTCGTATTCTACCCTGACTGTTTACTATCGATATACTTAAACACTCTGTACACTCACTTTAGCTTTAGTATTATATTGTACTCGGTTTGATAAAGACGCTTAGTCGTCGAAACATGTTACCATTTTAAATAAATTGTGTAGATCACATAAAATTAAAACGTTGTTTTATTTTTATTAACCATTTAATAATTGCTATGGATCTGCATCAAGTATCACCTGATCAAATTAAAATTAAAAAAAAAACCATTACATTATAGGACAATTAATTTTTTTTTTTTTTTTTTTTACAGTGTACAATCTACTCCGTACAGAAAACCCTGCAGAATCTGTCGTCGTGATTTAAGAGACTTGCCATCACCGTCGCCGTTTGGTTCCGTTGATTCAAATGCGCAAGTATGTGAAATTTCAATTTTTTTCGTAATTTTTAATTCAATTTAATGTTTTTTTTCATACAAAACTATAGTTGTGTATGTATAAACCCTTGAAATATTATAGGATGTATCCATTTTACTTTAAAAAATTTATTTATTTCAGTCTTTATTTTTTAATTTTGTCTCTATCTTTCAAAAAATTTTTATGCTCTGAAAATTTTTAAAATAAATAATTTTGAACTATTTTTTTCAAAGGTGACGTTCTCGATCCAAGCTATGCCAAGGGGGGGCTGCTGTCCTTCGACCGCTACAATAACCAGCTGATGATCTACTGCTATCGGCTATAGCACATCGACACGGCTTTCGTTTACGGCAACGAGGTCGCCATCGGCAAGAGTTTGAAAAAGTACTTCGACAACGGTGGCAAACGCGAGGATGTCTTCATCACTACCAAGGTACTATTTTTCGAGATTTTTTTTTTCCCTAAGTACTGATTTCCAATCGTAGGTCATCTGAAAAAAGACGAGAAACTTACAGAGATTACAGGGTTGGCTACAATTTTAAATTCATTTTTTTTTTCTTATCTAACAAAAAATTATTGAGACGTATTTTACTAACGTAAATAAAAAACTAAATAAATTTTGTCTCTTTTAAAAAAGCTTCCCATGTACGGAGTCCGGGCCTCGGACGTCGAGAAATTTCTGAAGCTGTCCCTCGAGAGTTTGGGCCTGCAGTACGTCGACATGTACCTCATCCACTCGCCGATGGGTATGGTCCAGGACAAAAACGAGAACTCGGTCGCCAAAAACGAGGACGGAAGCTTCGTCATAGACAACGACACCGATCGCGTTTCCACATGGAAGGTCGTACATTCAACTTAGAAAAAAAAAAAAAAAATTTTAACTTAAGTAAACTTGATTTACTCGACAGGCAATGGAGGATCAAGTCAAAGCCAGTCGGGCCAAGTCGATCGGTCTGAGCAACTTTAACCAATAGGAAAATTCAAAACGTCCTGGATCACTTCGAAATCAAACCGAGCAATTTGCAGGTAAATAAAGTATATATATATATATATATATTTTCTTTAAAAAGAAAATTTTTGACACGATTTATAGCAAGTTTTAGCTTGTTACACGATATTTTAATCGAGACCAAAAATAAAAGTCCTAGATATCTCTAGGAATAAATTAGAAGTATTCTCAGTCTGTAATGAAGTGTCATCATACTGTGTGCTAAATTTCAAAACTACTTTAAAATTAAAAAATGAGATCTAACTTTTTTTCCGAAATTCTTGCTCAATAAGAAGGCATTTGAATCAAAAAAGACATTTGTCAAATAACTAGCTTCTCTCAGAGTAAAAATTAAACAACTCGCCCCAAACTTAACCTGTCTCAGGTTACGTATTCCAGGCTCAAATGAGATCTGACTTTTTTTTCAAGAGCTCTCGCTTGATTAAAAGACATATGAATCAAAAAAAATCATTTGTCGTTTGATTAGCACCTCTCAGAGTTGAAATTGAACTGCTCACGACGGCCTTAACCTGTCTAAGGTAAGAGATTCTGGGCTCAAATAATATCTAACTTTTTTTTTAAGAACTCTCGCTTGATTAAAAGGCATTTGAATCAAAAAAATCATTGCATCATCCATCTTTTTTTTCCGAAATTCTTGCTTAATTAAAAGGCATTTGAATGAAAAAAATCATTTGTCATTTGATGAGCACCCCTAAAAGTTGAAATTGAACTGCTCACTACGGCCTTAACCTGTCTAAAGTAAGAGATTCTTGGCTCAAATAAGATCTAACTTTTTTTTCAAGAGTTCTTGCTTGATTAAAAGGCATTTGAATCAAAAAAATCTATTGTCATTTGATAAGCACCTCTCGAAATCCAAAATCAACTGCTTGGCCTGACCTGAAATAGATATACCGGTACTGAAGAATGTCTAGCTTGATTTTTTCATAATTTTGAATTCAAATGGAGGCCTCCGTGTCAAAAAAATCATTTGTGAATAAAATAGTAAAAATTTTAGACGATCTCTAACAGTCAACTAGTCTCAGGTTAGGTATTCTGGGCTCAAATAAGATCTGACTTTTTTTTCAATAACTCTCGCTTGATCAAAAGGCATTTGAATCAAAAAATTCATTTGTCATTTGATTAGCACCTCTCAGAGTTAAAATTATACAACTCGCCCCAAACTTAACCTGTCTCAGGTTAGGTATTCTAGGCTCAAAACAGATCTGAATTTTTTTTCAAGAACTCTCGCTTGATCAATAGGCATTTGAATCAAAAAAATCATTTGTCATTTGATTAGCACCTCTCAGAGTTGAAATTAAACAACTTGCCATGGCCTTTATCTGTCTCAGGTTAGGTATTCCGGGCTCAAATGAGATCTGACTTTTTTTCAAGAACTCTCGCTTGATAAAAAGGCATATGAATCAAAAACATCATTTGTCCATTGATTAGCACTTCTCAAAGTTGAAATTAAACAGCTCGCCCCGACCTTAACCTGTCTCAGGTTAAGTATTCCGGGCTCAAATGAGATCTGACTTTTTTTCAAGAACTCTCGCTTGATAAAAAGGCATATGAATCAAAAACATCATTTGTCCATTGATTAGCACTTCTCAAAGTTGAAATTAAACAACTTGCCATGGCCTTTATCTGTCTCAGGTTAGGTATTCCGGGCTCAAATGAGATCTGACTTTTTTTCAAGAACTCTCGCTTGATAAAAAGGCATATGAATCAAAAACATCATTTGTCCATTGATTAGCACTTCTCAAAGTTGAAATTAAACAGCTCGCCCCGACCTTAACCTGTCTCAGGTTAAGTATTCCGGGCTCAAATGAGATCCAACTTTTTTTTCTGAAATTCTTGCTCAATTAGAAGACATTTGAATCAAAAAATCATTTGTCATATAACTAGTTTCTCTCAGAGTAAAAATTAAACAGCTCGGCCTGACCATCACCTGTCTCAGGCTAGGTATTCCGGGCTCAAATGAGATCTGACTTTTTTTCAAGATCTCTCGCTTGATTAAAAGGCATATGAATCAGAAAAACCATTTGTCATTTGATTAGCACCTCTCAGAGTTAAAATTGAACAGATTGCCATGGCCGTAACCTGTTTCAGGTCGGGTCTTCCGGGCTGAAATTAGTTCTGCCTTTTTTTAAAGAATCCTGTTTAAAAGGCATATGAATCAAAAAAATTATTTGTCATTTGATTAGCACCTCTCAGAGTTGAAATTGCACAGCTTGCCATGGCCTTAACCTGCCTCAGGTTAGCTATTCCGGGCTCAAATGAGATCTGACTTTTTTTCAAGAACTCTCGCTTGATTAATAGGCATATGAATCAAATAATCATTTGTCATTTGATTAGCACCTCTCAGAGTTGAAATTAAACTACTCGCCATGGCTTTAATCTGTCTCAGGTTAGATATTCCGGGCTCAAATGAGATCTGACTTTTTTTCAGAACTCTCGCTTGTTCAAAAGGCATTTGAATCAAAAAAATCATTTGTCATTTGATAAGCACCTCTGAGAGTTAAAAATGATCAGTTTGCCATGGCCGTAACCTGTCTCAGGTTGAGTCTTCCGGGCTGAATATAGTTCGGCCTTTTTTTTAAGAATTCTTGCGTGTTTAAAAGGCATATGAATCAAAAAAATCATTTGTCAATTGAATAGTACCTCTCAGAGTTGATATTAAACAACTCGCCCCAAACTTAACCTGTCTGAGGCTAGGTATTCCGGGCTCAAATGAGATCTATCTTTTTTTTCCGAAATTCTTGCTTTATTAGATGACATTTGAATCTAAAAAATCATTTGTCATTTGATAAGCACCCCTAAAAGTGGAAATTGAACTGCTCACCACGGCCTTAACCCGTCTCAGGTTGGGTATTCAGGGCTCAAATGAGATCTAACTTTTTTTTCAAGAGTTCTTGCTTGATTGAAATTCATTTAAATCAAAAAAATCATTTGACCATTGATTAGCACCTCTCAGAGTTGAAATTAAACATCTCGCCATGGCCTTAACCTGCCTCAGGTTAGCTATTCGGGGCTCAAATGAGATCTGACTTTTTTTTCAAGAACTCTCGCTTGATTAAAAGGCATTTGAATCCAAAAATCATTTCTCATTTGATTAGCACCTTTCAGAGTTAAAATTGAACAGCTTGCCATGGCCTTAACCTGCCTCAGGTTAGCTATTCCGGGCTCAAATGAGATCTGACTTTTTTTCAAGAACTCTCGCTTGATTAAAAGGCATATGAATCAAATAATCATTTGTCATTTGATTAGCACCTTTCAGAGTTGAAATTAAACATCTCGCCATGGCCTTAATCTGTCTCAGGTTAGGTAATCCAGGCTCAAATGAGATCTGACTTTTTTTTCAGAACTCTCGCTTGTTTAAAAGGCATTTGAATCAGAAAAATCATTTGTCATTTGATTTGCACCTCTCAGAATTAAAATTGAACAGCCAGCCATGGCCGTAACCTGTCGCAGGTTCGGTATGACTTTTAATCAAGCGAGAGTTCTTGAAAAAAGTCAGATCTCATTTGAGCCCGGAATACCTAACCTGAGACAGGTTAAGGTGGAGCGAGTTGTTTAATTTCAACTCTGGGAGGTGCTAATCATATGACAAATGATTTTATGATTCAAATGCCTTTTGATCAAGTGAGAGTTATTGAAAAAAAAGTCAGATCTCATTTGAGCCCGGAATACCTAACCTGAGGCAGGTTAAGGTGGGGCGAGTTGTTTAATTTCAACTCTGAGAGATGCTAATCAAATGACAAATGATTTTTTTGATTCATATGCCTTTTAATCAAGCGAGAGATCTTGAAAAAAAAGTTAGATCTCATTTGAGCCCAGAATACCTAACCTGAGACAGATCTAGGCCATGGCAAACTGTTCAATTTCAACTCTGAGAGATGCTAATCAAATGACAAATGATGTTTTTGATTCATATGCCTTTTATTCAAGCGAGAGTTCTTGAAAAAAGTCTGATCTCATTTGAGCCCGGAATACCTAACCTGAGACAGGTTAAGGTGGGGCGAGTTGTTTAATTTCAACTCTGAGAGGTGCTAATCAAATGACAAATGATTTTTTTGATTCAAATGCCTTTTGATCAAGTGAGAGTTATTGAAAAAAAAGTCAGATCTCATTTGAGCCCGTAATACCTAACCTGAGGCAGGTTAAGGTGGGGCGAGTTGTTTAATTTCAACTCTGGGAGGTGCTAATCAAATGACACATGATATTTTTGATTCATATGACTTTTAATCAAGCGAGAGTTCTTGAAAAAAGTCAGATCTCATTTGAGCCCGGAATACCTAACCTGAGGCAGGTTAAGGCCATGGCGAGTTGTTTAATTTCAACTCTAAGAGGTGCTTATCAAATGACACATGATGTTTTTGATTCATATGCCTTTTTATCAAGCGAGAGTTCTTGAAAAAAAGTCAGATCTCATTTGAGCCCGGAATACCTATTCTGAGACAGATCAAGGCCATGGCACGTTGTTAAATTTCAACTCTGAGAGATGCTAATCGCATGACAAATGGTTTTTTTGATTCATATGCCTTTTAATCAAGCGAGAATTCTTGAAAAAAGTCAGATCTCATTTGAGCCCGGAATACCTAACTTGAGACAGGTTAAGGTGGGGCGTGTTGTTTAATTTCAACTCAGAGAGGTTCTAATCAAATGACAAATGATTTTTTTGATTTATATGACTTTTAAACACGCAAGGATTCTTGAAAAAAAGGCAGAACTAATATCAGCCCGGAAGACCCAACCTGAGACAGGCTACGGCCATGGCAAGCTGTTCAATTTTAACTCTGAGAGGTGCTAATCAAATGAGAAATTATTTTTTTGATTCAAATGCCTATTGATCAAGCGAGAGTTCTTGAAAAAAAAGTCAGATCTCATTTGAGCCCAGAATACCTAACCTGAGGCAGGTTAAGTTTGGGGCGAGTTGTATAATTTTAACTCTGAGAGGTGCTGATCAAATCACAAATAATTTTTTTGATTCAAATGCCTTTTGATCAAGTAAGAGTTATTGAAAAAAACGTCAGATCTCATTTGAGCCCAGAATACCTAACCTGAGACAGATCAAGGCCATGGCAAGTTGTTAAATTACAACTCTGAGAGGTGCTAATCAAATGACAAATGATTTTTTTGATTCAAATGCCTTTTGATCAAGTAAGAGTTATTGAAAAAAAAGTCGGATCTCATTTGAGCCCGGAATACCTAACCATGGCAGGTTAAGGCCATGGTGAGTTGTTTAATTTCAACTCTGAGAGTTGCTTATCAAATGACACATGATGTTTTTGATTCATATGCCTTTTAATCAAGCGAGAGTTCTTGAAAAAAGTCAGATCTCATTTTTTCCCGGAATACCTAACCTGAGACAGGTTAAGGTGGGGCGAGTTGTTTAATTTCAACTCTGGGAGGTGCTCATCAAATGACACATGATTTTTTTGATTCATATGATTTTTAAACACGCAAGGATTCTTGAAAAAAAGTCAGATCTCTTTGAGCCCGGAATACCTATTCTGAGACAGATTAAGGCCATGGCATGTTGTTTAATTTCAACTCTGAGAGGTGCTAATCATATGACAAATGATTTTCTTGATTCATATGCCTTTTTATCAAGCAAGAGTTCTTGAAAAAAAAGCAAGACTCATTTGAGCCCGGAAGACCCGACCTGAAACAGGTTACGGCCATGGCAATCTGTTCAATTTTAACTCTGAGAGGTGCTAATCAAATGACAAATGGTTTTTTTGATTCATATGCCTTTTAATCAAGTGAGAGATCTTGAAAAAAAGTCAGATCTCATTTGAGCCCGGAATACCTAGCCTGAGACAGGTAATGGTCAGGCCGAGCTGTTTAATTTTTACTCTGAGAGAAACTAGTCATATGACAAATGATTTTTTGATTCAAATATCTTCTAATAAAGCAAGAATTTCAAAAAAAAAAAAGTTAGATCTCATTTGAGCCCGGAATACCTAACCTAAGACAGGTTAAGGTCATGGCGAGTAGTTTAATTTCAACTCTGAGAGATGCTAATCAAATGACAAATGATTTTTTTGATTCATATGCCTTTTAATCAAGCGAGAGATCTTAAAAAAAAATGTTAGATCTCATTTGAGCCCAGAATACCTAACCTGAGACAGATCTAGGCCATGGCAAGTTGTTCAACTTAGACTCTGAGAGATGCTAATCAAATGACAAATGATGTTTTTGATTCATATGCCTTTTAATCAAGCGAGAGTTCTTGAAAAAAGTCTGATCTCATTTGAGCCCGGAATACCTAACCTGAGAAAGGTTAAGGTGGGGCGAGTTGTTCAATTTTAACTCTGAGAGGTGCTAATCAAATGACAAATGATTTTTTTTATTCAAATGCCTTTTGATCAAGTGAGAGTTATTGAAAAAAAAGTCAGATCTCATTTGAGCCCGGAATACCTAATCTGAGGCAGGTTAAGGCCATGGCGAGTTGTTTAATTTCAACTCTAAGAGGTGCTTATCAAATGACACATAATTTTTTTGATTCATATGCCTTTTTATCAAGCGAGAGTTCTTGAAAAAAAGTCAGATCTCATTTGAGCCCGGAATACCTAACCTAAGACAGATCAAGGCCATGGCACGTTGTTAAATTTCAACTCTGAGAGATGCTAATCAAATGACAAATGGTTTTTTTGATTCATATGACTTTTAAACACGCAAGGATTCTTGAAAAAAAGGCAGAACTAATATCAGCCCGGAAGTTCCAACCTGAGACAGGCTACGGCCATGGCAAGCTGTTCAATTTTAACTCTGAGAGGTGCTAATCAAATGACAAATTATTTTTTTGATTCAAATGCCTATTGATCAAGCGAGAGTTCTTGAAAAAAAAGTCAGATCTCATTTGAGCCCGGAATACCTAACCTGAGACAGGTTAAGGTGGGGCGAGTTGTTTAATTTCAACTCTGGGAGGTGCTCATCAAATGACACATGATTTTTTTGATTCATATGATTTTTAAACACGCAAGGATTCTTGAAAAAAAGTCAGATCTCTTTGAGCCCGGAATACCTATTCTGAGACAGATTAAGGCCATGGCATGTTGTTTAATTTCAACTCTGAGAGGTGCTAATCATATGACAAATGATTTTTTTGATTCATATGCCTTTTTATCAAGCAAGAGTTCTTGAAAAAAAAGCAAGACTCATTTGAGCCCGGAAGACCCGACCTGAAACAGGTTACGGCCATGGCAATCTGTTCAATTTTAACTCTGAGAGGTGCTAATCAAATGACAAATGGTTTTTTTGATTCATATGCCTTTTAATCAAGTGAGAGATCTTGAAAAAAAGTCAGATCTCATTTGAGCCCGGAATACCTAGCCTGAGACAGGTAATGGTCAGGCCGAGCTGTTTAATTTTTACTCTGAGAGAAACTAGTCATATGACAAATGATTTTTTGATTCAAATATCTTCTAATAAAGCAAGAATTTCAAAAAAAAAAAAGTTAGATCTCATTTGAGCCCGGAATACCTAACCTAAGACAGGTTAAGGTCATGGCGAGTAGTTTAATTTCAACTCTGAGAGATGCTAATCAAATGACAAATGATTTTTTTGATTCATATGCCTTTTAATCAAGCGAGAGATCTTGAAAAAAAAGTTAGATCTCATTTGAGCCCAGAATACCTAACCTGAGACAGATCTAGGCCATGGCAAGTTGTTCAACTTAGACTCTGAGAGATGCTAATCAAATGACAAATGATGTTTTTGATTCATATGCCTTTTAATCAAGCGAGAGTTCTTGAAAAAAGTCTGATCTCATTTGAGCCCGGAATACCTAACCTGAGAAAGGTTAAGGTGGGGCGAGTTGTTTAATTTCAACTCTGAGAGGTGCTAAACAAATGAAAAATGATTTTTTTGATTCAAATGCCTTTTGATCAAGTGAGAGTTATTGAAAAAAAAGTCAGATCTCATTTGAGCCCGGAATACCTAACCTGAGGCAGGCTACGGCCATGGCAAGCTGTTCAATTTTAACTCTGAGAGGTGCTAATCAAATGACAAATTATTTTTTTGATTCAAATGCCTATTGATCAAGCGAGAGTTCTTGAAAAAAAAGTCAGATCTCATTTGAGCCCAGAATACCTAACCTGAGGCAGGTTAAGTTTGGGGCGAGTTGTATAATTTTTACTCTGAGAGGTGCTAATCAAATCACAAATGATTTTTTTGATTCAAATGCCTTTTGATCAAGTGAGAGTTATTGAAAAAAAAATCAGATCTCATTTGAGCCCGGAATACCTAACCTGAGGGAGGTTAAGGCCATGGTGAGTTGTTTAATTTCAACTCTGAGAGTTGCTTATCAAATGACACATGATATTTTTGATTTATATGCCTCTTTATCAAGCGAGAGTTCTTGAAAAAAAGTCAGATCTCATTTGAGCCCGGAATACCTAACCTGAGACAGATCAAGGCCATGGCAAGTTGTTAAATTTCAACTCTGAGAGATGCTAACCAAATGACAAATGGTTTTTTTGATTCATATGCCTTTTAATCAAGCGAGAGTTCTTGAAAAAAGTCAGATCTCATTTGAGCCCGGAATACCTAACCTGAGACAGGTTAAGGTGGGGCGAGTTGTTTAATTTCAACTCTGGGAGGTGCTAATCAAATGACACTTGATTTTTTTGATTCATATGACTTTTAAACACGCAAGGATTCTTGAAAAAAAGGCAGAACTAATATCAGCTGGAAGACCCAACCTGAGACAGGCTACGGCCATGGCAAGCTGTTCAATTTTAACTCTGAGAGGTGCTAATCAAATGACAAATGATTTTTTTAATTCAAATGCCTATTGACCAAGCGAGAGTTCTTGAAAAAAAAGTCAGATCTCATTTGAGCCCGGAATACCTAACCTGAGACAGGTTAAGGTCATGGCGAGTTGTTTAATTTCAACTCTGAGAGGTGCTAATCAAATGACAAATGATTTTTTTGATTCAAATGCCTTTTGATCAAGTGAGAGTTCTTGAAAAAAAAATCAGATCTCATTTGAGCCCGGAATACCTAACCTGAGACTAGTTGACTGTTAGAGATCGACTGAAATTTTCACTATTTTATTCATAAATGATTTTTTTGACACGGAGGCCTCCATTTGAATTCAAAATTATGAAAAAATCAAGCTAGAATTCAAGTTAGAATTTGAATTTAAGGGGGGGGGGGTAGGGTCTGGCAATTTTTGAAAAATCGAATTTTTTTTTTTTCTTATAGTAAAACATTTCAAGAATGCTGTGTTAAAATTTCCAAG
Organism: Encarsia formosa; assembly: GCA_038277355.1. Lineage (NCBI taxonomy): Eukaryota > Metazoa > Arthropoda > Insecta > Hymenoptera > Aphelinidae > Encarsia > Encarsia formosa. Next base: position 31,033,496 of record CM076185.1, on the reverse strand, counting down.
GGTTTGGAGCAAAACTCACAAAGTTACAGAGTTTTAAGTCTGGGGCCTTCGAGCGGAGCAGTTCGAGGCAGCTGCCCCTCCCCGCATGCTCTACGCTGAAGGCCCCTGCTAAATCGGTCTTTGTAATCCCCTAAGACCCTTTTGTAAAAAGGGAGGGGCAGTGAACCCAGGTAGAGTATAAGGCGGTTCTAAAGGTCTGTGTGGAAAAAAAGACGTGTCAGTTTGCTATAAAAATTATGTCGGTGACGAGGATAGCAAGACTTACAGCAGAGTAGTAAACTTGAAACCGTACGGAGACAACTTCCAAATAACAAAAAAAGAGTGCGTTGACCACGTACAAAAACGTATGGGTAAAAGGCTCCGAGACCTTGTTAAGAACACGGTTGAAGAAAAAATTATAAAGTCCGGTAAAAACGTCAGAAAAACAACCAAAAGTAAAACGCTGTCGGGGCAAGGAAAATTGACAGGGGCACTTATCGACAAGTTTACTGTGTACTACGGTTTGGCGATTAGAAGAAACTGTCGAGAAGAAGATGCTGTAAATAAAATGAAAAAGGCTATCTGGGCAACGTACGCCCATAACTCATCCACAGACGAAGATCCGCAGCACTACGATTGTCCGAGCGGCGCGGACTCTTGGTGCGAATACCAGAAAGCTGTGGCATTGAACACCTTAGAAAACTTTTCTCACTCTAACGAGGCCTTACCAGTTGATGTTTTGGATGCAATGAAACCAATATACGAAGATCTGAGCAAAGACGAGCTTTTAGAAAGATGCGTTGGTGGATTTACGCAAAATAACAACGAGAGTTTAAATCAACTTATTTGGAAAATTGCTCCCAGAACATCGTCTGCTGGCTGCAACATAGTAGAGATTGCAGCAAATATAGCTGCATGTACTTTTAATGAAGGAAATACAGCTTTATTAATGATTCTTCAATCAGCAGGAGTTGGTACTGGATGCAGCGCCCATGAGTACGCGAGGCTGGCGGACGAAACTCGCATAATGAAAGCCGACTCCGAAAGCGCCGCTCAAACCAAAGAAGGTAGAATTCGGCGAAGACAAGGACAAAAAGATGCCCTGGACATTGCTGAAGTTGCTGGTGACTTACTTTATGGAGCTGGAATAGATGATTCAGTGTAAGTTGTAAATCAAATAGTTTTTCTTCACTTTTTTCGTACCGAAAACTTCAAACGCGTTTTTCTCGAAACACTATTTTTCAAAGTCGGTGAAAGTTCTCATTTGAAAACTACTGCACCGATCTTTCTAGAATTAAACATACGTCTTTAATGCATAAAAAACCCGCCCCCTAGTGAGTTACTTTTTTTTTTTTTTTTTTTTTGGCCGAGTTTTAGCTATAAAATGGCCGGTTTTGGTGACCAAAAAACAGTGTTTTGGCTTCAAAACGTCGCCAAAACTTCAAAATTGAAACAAATGAAATTGATCCCACTAGGAGGCGAGAAAAACTCATATATTAACTAAATCTACTTTATTTTTTGATTTCAGATGAACCGTTCGCGAGTTACAGCCTTCACCGCAACTCATCTTTTTTTCGAAGCGCCTTGTTTGGTCGGCTCCCATTGCCTCAATTTTTAATATTTTGATCTGAAATTTTGACAGAATGTTCTTTGAATGTTGTATGATATGTATATAAATTCTTATTTCATTATAATAAACAGGAGCTTCACTATAAATCATCGAAAAATCATCATTTTTTGACCGCTTAGACCCTACCCCCCCCCCCCCCCCTAAATAACGGTCGACTATACAAAAGAGAGAAAATAGACGAGCAAATGAAAAATGAAAAGAAACAAAGAAAAAATTTTGTTGATACTGGCAGTCAAACTATAACAGGCAAAATTTTAAAAATTAAAAAGGATGAAAAAGTAAATATTAATTTAAAATCATTAAATGTATCAAAGAAAAATGAAACTCAAAAATCAGTAAAATTAATGTCACAAAATATTAAAAAAGAAAAAGAACAAAATACTCATAAGTTTGATAATAATATTAATACTTTGAAAATAATGTATTAAAATTTGAAAAAATTTCAGATTTTAAAAATATGTGCATGGTTTCGGAATTTAAAAAAGGTGTATTTAATTTACTAAGTAAAACAACAGAAATGCTTAACGAAGCTAATCAAACAATTCAAATCATGAAGGAAGAAAACAAAAATGATAGAAGTACTTTTATGAGAGACGTGAATAAGTGGAAAGCTAAAATGGAGCAATAACAAAATAAATTTAATGATAATGCTTATGGTAATAACAAACTGATTGAACAATATAGCTTGGATAAAGATGAGAGTGATGAATATGAGAATGATAATTCAGAGACGCGTAATAAACATGAAAATTCTGAAAATGAAACTTTAAATGCCCTGCTAGAAGTTTCAACAGAACGTCTGGGGTGCTCGCCAGATAGTGGGCAGAAAATTCTGTCAAGCTTATTATTTTATGTATATGTCTATATATATATATATATATATATATTGCGGTCACTATCCGGACATTTCATATATACAGCGGTTACTATCCGGACATTTCAACACTATCCGGACAGTCAGGATAGTGTTTGGTCCCATTTTTTCCGAGACCAAATAAAAATGAGTTCCAGAAATTGGGTGATGGGTTATTTGGGATGGGTTATTTTGGTTGAACCGCGCAAACCTAGAAATTTTTTTTATTGATGGGTTATTTTGGAAAAAAAAATAAAAAAAAGATGGGTTATTTTGGTTTTTTTGAATACGTGGGTGGATTGCGCGTGATTTGCGCTTTAAGAGGGTGTATTTTTGCTTTAGTAATTTATCATGCGGCCGAAGGCCGGACAGTGACCACTGTACATATATAAGATATGTATATGTACCTAGATGCGTTGATGAGAGGTTAGTTTACAAATCGGAGCAGCAGCATACAGCTCCGATGTTACAAAATTGATAAAAAATAATCAAATAATTTTATAGAAATATAATTTTAATTTTTAATCGATGAATTATGCTTGCTGTTTGAAAATCCTAACCTCTCCCTGCTGTATAGCCACACGTACAATGGACTTGAACAAATTTTTTTTCTTTTGCTCAATATTTTAACACCTATGGAGTCAGGGCAGTGACCTAGCGCATAGGATAGCGATTACAACCTGGAGATGATTTCCCCAGGAAGTTTTGACTCCGGAGAGGCCAGGGCGTAAACCTGGTGCACCTGGTGATACTTACTCCAGGGAGATGATTTCCTCAGGAAGTTTGGACCTCGGAGGGGCCAGGGCAGATACCTGGTGCACCTGGTAATACTGAAACCTTGGAGATGATTTCCCCAGGAAGTTTGGACTCCGGAGGGGTCAGGCTGAACACCTGGTGCACCTGGTGATATTTACGCCTTGGAGATGATTTTCCCAGGAAGTTTCGACTCCGGAGGGGTCAGGGCGGACACCTGGTGCACCTGGTGATACTTACGCCTTGGAGAAGATTTCCCTTAGAAGTTTTGACTCCGGAGGGGCCAGGGCGGATACCTGGTGCACCTGGTAATACTTACGTCTTGGAGATAATTTCCCCAGAAGGCCAGGGCGGATACCTGGTGCACCTGGTGATACTTACGCCTTGGAGATGATTTCCTCAGGAAGTCTGGACCCCGGAGGGGCCAGGGCGGACACTTGGTGCCCCTGGTGATACTTACGCCTTGGAGATGATTTTATCAAGAAATTTTTACCCTGGATGGGCCAGGGAAAATACTTGGTGTACCCGGTAATAACCCAACTCTGAAGATGCTATCCTAATAGTAAACTTGATGATGTGAACCCACTGGGATCAAAACTTTCTGGGAAAATCATCTCCAAGGCGTAAGTATCACCAGGTGCACCGGGTGTACGCCCTAACCCCTCCGGAGTCCAAACTTCCTGAGGAAATCATCTCCGAGGCGTAAGTATCACCAGGTGCACCAGGTGTTCAGCCTGACCTCTCCGGAGTCCAAACTTCCTGGGGAAATCATCTCCAAGGCGTAAGTATTACCAGGTGCACCAGGTATCCACCCTGGCCCCTCCGGAGTCCAAACTTCCTGAGGAAATCATCTCCAAGGCGTAAGTATCATCAGGTGCACCAGATATCCGCCCTGGCCCCTCCGGAGTCCAAACTTCCTGGGGAAATCATCTCCAAGGCGTAAGTATCATCAGGTGCACCAGGTGTCCGCCCTGACCCCGCCGGAGTCCTAACTTCCTGGGGAAATCATCTCCAAGGCGTAATTAATACCAGGTGCACCAGGTGTTCAGCCTGACCCCTCCGGAGTGCAAACTTCCTGGGGAAATCATCTCCAAGGCCTCAGTATAACCAGGTGCACCAGGTATTCGCCCTGGCCCCTCCGGAGTCCAAACTTCCTGAGGAAATCATCTCCAAGGCGTAAGTATCACCAGGTGCACCAGGTATCCGCCCTGGCCCCTCCGGAGTCAAAACTTCCTGGGGAAATCATGTCCAGGTTGTAATCGCTATCCTATGCACTAGGTCTCCGCCCTGACTCCATAGGTGTTAAAATATTTAGAAAAAGAAAAAAAATTTGTTCAAGTCCATTGTACGTGTGGCACACGTATGCCACACGTGTGGCTATACAGCAGGGCTGGTATTGTGTGAATAATATTTTATAGTACTCCTGGTCACTCGAACCTCAAAATCAAATCTTTGATGCGTGTTGTCGGTTACTCGTACTATAAAATAGTATATAGCACTGGTGCAGCACGTCGCCAGGGCTCTTTAAGGACCTCGTGCTCCGCTTCGCTACGCACTCGGGTCCTTAAAACCGCCCTGGTGACGATGCTGCACCCGTACTATAATATACTATTAAAATTACATCAAAATGGATGAGAAAAATGTTCAACATAAGGAAAAAAAAAAAGAAAAATTTTAGAGTCAAGTTATGAAACTGAACATATTTTTGTTAGTAATCAATGTTACAATTTAAAATAAAAAGGTTTAGGCTATAGCTCGCCAGATTCCCTATGCGTAAAGCATTGGCCTTCTGTCAAGAATCTGGCGATTAACCCTACTAAATTTCTGCCCAATTTCGCTAAATCTGCCCACTGTCTGGCAATATTCTGGCGGAAATTTCTCGCAGGGTGAGGATGAAGGAGAAAATGATGATAGAAATAAGGTAAGAATTGAAAATTTGAAAAATGATTTGAATAATTTAAAATCTGTATCTGTCACTATAGAAAATAAGTTATTAAATGAAAAAGATGTGAGAAATTTAATTATAGATGAGTTAAATAAAGTAAAATTGTCAAAAACAAATGAGATAGATGGTAATGATAATTTAATTAATAAAGTAGGTGATACTATTAAAATTGTAGTTAATAAAGAATCTTCATTACCTCGTAACTATAAATTAACTCCTCAGCTTGAATTTGAACATTTTTACGATCATTTAACTTCTGAATTGAGATCTTGTAACTTACTACATGTTATTGATGATAAGGAAAAAACTAAAATTAAATTGAGTGATGAGACTATGGAATTAGATAAATTTAAAGTGAGAGATATTTTAATAAATAGAATAGATCAAAACTATTATTCTAGTGTGAGTGATAAACAAGATCCGGTTCAGATTTTGAGTAAATTAATAAAGATGAGAAACAATGAGTCTAATGTGACAACGGTATCAGTGAGGAAAGAACTTTACAAAACAATTTATAATCCTAAACAAGAAAAAGCTACTGAGTTTATTTTTAAATTTGAGGAGTTGATTAGAAAATATAATAATATAACAGGTGTAAAATCAATGAGTGATGATGAGAAACGAGATGTATATTTTACTTATATTTTACAAGCTATTCCTAAAATACAAGATACAGATTTTATGACCAAAAATTTCACCGGAAATCGATTATCTTATGATGAGTTAAAATGTTACATTATTCAGAATGAAGCAACAACAAATGTAAAACCCCCCAGTGCTTTATCAATCTCTTCTGTGAACAGATGTTTTAATTGTCAGGATAGTGGGCATAAAAGTTATGAATGTCCTTATCCTAAGAAAACAAACTTGAGAAAATGTTATCGTTGACAAAAAGTAACTGATCATCTTGCATCAAGATGTCCAAGTCCTGTGCAAGTAGAGAGACGTGGTTTTGTAATTAGACGCGGAAGAGGAAAGTACAATGGAATAAACAGAGGTGGTAATAGAGGTGTATATAATGGATTTAACAGGGGAGGTTTCAATGGAATGGCTAGAGGAGGATATAATGGTAACAAAGGAGGATACAGTGGAGCAAGTAGAGGTGGTTTTAATGGAGGCTCAGGATTTAATGATGAGACAAGGTATGATGAAAATTCAAATTTTAACATTTTAATTAGTAATAATAAAACAATATGTAGAAATACCAAACGTGAAAATGATTTTGAGTCATCAAACAACTCAGCAAAGAAATTCAAACCAAATCGAGGTAAAGGAGGAACTTTTAACAGGGGTAGAGGTCGAGGAAACAGTTCAAGAGGTGGAAAAGAAAATGGAGATCGTGAGAATTCTGAAAAAGGAAAAGTATGTTATGTAAATTCTGTTTTCGATTCAGAGGTTAATTCAATAAATGAGATGAGCAATAATAATTCAAAAATATTAGCTAGATTTTTAGCTGATTCAGGAGCAACAGAACATTTAACAAATTCTAAACTAATTTTTAAAACATTTGATGAGAATAAAAATGGAATAATTAGATGCGCGAATAAAGATCCATCAGCAAATTTAAAAATAGAGGGAGAAGGAGTAATTGAAGCAGAAAATAATGATGAGTTGATAGAATTGAAAAATGTTATTTGTGCGAAAGATTTATCTGAAAATTTAATGTCATTAAGAAAATTTGCTGATGAAGGTTTAGGAATTTATTTAGATAATAAAAGAATAATTGTTTTTGATCCGGTTTCTAAAAAATTGTTTATATCTGGTATTTATGAAAAACCTTATTGGATAATTGAGTTTGAGATAGATAAACATATTTTTAAGAGGTTTGATTCTAATTTTTCGATTAAAAATGAAATTGTTGCATACTTAACTACTAAAGATAAAGAAAACGTTCCGAGATATTTAACTAGAAGTGTTACTGCTAGACGCGATCAAAATAAACTGATAACAGAAATCATGGAAGAAAAACAAAATGAAAATTTATAATCTAGACTTAAAAATATTGATAATTTTACTGAAAATGAAAATGTGACTAATGATAATGATTTTGAACAAATAAATGAAAAACAAGCAAATAATGAAGTTTTTGACGATTTAAATTTTGATACAACGATAGGAGATAGAAAAACTGAAAATCCAAATGAAATAGCTGAAGTTGAATTGACAAAAGATGAGATAGAAAACGATTTAAACTATAAAAATTTTATTAAAAACAATATAGCAATGATATGGCATGTAAGGATGGGTCATGCATCAGTTGCTTATTTAAAAGCGTTGCAAAGACTCTATCCACAAAATAAAGAACTACAAAGCGTAATTTTTGATGAGTCTATACTAGATTGTGAAGTATGCATGATTTCTAAATTCAATAGATTACCTTTTGTTATAACGAGAACTAGAGCAATTTTTCCTTTGCAGATAAAACACTCTGACGTAATGGGTCCAATTTCTCCTCCATCATATCCAAAAGGATATAGATTTATTTCAGTTTTTATTGATGACTATTCACGATTAGCAATGGCCTATGCAATGAAATATAAAAGTGAGACGGGTTTTTATTTAGAAAATTTTGTAAAAAGCACAAGAAATTTATTAGGAAGAGAGACGAAAGTGTGTAATTTGCGATCATATCAGGGTACAGAATATACAGGGGGATATAGTGCTGAAGTATTATTAAAGTTAGGTGCTGAGTTTGAATTATCTTGCCCAGACACACCTCAACATAATGGAGTATCTGAAAGATTTAATCAAACGATTCAAAAGAAAGTAAGATCTTATATGTATGATGCGAAACTTCCTGAAAATAAGTGGGATTTAGCTCTTCAAGCTGCAGTAAATGCATATAATAGAACTCCACATAAATCAAATGAAATGAAAACTCCTTTGAAAGTTTTTGCTCCTCATAAATCTTTTAACATAAATCAAATAAAACGTTTTGGATGTGTGGCTTGTATCAAAGTTCAAAGAAAAACAGGTCCAAAATTTAGATTTTTAGGTAGACGAGTAATTTTAGTAGGTTATAAATCAACAGGTTATATTTTCTTAAAACCAGAAAATGGTAAATTTTATGAAAGTAGAGATGTGAGATTTAATGAAAAATTAGTTTATGGTGATAAGTATGGAAAAGGTAGTATAAGTGATCATTTAGAAATTTTTGAAAAAATTCCGAAAGAAGATTGGTTTATTAATTTTGAAAAAGATAATTTTGAAGAGATTTTGAGAACAGAGGCAGAAGTTCCTAAGAAAAGAGGTAGACCTAGAAAGAGAAAAATTAATGAGAATGATCATAGTAAACAAACCATTGAAAAGAAAACAAAATTTATAAATGATTCAAGTTTTAATGACTTCACGGAAATTAAAGAGAAAAATGATGACTTAATTATAACAGAAAATAGAGAAGAAGAATTAGACGAGAATCTAGAAAAAGTAGATGAGGTGTATCATGCATTGCAAGTTAAAGTAATCGAAAAACCAGAAAAAGTTGATGAATTGTATCACGCATTGTTAGCTAAAATAAATAAAGATCCTGTTTCTTATAAAGAAGCTATGCAAACAGTTGAAAATGAAAAATAGCAAGATGCTATAAGAGATGAGCTCAATTCTATGATGAAAAATAATGTGTGAACTTGAGTTGATAAACCAATGAAAGATAAAAATTATAAGCCTAATATACTTGATTCTAAATGGGTACTAAAGAAAAAGATTGATAAAGAAGGTAATGTTAAGTTTAAAGCAAGATTAGTAATAAGGGGTTTTAAAGATAAAAATGAATATGATTTGAGAGACACATATGCTCCAGTATCAAGATTGTCATTGGTTAGATCAGTTCTTGCTATAATAAATAAATATAATTTAGATGTGTGTCAATTAGATGTGAAAACTGCTTTCTTAAATGGATTTATAGATGAGGAAATATTTATGGAAATTTCAGAAGGAACTGATTATCCTGAGAATATAATAAAAAAGAAAATATGTAAAATTGAGAGAGCATTGTATGGCTTAAAGATTAGTCCTAAAAAATGGAATCAAAGATTTACAGCAGTTGCAGAAAAAATTGGTTTAAAATCTCAAGATAATGAACCTTGCTCATTTATTTTGAAAGATCGGAATAAATTTGTAATTTTATTATTATATGTTGACGATATGTTAATAGCTAGTAATGATAGATTAAAATTAGATGAGGTAAAATCAAAACTGCAAAAAGAATTTGAAATGACTGATCTTGGTGAGCCAAAAAGTTTTCTAGGATTAAATATTAGAGATCGGAAAAATAAAATATTAATCTTAAGTCAGGAAAACTATGTACAAAAGGTGCTTCAAAGGTTTGGTTTTGATGAGTCACATTCACAAATTACTCCTATGGTAACTAATCAAGTTGCAAATAAGATGAGAAAATTGAGAGAAGAAGAAAGTGATAAGGCCACTTTAATGATAACAGTTAACGATCAAAATGTACCATTTAGAGAAGCTGTGGTAGTTTACTATATCTTGCAAATGCAACTCGACCTGGTATTTCTCATGCAGTAAATGTTTTAAGTAGACATCAAATAAATCCGACTGAAGAAGATTGGAGATGTGTTGAAAGGGTAATTAGATATTTAAAACGGATGAGTGAAAAAGGTTTAATTTATAAGGCGAGAAAAGACAATTTGCAAGCTTTTTCAGATGCGAGTTTTGCCGATTGTAAAAATTCATTAACAACAAGTGGATTTGTTATACAATTGCATGGGAATTCAGTAGCGTGGAAAACTCATAAACAAAATCATGTAGCGTTATCAACTTGTGAGGCTGAGTATATTTCGATGAGTGAAGCTTCTCAAGAACTAATTGCAACTAACAACACCTTAAAACCTATTTTAAATAAAACTTTTACTCCTATGAAATTATGGTATGATAATAAAGCTGCTATTACTTGTGCAAAAACTGGTGGGAATAATAAATTGAGACATATGTGTAAAATTAAAAAACATTACGTCAGAGAGTGTGAGACGCGAGGTTTAATTAAAATTGATTGGGTACCTTCACAAAAACAATTAGCTGACATTTTCATGAAACCTCTTGCTTATGAAACACATAATGATTTAACAAATTTAATTATGAATGAAGTAGAATAGATGAGATAAATGTTACACATAAATGAGATGAATTTATCAAAATTTTTAAATTAATTTACTAATCCTGAATTTTCTTTCATTTTACAGACAAAATAATGGTGATGACGAGATGTGGGACTAAATCTGTGAGAAAGAGAGAGCTCCTGTATCACTCCAGAGTTATTGAATATTGATATATAAATTAATGCTAAATTTTTAATTATATAGTTTAATATTTTTCTAAAATAGTTGTTTATAAATATATATATATAGCGTGGACGAGAGAGAGTGTTAGATTTAGAACGCCTATTCATATTTATTTTTATGTTTAAGTTGAACAACGTTCAGCTTGTTAAGATTGATGTTTCTATGGTTTGTTTACTAGACAATAAATTTTACTAATTGTGTTTTAGCCTCTTGTGAATGTAGACGTGTCAATATAAAAATTTATTTTTATTAAACTGTATTTAATAAATAAAAATGTCTTTTTATTTATTATAATTCTAAAAGTTTTTTTGATAATCTTATTTCTAGTTTTTTTAGCTCCTTGTGCTTAACCGGAATCTGTTTTTCCAGCCTTTTCTTTAGCTGAGCTTTTTTTGGAGCTGCCTTTTCTTTAGTGAAACTTTTTTTGGAGCTGCTTTTGCTTCTGTAGAATTTGGTTCTTGATTTTTTTTATTTTCTACTGCTTTTTTCTCAACGCAACACATAACCGAAGTATCAGATGGAGCATCGAAAAAAAGAAAACAAGAAATTTCATCTTGATCTAATAGACAAAACCAGTGATACGCACGAGTATCTTGAATTGATTGACCTTTTGCAAAGCAGGCTGTAATTTTTTTTCATGCTCAAATTTTGTAATTTTTTTTTCAAAGACAGCACAAAAAAAAGTTTTACCAAAAAAGAGGCAGCTCAAAAAAAACCCCAACAAAAAAAGGCAGCTGGAATAGTATATTCCTGTACAAGTAAGGGAAACGCGTCGTTTCCACGAGAGTTGGATGTTTCAGCACGAGACGAAGTCGAGTGCCGAAAAAATCCAACTTGAGTGTGAACGCTAAGTTTCCTTTACTTGCACAGGACTATGCTTTCTCAAATTTGATGGATAATCATTATTACATGTTTAAAATATTTTCACAGTCAGTGCTGTATTTTTTGTTTTTAATTTTGTTGGTTATAAGTTCGAATGTTCTGGTCTGCTTTGCTCGGTGTGTTGTTTACTTGATTGAACCTGAATCCTCCATGTTTTTAACAAATAATAGTTATTAAAATGTTGGTAGTTGTTATCACTTTTATTGCGGTGGCGTAGTACGCAGTGTGTTTTTATTTTATGCGCGTAATGGTTAAATTATTTCCCCGCACGCGCTTTATTAATGTAATCAAAAACTGTGGTGGAAAAGGCCCGTTTCCGACCGTGTTTTGAGGCATGGAAACGGGCTGTTTCCAGGATCAGATTTGAGAAAATACTATTCTCGATCAAGCACGCGAACAGCGATGATTCTACGAGAGTCGGAATTTTCTGTACGTGATGGTCTTTTTTTAAATGCTCTGCACGCTGCGCGGAGCATTTGAAATTAATTTGTTACATTTTTAGTATTCCAAAAATTACAGTTAACACAATCTTTGACAAAAAATAACTCATTATAATTAAGTTATCACGCAAAATAAAAAATTTTAAAAATAGTTCAACATTTTTTAACTTGAAAGTAATGAACAAAGAGAACTTTAAATTAATCCTTTAACTGCTTGAGTTTTGATAAAAATTTTTACCATTATTATTATTATTATTATTATTATTGTTACACGGAAAAAAAGGATCTTGTGCACACACCGCTGAATTCAGCGATATGGGCACCGCGGCAAGCCACGGTGGTTCCACCGCAGAGTTGACGATGCATCCACGGCTAGAGCTAGAACTGTGTTTTAATTTATCCTATAATTTTTTAATCACCCCCCCCCCGCCCCCATTGTTCATATATGTTACCAGCTATGTTACCTCAGAAGTTTAAAAAGTAACCAGGAGTTAACAGGGTTAGTCGGCAGTACTTAAAAAAAGGAATTAAAAGATGAAGTATTGGCAGAGGTCAATAGCATATAAAAATATCATAATAGAAACTACAGTAGGTGCATGAGTAGGAAACTAGTTAACGAAAAAGATTTTTACAATGGTAAGAACTAAGACATGAGCAATGATAGGCACGATTCTTGTTACAGGGATGGGTTTAAAGTTACAAGGTTATCACGTATGTTAGAATAAATATAACCCTAAGAGTAGTCACGAGACATCATAAAAGGGTATCCACAAGAGTATGTTTCAAGGTATAACTAATTTTATGAACAAGAGAAAGGTTTCAAAAATGCACAATAGTAGGCAGAAGGGTAGGCACAATTGTAGGTAGAGGGTTGCGTATCTATTATGTCAAAACAATGGGTAGAAATGATGTTAGTTCCAAGGTTGTAAACAGGTCTAGGAAGATAAAAAAGAAAAAACTGAACTAATGGTAGAAACGAAAGTAGGCACAAGAATAAGAACAACATACGGTCAAAGTTACAAATTGAAGTATAAAAATAATAATAAAATAAAAGAGGCTGCACATGACTGGAAACTGGTGTCGTAAGGTAAACTTCGATATCAATCAGGGTAGGTTAATTGAAAGAAACCTAGGTAGAAAAATGTTAATAACAAATGTAAACGGATGTATGAAATATTTGTCAAAAAATTTTAAGAACTGTGTGGGAAAAAGTGTATGTAGAAGACTAGTTTCACGATTGTAATTACAAAAAGATTTAAGAAAAACAATAGAAACGATAGTATTCCCAAAGATGAAAACAAAGGTTCAGAGTTAGTTAGAAACCAAAGCATAAAAAAAAGAAAAAACAGCAGTAAACACCAAAATTGAAGCAAGTAGATTCATGTGAAGGAAACTAGGTAAAAAATTGTTGTTTACAATTGTCACAATCAGCATAGGAACAATATTAAGCAAAAGTGTACATATAAGCGTAGGTTCAAAGTTACAAACGTAATGACAAGTGTAGGTACGGGAGAAGGTACAATGTAGTTACAAGAGTAGTTATTAAGTTTGAAACAATTTTATGAACAAGGTTTTTTATAAGGGTATTTACAGTAGTAAGCACAAGAGGAAAAAAAAAAAGATTATGCACAAGGCTAGATTCAGTGTTAAAAATTTAAATAAAAAAAAATAAAGAACTAGAGTTAGTATAGGAGTATAAACAGATGTAGAAACAAACGCATGTAAAGAAGGTTCAGCGTTAGAAGCTTCAGTAAAAAATAGGTAGTAAGCACAAGATTATTAACATATGTAGGAAGAAGAAAAAGTCAACAGACATGATAAAAAGAGTCAGAAAAAATACTCAAGAGACGTGGATACTATCAAGGTTATAAAGCAGAGAAGGTTAATAAATAAAAAGACGAAAATAAGTCGGAAAAAGAACAGAAACAGATGTTTAACCAAGGATAGAAATGAAAGCATGCTCAACGATAAGAACAAAGAAGTCTTAGAGTTAGAAATAAAAGCATGAGAAAAATTCAAACTACCGTTATCATCAGGATAGAAATAGATATATCATAATGATGTTAATGATGTTGTACTCTTGTTGGTTTATTTGTTTATTTATAAATTTATTTATTAAATTTTTAGCCCACTGTTATGGGGTTGTAGGCTCGTTTGTTTGTTTGTTTATTTATGAATATATTTATCAATTTTTTCGCCTAGTGTTATGGGGTTGTAGGCTTATTGGTTTATTTGTTATTTATAAATTATTTTATTCATATTCACGCCCAGCGTCTTGAAGTTGTAGGCTTGTTGGTTCATTTGTTTATTTATAAATTTATTTATTAATTTTTTTACTTTTACCAACCCCATAACACTAGGCAAATAAATTAATAAATGAATTTATAAATAAACAAATAAACAAAAAAACCTACGACCCCATAATTGTTGGTTTATTTGTTTATTTATAAATTATTTTATTCATATTCACGCCCAGCGTCTTGAAGTTGTAGGCTTGTTGGTTCATTTGTTTATTTATAAATTTATTTATTAATTTTTTGCCCAGCGTTATGGGGTTGTAGGCTTGTTGGTTCATATGTTTATTTATAAATTATTTTATTCATATTCACGCCCAGCGTCTTGAAGTTGTAGGCTTGTTTGTTTATTTGTTTAATTATTAATTTATTTATTAATTTTTTTCCCAGCGTTAAGGAGTTTAAATTTATAAATAAACAAATAAACAAACAAACCTACAACCCCATAACACTACGCATAAGAATTAATAAATAAATTTATAAATCAACAAATAAACAAAAAAACCTACAACCCCATAACACTAGGCAAATAAATTAATAAATGAATTTATAAATAAACAAATAAACAAAAAAACCTACGACCCCATAATTGTTGGTTTATTTGTTTATTTATAAATTATTTTATTCATATTCACGCCCAGCGTCTTGAAGTTGTAGGCTTGTTGGTTCATTTGTTTATTTATAAATTTATTTATTAATTTTTTGCCCAGCGTTATGGGGTTGTAGGCTTGTTGGTTCATATGATTATTTATAAATTATTTTATTAATATTTACGCCCAGCGTTATTGGGTTGAAGGTTTGTTTGTTTATTTATTTATTTATAAATTTATTTATTAATTTTTTTGCCCAGCGTTATGGGGTTTGAATTTATAAATAAACAAATAACCAAACAAACCTACAACCCCATAACACTACGCAAAAAAATTAATAAATAAATTTATAAATCAACAAATAAACAAACAAACCTACAACCCCATAACAATTCGCAAAAAAATTAATAAATGAATTTATAAATAAACAAATAAACAAAAAAACCTACGACCCCATAATTATTGGTTTATTTGTTTATTTATAAATTCATTTATTAATTTTTTTGCCCAGCGTTATGGGGTTTAAATTTATAAATGAACAAATGAGGCGTCGGATGCAAAAAGGGCTTAACCCTAAATTTGAAGTTTCGAAATAAACCGATTTAAAGTTTTTAAAGTGTTATTTGTGGAGTAAATATATAATTTGTCAAAAAAAGTTTGTACAGCATAAAAGTATCATTATTTAAAAATAAAATTCCGTCAATCAAAATTTTTTATAATTTTTTTTTCACTGTTTAACAACAAAATTCAAACGATTTGGGTTAAGCCCTTTTTGCATCCGACGAGTAATTTTTCATGTTTTTCATTAATTTATAATTTTTAAACACTCTTGAGTCAATAAATTAACTTAGAATTTGTAACATGCATTAACATTTTATTATTTTCGTTTCATTTATACGTAATTAGTGACTATTTTCAAATAAAAAATAGTATATATTGCAATGCTCGGCTTCGCCTCGGGCACATATCGCGCGGTGGAGCAGTATTCAACTTTCTGCTCGTACGTTGCATACTATTTTTCTCCATTTGAAGTCGAAAGTACGTTTACTAATTAAATAAACAATCTACCAAAGCTTCAGCTGATCATGCTGGCCGCGGCCATGTTTTTACTTTCTGCATCCCTCTGACGGTCACTCGCGAGAAGCATATTTGTTTGCTGGCTGCAGCCCGCCTTCGCGACCCGAGCAAAGCGAGGGTTGTGGGCCGGCTGCAACCAGCAAAACAAAAACAAAACAAATGAGGACTCTCACGCATTACCTTCAAGAATTAAGTTAAACTGATTAATTTAAAATTGTCTAACAATTTGCCGTAAAAACATAAAGTCCCACCATTAAAAAATCAAAACAAATAAGCCAGCACAGAACATTAACATCAACATTATCCCGCACATACAGATCCTTCGTAAACACGCCTTGCTCGCCACTGGCCGAGATTGTATTCTGATGATTTGTTGCATATCAATTTATTTGTTGTCCGAGTCATGGGAATTAAAAATCAAAATATGATCGGCATGCGCAGCATCAGCATCAGCACCATCACAAACGCGAGCACACACATCGTCCGCAAACACACATTCCTATTAAAGTTATTAGAGTTGGAAATTGCGCGAAAATCCACTCAACTGTAGTCAAAAGTGAGCCACCCTTACCTTAATGACTCACTTTTTACTTGAATTCAAGTAAATTTGAGCTAACCTCACTTCTACAGTTTTAGTGAATTACTCGTCACAAACTGCCATGGATAAGATCTACTAGCCAAATATCTTATTTTGATGGCATCTCACAATATAAATTTTGCATAAAATTTACAACTATACAAAAATTTCGGAAAAACGGTGGGGCAGACGCTACCAGGGTACAGTACAGCTGATGCACTCGGCGGCTGGCGTTGCCGATGCAACCTATGAAATTTACCAGTGCAGAAAGAATTGTGTCGGTATAGTAGATCGCATTGATGCAGCAAAGTCGAACTTTCGACTGCGAAATCGATGCACAGCTGACGTACTTTCGACCATCGGATGGAGAAAAAAAAATTAAAATTTAATCTTCGAATTCAGACTCTTCATCCGATACACTGTCATCTGGTCGAAGATTTGTTTCGCTCTTTCCTATAATATCTAACAACCATTTTTGATTTTCTGGGCTCAAGTACTCGACGAAGAACTGTAAATCTTTTTTCTTTTCTTCCGTGATTTCAGGTTTGGTTAATGGTGGAAATTGTAAAGTAGAGCTTGAATTGCTTGAATTATTGAACCGTAAGCTGTTACTGTTGTAATCGTGATAAGTAAGAATTTCATTATTTTCAGTGTATTCAAGCATTACATATTTTTGAATTGCAAATTTGTTTTTTCTCAACTTTGGGGTATGTTTGTAAATTTCTTTAAGAGCACCAGACCAATCTTTTAATATTCCGTCGCTCAACTCAGCTTCTATTAACCATCCTTGATATAATCGAAACCACTATCCACCTCGTGACCTACCTCCTCTCAAGTTCCTACCCATAACCAGCCCTTCCCCAAGCGGAAAGCCCAATTCATCTAGAATAATCAATTCATAACGCCTTCTTGCAGCAAACATGGCCTCCTCAAGACTAAGAGAGCAACTCGAACCCAGCGAACCACGAAGACCGTTAAAAGATCTACAGGGGCACCGATTTGTGTTACGAGCCCTGGGAACGGAAATGGTGGGGGAAAATGAGGTTGGAATAGTCATCAATCGGCCCTTCGACGTCCGAGAACTCGGAAAATACCTGAAAGGGGTCAACCCTACTTTATTGGAGGAGCACGAAAATGAGGATGACCAAGAAGACCCCCTCATTTTTGTAAAGTTCAGATTCCGAACGCCTGAGCTAAAGCAGCAAGGCATCGCCCTAATAAAGAATTTAGAAGACGACCAGCGATTGGTAGACGAGGGAACCCAGTTGCTAGACGTGCGTGTACCCGTAGCCCGAAGTCATCAAAGAGTCTACCACGACCTAAAAACCTACGGACCCCTCTTGTGGCTGCGCTTTTGGAAAATGCGCACGCCAGAGCGAGACGCACACCTAGACCCCCTGTATTTGGCTTTTGCCAAATATAGGCATCCCACAAGTGCGTTAATAGCAAGGGAACGCATGGAAAAGGAATACGGAGCAAGACTAGGGAAACCTCGTCAATGGAAGTGCGACTTGCGCGAGCTCCGGGAACCTTTCCCGATAATCCATTGTGAATATTGCAATGTACAAGTGTCTCGGCTGGATATTAAGGACCACCGACAACTCCACACCCAGGAACGAATATTGGACGAAAAGAAGGAGGAACCAGACGAAAGGAGAAACAACGATTGTGCGGCCACTCTCCGATTGGAAAAAGAATTGCAGAGGCTGAGCTTGAAGGACGAGAAACCCCCCAAAGAGGACCCACCGTGCAAGAAGAGGAAGGAGGCAGACCAAAAGCCTCGCGTTTTCAGACCTTGGGAATAAAAAAAAAAAAAAAAAAAAAAACTCCTTACCAAACCTATACCTAAAACCTCCTTACCAAACCGATACCTACTTCTAGCCCTATACCTAAGTTCAAAAAAAAAAAAAAAAAAAAAAAAAAACCCCTAACCTACACCTAGTTCCAGCCCTATACCTACATTCACCAGGGACGGTGAACAGTTTAAGGAGGGGGGGCTGTTATGTGACAATTAAATAAAAATCCGCGAACGAGCATTCTCGCGCGAGTGTGCGTGCATGTGGATGAGGGGTCCGGTCAGCACTTCGAATTTCAGCTGCAGCTGAATGCTGCTCCCGCACTTTTGATGGGAAAAAATCAAGGTGGCGAGGGAAGGATTTAGATGCAGCAGGGAGGAAGAGCGCCGGACGTCGAGTTAGTATGAAATATAATTAAAGAGTGAAAAGATCGCGAGCCTTGTTAAACCTAAGCTATTACTTACTAAATTACCTAATACTATATTTGCCCATTTGGACCTATCAGATTCGATAATTGTAGCCCCAGTGTATTGATTTGGATCTAATAAAACCTATTTTAAAAGTAACTTGCCCGTGAGTGAATTAAGTAATCAAACCTATTATTTTACCTACGTCTGGGAGATTAAGCAGACCACATCACATCGACCAATTACCAGCGAGTTTGGACCCCGAACCAAGGTAATGAGTTTAATATAAAAATTTCACCTTATTTAATTAATAATTCGCGCGTTCCTGTCGTCACACAAGGGGTGCCGTTCACCCCCGGTTTTCCCCACGACTCCTTCCCGGGTCTGCCAAATTAGGAGCCGGTTATATGTCCACGGGGACATATAACAACCCCATAACACTCAGGCGAAAAAATTAATAATTGAATTTATAAATGAACAAATAAACCAACAAGTCTACAACCCCATAACGCTGGGTGAAAAAATTAATAAATAAATTTATAAATAAACAAATGAACCAACAAGCCTACGACCCCATAACACTAGGCGAAAAAATTAATAAATAGATTTTTCAATAAACATATAAACCAACAAGCCTACAACCCCATAACGCTGGGCGAAAAAACTAATAAATAAATTTATAAATAAACAAATGAACCAACAAGCCTACATTTCCATAACACTAGGCGAAAAAATTAATCATTAAATTTATAAATAACAAATAAACCAACAAGCCTACAACCCCATAACACTAGGCGAAAAAATTGATAAATAAATTCATAAATAAACAAACAAACAAGTCTACAACCCCATAACACTCAGGCGAAAAAATTAATAATTAAATTTATGAATAAACAAATAAACTAACAAGCCTACAACCCCATAACGCCGGGCGACAAAAATTAATAAACAAATTTATTAATAAACAAATAAACAAACAAGCCTACAACCCCATAACGCTAGGTGAAAAAATTAATAAATAAATTTATAAATAAACAAATGAACCAACAAGCCTACAACCCCATAACACTAGGCGAAAAAATTAAAAATTGAATTTGTAAATAAACAAATAAACAAACAAGCCTACAACTCCATAACGCTGGGCGAAAAAATTAATTAACAAATTTATAAGTAAACAAATAAACCAACAAGCCTACAACCCCATAACGCTGGGCAAAGAAATTAATAAATAAATTTATTAATAAACAAATGAACCATCAAGCCTACATCCCCATAACACTAGGCAAAAAAATTAATCATTAAATTTATAAATAACAAATAAACTAACAAGCCTTCAATCCCATAACGCTGGGCAAAAAAATTAATAAATAAATTTATAAATAAACAAATAAACAAACAAACCTACAACCCCATAACGCTGGGCGAAAAATCAAATAAAATATATTTATAAATAAACAAATAAACCAACAAGCCTACAACCCCATAACGCTGGGCGAAAAAATTAATAAATAAATAAATAAACAAACAACCCTGCAACCCCATAACACTAGGCGACAAAAATTAATAATTAAATTTATAAATAAACAAATAAACCAACAAGCCTACGACCCCATAACGCTGGGCGACAAAAATTAATAAACAAATTTATCAATAAACAAATAAACAAACAAGCCTACAACCCCATAACGCTGGGTGAAAAAATTAATAAATAAATTTATAAATAAACAAATGAACCAACAAGCCTCAAACCCAATAATACTAGGCGAAAAAATTAAAAATTGAATTTGAAAATAAACAAATAAACAAACAAGCCTACAACCCTATAATACTAGGCAAAAAAATTAATCAATAAATTCATAAATAAACAAATAAACAAACAAGCCTCAAACCCAATAATACTAGGCAAAAAAATTAATAATTAAATTTATAAATAAACAAATTAACAAACAAACCTACAACCCCATAACGCTGTGCGAAAAAATTTATAAATAAATTTATAAATAAACAAATAAACAAACAAGCCTACAACCCCAGAACACTCGGCGAAAAAATTAATAAATAAATTTATAAATAATCAAATAAACCAAAAAGCCTACAACCCCATAACGCTGGGCAAATAAATTAATAAATAAATTTATTAATAAACAAATGAACCAACAAGCCTACAACCCCATTACACTAGGCGAAAAAATTAAAAATTGAATTTGTTAATAAACAAATAAACAAACAAGCCTACAACTCCATGACGCTGGACGTAAATATGAATAAAATAATTTATAAATAAACGAATAAACCAACAAGCCTACAGCTCCATAACGCTGGGCGAAAAAATTAATAAATAATCTTACAAATAAACAAATAAACAAACAATCCTACAACCCCATGACGCTGGGCGTAAATATGAATAAAATAATTTATAAATAAACAAATAAACCAACAAGCCTACAACCCCATAACGCTGCGTGTAGATACTAAGAAACTGGTTTTCAACTATCCTTCAAGCTCTAGACTCCGAAATATCTGCACGGACAGAAAAAAAAACAGGAATTTACTGTGGTAAGCTAACACGAAAAAATCGTGTGTTAACCTTACGCAGAAAAAATCCTAAGCGCTACTGTAGCCGAACCAATCAGGCAATCAACTGTGTCCAGAGTGATTTTGATTGGCTCTCTTACAGTAGCGCTTAGGATTTTTTCTGCGTAAGGTTCACACACGATTTTTTCGTGTTAGCTCACCACAGTAAATTCCTATTTTTTTTCTGTCCGTGTGGACGTAAAGTTCAATAAAAAAACTGATGAGCTACCTCGAAAAACCCTGGGCGTTGAGTTCAATAAATGAGCTGATCAGCTTTCCCCCAAGACCCTGGGTACCCGAGTTCTACGAAAAAACCGGCCAGCTACCCCCCAAGCTTTAAACCCTCAAAACCCTGGGCGCCCGAGTTCAACAAAGAAGCTGATTGGCTACCCCTCAAGCTTTAAACCCTCAAAACCCTGGGGGCACGAGTTCAACAAAGAAGCTGATTGGCTACCACCCAAGCTCTAAACCCTCGAAACACAGGGTGCGCGAGTTTAAGGAATAACTGATCAGCTACCCCCCATGCTCTCAATCTCCAAATACCCGAGTTTAACAAAAAACTGGTCGGCTATTCCCCAAGCTCACAACCCCCAAAACCCTGGGTGCCTGAGTTCCACAAAAAAAAAAATTATCGGTTTTCCCCCAAGCTCTAAACCTCCAAGACCCTGGGCGTCTGAGTTCCACATTAAGGCTGTTCATCTTTTTCCCAAGCCTTGAGCCCCCATAACCCTGGGAGCTCGAGTTTAACAAAAATCAGCAACCCTACAAGCTCTCAACCTCTAAATACCCTGGGCTTCCGATTTCAATATAAAAACTGGTCTGCTATTCCCCAAGCCTTGAGCTCCCATAATTCTGGGTGCCTTAGTTTAAAAAAAAAAACTGGTCGGCTATCCCCCGAGCTCTAAATCACCCAAATCTCTGATTACCGAGTGGAATAATTTTTCAAGTTAAGCTTACTTTATATTCAAATATTTTTTTTGATAATGTTGCAAACAAATAGTTTAAAATAATAGAAAATATTATAGTGGTTTCCTAATCGACCACGCCATTTGGAGTTAAAAATTTCATATTTACAACTTTGTGATATAATTGCACCAGTGCAGCGTAATTAGGTATCGTTACAAAATTATTTATTTCATTAACTAAAATTCACTCATATTTTTAGAATATTTTTACTCGGGCTCCCAAGATTTTTGAGGGCTTAGAGCTTGAGGACAGTCGATAAGTTTTTTTGTGGAACTCGGGCACCCAGGTATTTGGGGGTTTAGAGCTTGGGGGATAGCCGACCAATTTTTTTGTTGAACTTGGGCGCTCAGGGTTCTAGGGGTTTAGAGCTAGGGGGATAGCTGATCGGTTATTTGTTGAACTTAGGCACCCAGGGTTTTAGGGGTTAAGAGCAGAGGTGTGTAGTGAAGTGAAGAGTGAACTTAAGTCGAAACGACTTCACTTTACTTGAGTTGGGAGTTGCGCATAGCGTGACGCTGTGCGCTGTGTATATAAACATACGTTAAATGGACTTGAACAATTTTTTTCTTTGCTTAATATTTTGACATCTATAAAGTCAGGGTGAACACCTGGTTCACTTGATGTTGGCTTCGCTTTGGAGATGATTTCCCCAGGAAGTTTTGACCCAGGAAGGGTCAAGATGGACTCCTGGTGCCCTTGGCGATAGTTACGCTTTGAGGACGGTTTCTCCAGGAAGTTTTGACTCGGAGAAGGTCTGGAAAGACACCTGGTGCCCTTGGTGATATTTACACCTTGAAGATGATTTCCCCAGGAAGTTTTGACTCCGGAAGGGTCAGGGTGGACTCCTGGTGCAACTGGTATTAATTATGGCTTGGAGATGATATCCCCAGGAAGTTTAGACTTCGGAGGGGTCAGGGTGGACACCTGGTGCGCCTGGTGATACTGACACCTTGGAGATGATTTCCTCAGGAAGTTTTGACTTCGGAGGGTCAGGGCGAACACCTGGTGCACCTGGTGATACTTATGCCTTGGAGATGATTTACCCAGGAAGTTTTGACTCCACAGGCGCCAGGGTGGACACCTGGTGCAACTGGTATTAATTACGCCTTGGAGATGATTTCCCCAGGAAGTTTGGTCTTCGGAAGGGTCAAGGTGAACACCTGGTGCACCTGGTGATACTTACGACTTGGAGATTATTTCCCCAGAAAGTTTGGACTCTGGAGAGGCCAGGGTGGACACTCGGTGCACCTCGTGATACTTGCGCGTTGGAGATGATTTTTCCAGGAAATTAAGACTCCAAAAGGGCCAGGATGGACATCTGGTACAATTGGTATTATTTACGCCATGGAGATGATTTCCCCAAGAAGTTAGGACTCTGGGTGGTCAGGGTGTACACCAGGAGCACTTGGCGATACTTATGCCTTGAAAATGATTTTCCCAGGAAGTTTTGATCCTAGCGGGTTCACATCATCAAGTTTACTATTAG
Organism: Encarsia formosa; assembly: GCA_038277355.1. Taxonomy (NCBI): domain Eukaryota; kingdom Metazoa; phylum Arthropoda; class Insecta; order Hymenoptera; family Aphelinidae; genus Encarsia; species Encarsia formosa. The sequence continues at coordinate 31,009,947 of CM076185.1, read as the reverse complement.
GATAGCATCTTCAGAGTGTAGTTATTACCAGGCACACCAAGTATTTTCCCTGACCCTCCGTCGGGGCGGCTGGTTACGCAGTTGAAGCGGCTGCTCGTGGGTGCTACGATAGGGGGCCGTTCGGGAAGAAGGAGGGCTTCCTGGCGCTGCGAGCGGCCTCGCGTGGTGGCGGAGGCCGGTGACGCGGTCGAGGTGGCTGCTCGCGGGTGCTGCGGGAGGTGGTGCGCGGGGCCGCTCGGGGAGCGGGAAGCCCTCTGGCGACGGTGACGAGGCAGACTCCGCGGAAGTGAAGGTCGCTGAGGCGGCTGCGCTCGGACGTCGCGGCAACTGCAGGGGGTCTGACCGACTTTGCTGCTGCCTCTGCAGGAGCTGCTGCTGCGTCGGTATCTTGTTCGAAGGTCGCTGAGGCGGCTCCTGACGCCGACGACGGTGCTGACTCCACAGAAGTGAAGGTCGTTGCGACTGCATTTAGATTACTTCAAGAGATTATTTTATTCTGGATCGGGATTTTTTTTTTTTTTTAAATTAATAAAATAGTTTAAGAAATCAAAAAAATTAGAAATTAATGATAATAATTTTTAATCCATTAAAAAAATACTTTGAATATACTTTGATATAATACATATTATTATAATACATACTTTGATATAATACACTCAATATAATACTAACTAATTTTACTTTTTTTTTTTTTTTTTTTTTTTTTTTTTAAAGAAAATATGATTTGAGTGAAGAGGAGGAGGTGGATAATTAAAAAACAATTCAAGTATATATTTATTTTTAATTTTATTTTTAATTTTTTAAAGATTTACATACACAAAACTTTTTACAATTAATCATCGAAAGTAAACGCAAATTGAAAATAACCAATATACGTGGCATGAAATTTATTTTCATCAATCTTCTCCAATATTTTTTCCCAAACTCATGTTTCGTCAGAGCATCCGAAATTTTTTGAGGCAGATAAATAGCAAATTCGTTATCAAAGGTAGCCAAAACTTTGCGTTCATATTTTGTTGTCGTTTTGTTTACAGATGTATTTGTGATTTATGTCTAGCTGCTTTAAGTTTTTACGGGGTAAATCAGGTGCTTGAGATATACCGTTGAGCCAGTCGATGCCTACTTCTTCTGCAGCCATATTTTCAAGCCTGGAACAAATTTTTTTGATGAATTCAAGAAAATTAATAAATAAAGTGTAAAAATAATAGAGATCGACAAATCTACTTACAAGTATTTCAAGGAAGATGACTTTCAAAAATCCGAGAGCTCGTTTATTGGCTTTTGTTCGGCTGGTAAAGAGTAGGGGGACAGTTAAGTCGAAGGCTTTACACTTTGTGACTGATGGAAAGACTGACTTTCGTCGTACAATTTATAGGTATTAATATTGCAAGCCTCGCAAATGCAGCATTGGCGTTTTACAAAGTCCTGACAACGTGATTTTACAATAAAGATATTTTCGCACTACTACTTTGTAAACAATGTATGACACAGCCGCCGTTACCCGTAAATTGATAATTATCACGTGATTTGTGTTTAATAAAAGATCTTGCAATACAATCATTTTTTTTCAAGTCATCAGGAAAATTATTTAGAAAAGCTTCGAAACCCAATCCGTTAGTCATATAATGTAAAAACATTAAACAATATTGACCACATACGACGGATGTCTCACTTTGAAATTGTTTAACATTCCATTTGAAATGCTTACAATTTTTGCGCAAAGTTTTAATATAATTGGGTATGAACGGGGGTATACCGTAGCTATCTAGATAATGCCCAAAATCGTGTGAATCTACATGTATAGCAACCCAATGCATACCAGGTTGAGTGTGATTATCAGTGTTAAATACAAAGGCCGTCGGTTTCATCCACACTCATAGAATCCCATCCGCAGGGAACACACCGATAGTATGTGAGGGCATCAGCGATAACTTGTTTAGAATCTACAGGCTGTTCATTGTAAAATATTACAGGTGAACTTAAACGGAAATCGTTATTCAAGCTTTGAGATTTAGACAGCAAATATGCTTTAGTTCGGTAGATGTTATTTAAAGCACAAGCAAATTTTAAATAATTATTTTTTACAGCGTGATTTATACAATACTTGTCGCTCCACGGTAGATTATTAAATGACAGACAGTTTGTATCGTACTCTAAATTAATAACTTCTCTAGTAGTCATTTTGTGAAACATTAACCACTTTTCTTTACCCACAACATAAGTTTTATCGACATTTTAAAAATATCGCTGAGCGTACGATTGAGCGTTATCAAAGTCACACTCCCTTCTAAATAATCTATGTCGTGCTGATTTCTTGTCAGCCAATTATTCTCTTTACGAATTTCACAAGGTAGCGAATCTACTCGGTGCACAGCGCTAACAATCCAATGCGCGACGAATTCATTTTTTAAAGATAACAAAGCTATTTCTTTAGGCACCATTTTGTTATTTTTATCTTTGAAAAATTGAACATCTGCAATGAGCTCCATTGTAGGACTCTATTTCGTTAACTAACTCATTTTTTTAACGAGACTAACTTTATATACTTAAAAAGCGACATCTAGTGATTCATCCGCTAAAGTCTACAAGCACCTGCCTCGACGCGTCAATTTCTAATAAACTATACAATTTACTGTTTCGGTCAGAGGATCGTCAAATCTAACATCTATTCTTACGCTACCGTGTTTAATTAAATTCCAATGAGTACACTCATTTGCAGATAAGTCAGGTGTTAAATCGAAAGCAAAAGGGCGGTAGCCATCAGGGTAAGACTCGCGAGGTATGTTATTACCCTCGTTAAGAAAATGAACACCAGTACCCGAAAATAGAGAGTGATAACAATCTATATACGCGCCGTTTTTTTTTGAAATCAGGCTGTAAAGGTTTCGATGGTACCTGTACACCGTCAACATACAGACATAGAAAATTAATGTTAAAATTTTTAAAGTTGAAGGGATTAAGGTGACAATCACCGTTGAAAGCTTTATTATTAACAAAACCTAAAATTATTCTTTTTGAAAGTTGCCCTAAAATGACGTTATCTAAGGTTTCCCCGTGAATACCGCTGTGCATCGTGATCGATTTCGTTTCTACGCGCGTAAGGGGATACTTACTAGTTGACTTTGAAAGCGCTCTAGCATGAGCTAACAAAACACTAGGACTGGTTTTTACACGTCGCACTAATAAAGACGCTTCTTCGATATGAACAGAGTAGCATCCTACAGGATCCATAAGACTAAAAGCATCTCTCGATTTTACTAAGCGAACATTTATTAATAATTTTTCTTGATTGAAGACTTCTCCGTGTAAATGGCCAATTAGATCCACAGATTTTTTGAAGTTGAAAAGTTTTCTACGAGCTTCGAGGCCACTGTTTGCTGTTCCTAGGTTATCCATATTTTTAGCTGTATCGTCGTACCAAAGAACGCTTGTCAACTGAGATTTTTTAGCAGCGGGACCGTAGTTGAGTAAAGTTTCTATGTATGCTCTATAAGCGTAAGCATGATTGGGGGGCGAAACAGCTTTTTAATTGAAAAAGACATCCACTTGGTTAAACAGGGAGTGCATAAAATTGTTAACAGGTCCAACTTTTTTTACTTCTTCCTCTGAAGATTCTTTTGGAATTGTTCCTCTTAAAGCTACTCTCAAACTCAACATGGTGTGGGTTAAATCGAGATATTCGTCTCCTGTACCAGTGATAACAAACTCTATAGGTGAATCGTCAGTGAGCGAAGATATTGGTTTATATTGAACGTACTTTGAACTTTCTATAGCTTTTAAGGTTGGAGGAATATCGAAGAACAAGAGCTCCGATTTTAAACACTCGCACGATTGAGTATGTAGAAACGCCATTTTGCTGATTAATCAAAAATATCTCTTGCACTTCTTTTCACAATTTTTTTCTTTTTTGTCTTTGCTTTATTTTTTTTTTTTTGTACTTCTCTTAAGTATTTTATTTTTTTTATTTTTGATTTTCTCTTGCGCTTGCAAACAGTCTCAGAGTCTGCTAACAACTGCAAAGCGCTCATGCCGCGAGGCCTTTTATAAACTGATCCTTCCATCATCATCATTGCATCCAATTTATCTTCGGCTTTACGCTTCAAGTTAATTCCCGACTCACGTATGCGATTGCGCAGTGACTCTTTTACCGGAGTATTTTGAGTCACGTCGGTCACAACGTTCATACCAGCACGAAAAGTTTCTTTGCCAACGGCTCGAGCACCACTCGATAGTAAAGGCAGAACTCGCCGAAAGATACCCGTAAGAAAAGATCCTATGCCTCCATGACCTCTTTGATGAGGAGAGCCGATAATAATATGACCAACACCTTTTCCAGCACCTCCACCATTTTGAAGGATAAAAAATTCTTCGTAGCACTCCATATCCATTTTTTTTTCAATAGTTTAATCCGTACGCTTGAAATGTAGTGTCACTGCCAACATACCAAAATCAAATGGTATTGGTTCACCGTTTTCATCTCTTATATCGATTTCGATAGTCTCAAAAGAATTAAAAAGTAGATCTAAATACATGGGTGGGGAGAAACTTTTGATTCGAAGACCCCCGTAAGTGTATTCATCGGTACCCAGAGAGACAACGCGTAGCAATCGAGTTTGCACGTCACCTGTAAAATACGGCTCACAAATGTCTGTGTAAACCATCAACATCGATGGTAGACGATTTGAAAGATTAGCAGGGCGAATTCCAACAATTGCCTCGTTTGATTCAAATATATTAACACTGTTGAGGTCTAAACCAAGAATAGTTTTTATTCGCGTAGAGAGATTGACTTTATGGTTGAAACCTGCACACTCAGCTTCAGTGCACAGACGTTTAACAGATACATAGTCACCGCGTTCAATGCCAAACTCTAGATGATTTTTTGAACAGGCCAAATTATTGAGTTCGTGAATAAAAGTTTTTATATCTTTATAAACGCCCGGCGATAGAGTTGAAGTCGAAGAAGTTGTTTCTTGATCTTCTTCACCCGTGTCGGAGGTTAAATTAGTTTCATAAGCAGCAGTCAAAGCCTGTGTTTTTTCTGCGCCGAGTAACAAGTAATCTATCGTCGGTTTCTTTCGGTATCGTATTACAGAAACTAATCTCTCATCGCGCTCAAGTGGAATGTGTTGAAAGGTCAATGGAATCCTTATCAGTAGGTAAAAGAGTAAGGATATGAGACCAGGGTAGTTATGAGGCCAACGGCTATCGGGCTAACTACGATCTCGCAACCTTACTGTTAGTACTACAATAATTAAAACACAAAATATATATTGTATTTACATCTTTATATATACTAATTACTGAAAACTTTGATAGCCATCTTTTTTAGGACAGCTTTTAGTATTTGTAGAAAATTTTTTAGTGAACTCTTTCCATACAGACTTTTTCTCGTCTTTGTCTTTTTCTTTTTTGTCAATGAGGCGATCGCGATCGCTGGAGCTCATCTCTGGTCCCATGATGAATGAGTAATGAGTGAGAGTGAACGAAATCAGATTATATATACCACACATTAGTCATGTTTTCATTCTTTTATATCAACTTTTTGACATCTCCGCTAATTGAGTTATATTGAACGATGCGATCGTGTAATACCATACAGGATGCTGCTGTATTCTCAGGAAAATTATCTCTTGACTCGAGCTCCAAGCGAACATCAACGGGAGCACTTTTGAGAGATTCGTTTTGTTTCGAGCAGTCGATAACTATCAGTGGAATGTACTGAATAAAATCGGATTTACTTAAAATTGGTTCGGCATCTTTACTGTAGTACGAGATTTGAAAGTTAGCATACATGTCGTACAATATTGCGTACTCGTTTTGACTTATATTAAGATTTAAATTATTGTAGGGATAATATTGGGAGTTTAAAAACAGTTTAACGTTACTTAAGTTACAAATATCGAAAAGACTTGCGTTTTACGTATTCGAAGATTTTTTGTTGGTTTGTAGACCAATTATTACAAAACGTGGTTTTTCCAATTGATTAGAAGTTGTGACAGTCCAAATGTGTTTGGTAGTTGCAGGAAGCATGGGATACTCAAAAAATTCTTTGGATCTGAAACTCATAGTTACAGGACGATCTTTTTTAAGAAACTTGAGTAAACTTATTCTGTGTGAATCTGATACCAAAACATAGGGCATGAGCCACTCGATTTTTGTTAGTTGAATTTTGAATGAATCGTAAGCTGCATTACCTGTGGCCGTTTGAATAACAGCATTTAAGTCATTCCTAGATCTAGTTATAATTAGTTCAAGCTTAACATTGACAACAATCTTACGATAATCTTCGGCAAAGCCTAAAATCATATTTAGAGGGATGAATACATCAAAGTAACCATCATCGTTTAAAATTTTTTTCTTCTTTTCTTCTGAAAGACCATACCAGCCTGAATTCTCTGCAATTAAACTTTGATTAGGATTAAAAGAAATCCAATTTTTCATCAAAGTGGAAAAACCAACGTTTTTGCAACGATCTATTTCGATTCCATTCAATTCTAAACGAATGTCATCGAATAAATGACAAATGCCGTTATTGACAAAATGAGTATTTTTAGGTGCTTTATTGGTAGTTGTATCAGTTAATCGACCGCAAATATGAAGCACACTGCGTGATGGTAATAGACACAAGTCCTGATGTTGAATGGCGATGCGAATTTCATCGCTGTTGTTATAATTAACTGCGGTGTATGGTTGATGGGCATGCACCTCGTAATGAGAGATACTTTCATCGAACGCGACCGGATTTTGAATACTTAGAATATCTTCCATTTTTCTTTTGAAAACAGCAAAAAAATATGCAAGTTATTTCCCACCAAGGATGACTTTTAAGCCTAGGCTCTTGAGAAACTGTATGTTCTGCCGTGTTAACGCTTTCGGTGTTCGTTGACGACTGATTAAAGGAGCGCCTAGTGTAGTGTTTTTATAACTTCTGGAATTGAAAGAGTGGAGCCCTCTACCGTGATATACAATACCCATTATGAAGATTTTGTATGCAATCTAATAGTTATGACTTCTTCGCGAAAATTTATTGAATCTCCGTCTTGATCTACTAACTGAATGTTATCTATACTTTTTACGCAAATAGGTAAGTAAATGACTTGTGCAGGAATTTCGATAATCTTAAAACCAGGATCAGCAACAGGATAAAACTCGTGTATAGTGTGAACTTTTTTATTGTTTATATAAGCTCCGGTTGTTATATTACACTCAACCCTTAGTGAATTCAATTTGAGTATATTCACGGGTGCGTCAGAATGGTGAAGAATATTTGCAGGAAGGACATGACGATCAAAACCTAATATGTTTACAATTGACTCTTTCGAACGAAAATCTATTTGTGCCTTACCTTGGTATCGTTTCAAGTATAAACCAAGACCTGTTTTATAACGCTTCAAGTAAAGTCCTTTACCTAACGCTATTGCTTCCATTTTTTTATTATGTCTTTTACTCTCTTCCAAATTTTGACGAGCTGACTTTGCATCGTTAATAGCTTTGTAAACTCCAGCAGCACCACCAGCTAATGGACCTGTAGTGCTTAATCCCGCGAACAAAGGTATTAAAGGTAAAACTCCACCAATTTTCGAAGATATAGGTAAAACTCGAGGAATTTTTATCCTTTTCTTTCCTCCTGATTTTTATATTGCAGTTTCTGCTACTCTCAAAGCTGTGGTAATGATACTCTTAGGTGATTTACCTGGAACAGCTGATTGAGATGCCTTTTTTATTATGGCATTTATCGGAGTCTTTTTATTACATTTTCTTTTACAAGTCTTTTTTGATTTCTTTTTTGTGCTCCTATTTTTAAGACCCATCCCTAATTTAGACTTTGCTTTCATGATGTTTGTAACAGCGTAAGCAGCTACTTTTTCTCCAATACTTGCGTCTTTAGCGAGAACTCTTTGCCAAGCTTTATCTGCTAGAACTTTGTCAGCAGCGTTTCTAGAAGTAACGTTATCTCGATTTTGAGAATAAGCTATATCGTGCTCTTTACAAGCAGAATCAAGTTGATTAATTGGTTGATCACCTCGTGATAAGCGAGCAGCTAGTTTTGTGCCTGGTCCGCAATAGTTATACCCTGGTAAGTGAAGTTCAAAAGGAAGTTTGTTGATGATTTTATTTAACAAACCGTATCCTCTCTTCTTCTTCTTTTTGCTGGAAAAAATGATCATTCTTCTTAGTAGGTCAGTGTAAGACTGAGAGTCAAAGTATAAAAGCATGGTATTTATAGTAATCATCAGCATTCTAATTCGAGAGCTTGAATATTTAACATGGATTTTACAAAAAGTAATGTGAAATTACCAGTCGCTAATTTCGACGTTCTTGTGGAGCAAGATAAGAAAGAGAAACGTCATGGCGATTTACTTCCTAGCAGCATCAGAGCAGTTATATCAGGGCCATCCGGGTACGGTAAAACCAATAGTATGCTTACTCTACTCACACATCCAAATGGATTAAGATTCGAAAACGTTTATGTCTACTCTAAATCACTATGTCAGCCAAAGTATAAATTTTTAAAGCAACTTCTTGAACCAATTGAAGGAATACAATACTTTCCATTTAGTGACAGCGATGAGGTAATAGCTCCAGCTGATGCATTACCAAATTCAGTTATTATATTCGACGATATTGCTTGTGAGAAGCAAGATAACGTGAGAGCATTTTATTGTATGGGTGGACATAATAATGTTGATTGCTTTTATCTTTGTCAATCGTACGCAGCTGTACCCAAACACCTTGTGTGAGACAACGTTAATTTATTGATTTTGTTTCGTCAAGATGAGGTCAATTTGAAGCATGTCTATGATGATCATATAAACACTGATATGGATTACAAAAAATTTAAAAATTTATGCTCCGATTGTTGGAGAGACGGCAAACATAGTTTCATAGTTATTGATAAAGATAGAGGTTTAAATGAAGGTAGATACAGAAAAGGTTTTGATTGTTTTGCTATAAATATAGGTTGAGTTTTACAACTATCACTAGTGTCTATCGAGACATAGTTACGAAAACATGGCTGAGTTGACTCGAGAGAAAAAAGTTCTTGAAGAGCTTGTTAAAGCTCGAGAAGCTGTAAAACGCAAGTATAATTTAATAAAATTTCAAAAAGATAGTACTGATCGTGTTTTAAAAGAAACCTTCAAACCTATAATTGATCCTTTACAACAGCTTGTGGAGGATAAGAAACGTGAAACTTTAAATGAAAGCTTTGTGGAAAAGAGTGTTGAGAATAAAAGTTTTATTGATCCATCAAATCAAAATTTTTTTTCAGTTAATGTAACTGAGACACCATCTGATGATGATGATCATAGCTCGATTGAAAATTTTAATGATCTGGAAAGTACGATTGTTGATACAGGGTCTGCGGGAGAATTAATTGATGTGAAAGCTGCAGAGCAAGATAATTTATATGGGTTGAAAAAGAGAACTAAAAATGGTTATCAGCTTGGTAATGCAATCGTAAAATTTGAAAAAGATAATATAATTGTTAATGACAAATCTTATTCAAGAACTCCCGGATTGTTTGAACTGATTGTATATAAAAATCCTAAAAATTACACTATAACTGATACAACAACTTACCGACAGATTCTTGAGCAAACTAGTGCTCATAAAAAAGGACATATTCGAGGCGGTAAAATAAAAAAACATGCAGCTAGTAACAAGTACAGAAATATAGTTGCAGATCTTTTTCAAGCAAGTCCAGTAAGACGTCGGAGTCCTTACAAGAAGTTCAAAACGACAGTATTAGATCGAAAAAATTCAACACCCATAAAAGCGAAGAGTGGACATGGTCTCATACCTCGATATAAAATTGCTAATCGTGGAACACGAATGGATTACGTATATTGGGATGATCCTAATGAATTGGTTGATCGACTTCGCTTGTTGATAGCAGAGCAATCAGCCGGAAATTTAAACCATACAAATGAGATTGATTCAATTATCGAAGAGCTGCAAGAAGGTGGCTATATAAATCAAGAAAAAGTGCATTGTTTGTTCATTTCCATATTGCGAGTCGAGCGATAAGGACGAAGAAGAATATATTAAGCAAAAGTAAACGTGTACTCGTCAGTATCAACATGAGTGTCGATGTGTTTGGACGTCACCTCAAAAAGACTGCACGAAGAGCTGGTGCACCTGGTCACGGTTTTAAATTTACTCCTGAAGGACAGTTTGACATTGTAAACAAAAGATTGTGCAACCTAGCAGCTCCTCTTGAACCTAAAGACGCAGTTAATCTACAAACTTTGAGAGACCTCATCCAATCAGAAATACATAGTCTGTACGAGATTACCAAAAAATTACGAAGTGACCTAGACGATTTGAATACAGTTCTTTATTCATACAAAGACGAGATTGAAATCAAGGTTAAAAAAAAAGTGGACGACTTATCAGACCTTGTTGAAAATCATAGAGACGATATTGATTAGAAATTTCTAAAGTTGGGGTCAACTGAATTAGAAAAAGTATAATATAATTCTTTCAATGAATAAAAAATCTTGTGTAGTAGAAGAAATTCACAAACCACCTCGTCGAAACTATCAACGCCGGAAATTCGATGTGCGAGGTTTGAACGAAACTTGGCAAGCTGAACTTGTAGAAATGCAACCCTACGCCAGAGAAAATAAAGGTCACAGATATTTGCTTACGATAATTGACATTTTTTCAAAGTACGCTTATGCTGTTCCGACTAAGACAAAATCAGGTCCAGATGTTACAGCTGCAATGGAATCAGTCTTGGCAAAAGTAAATCCACCAGTAAAAAATATTCACGTAGATTTTGGGAAAGAATTTTACAACAAACATTTTCAAGAACTTATGAATAAGTATAAAATAAACATGTATTCTACATACAGCGGTCTAAAGGCTTCAATATGTGAACGTTTTAATCGTACATTGAAAAGTAATATGTGGAAAAAATTTAGCCTGCAAGGTAATTACAATTGGGTAGATATTTTACCTGATTTGATAAACGCTTACAATGATCGAAAGCATCGAACTATAGGTATGAAGCCAAAAGACGTCACTGCTAATCATGCGACTATAATTTTACAAAGATTAAATAAAAAAAAAAAATAAAGTCTTTAAAAATAAATTCAAAGTTGGTGAAAAAGTTAGAATCAGTAAATTAAAAGATATTTTTGAGAAAAGGTATACTCCTAATTGGTCTACTGAAATATTTACCATTACTCATGTTAATAAAACTGATCCACCAACATATAAACAAAAAGATTATGATGATCAGCCTGTTGTAGGAAGCTTTTACGAGCCTGAGTTATTAAAAACAAAGTATCCCGATATTTATTTAATAGAAAAAGTAATAAAAACAAAAAATAATAAATTGTTTGTTAAATGGTTAGGTTTTGACGACAGTTATAATAGCTGATAATGAAAAAGATTTGTAATTTTTTAAATAAAAACTTTTATTGAAAGAAACTTGTATACATGCATTATTATGATTTTTTTTTTTAACTCACGCCATATTTTTACTTTTATCAGAAAATTCAATTTTACCGTCACCCAAATAAGTTATGAGCAACTCTGAACTTTGTGCCGTGGCTTTTATATCCTTCAAAAGTTTTGGTTCTTGCTCAAAGAGCTTTTGTAAACGATTAGGAAGAAATATCTGCCACTCACCGTCGAGCTTAACGACAACTTTATTGCCAGATTGAGTCTTAGCCTGACGAACTTCTGTCACTTGGTACGGTCTTGAGATGTCCAATTCAGTCAATTTCTTTGTAGGCAAGTAAGCCAATGCACCAATGGTGTTTGCCAAAGTAAAATCCATTTTCTGAAACAAAAAAGCAATATGGTGTGTTATAAAGTATGAAATATCAAATATGAAATAGTTTCTCACTCATTTTTCTGATAATAGGTAGTGACTTACTGTGATATTGAAGACGGCGAAAGAGTGTTTTAAAAGCAGAACTTTTTAGTCGGTGGCTCTACCTCTTCGAAGTCTTGGAGCGGAATGATCTCGGCTTCAGATCGACGCTCCTTAAGTATAGTTTCTCCCACTATTCTGGCTCTCCCCACTCTTTCAAGCTCATTGTCTTCCTCTGTGATATTATTAAGGACCATCTCGACTTCTTCTTCTTCCTCATGAGAATCGCTTTCTGAAACGTTTTCGTCGCCATTTTTAACTTTGAGTGTGGCTTTACCGCCATATTCTTCAATCAAATAGTGTCCCCAAGGAAGAGAGTCGGTTTGGAAGGGAAGTAAAAAACGTTTTGTGTCGTGTGGACTCAAAGCTACTTTTTCTTGTCTCTCTGTCCTAACAATGTGTCACCTCGATCTTATATTGTTCTGATGAACTTTGGCAATCTTTTGATTGAATAAGCAGTCCTCATAGTCTTCGAATGTTATTTTATTCTTCACGACGGCAGATTTGACGCCTTTTGCCTTTTTCACAGTCTCCTGACCCTGAATTCGTAAAGAATACATTTTTGATCTGAGAGCCACGTAGCATTCTAGGATTTTTCCTGAGCATTCGTCTTTGAATAACCCAATTTCTTTGTTATTAACTCTAGGAATACCATACTGGTTATCCTTTGGATAATCCCAGGTATCAAACATTTCAAGATTTTCTTTGATGACGTCGTAAATATTAACACCTCGGATGTGGTATATGAATGAGTCCGTGTCAGAATAAAGCATTTTACAGAGTTTTCCAATTTTTTTTCGCATAAACGAGTAATGAAACCGGTACATGGTTGTTTTAGAGATGTCCAGCACGCATAATCCCACATATATTGGTTTTCTAATACATATCTATGTCCTGGAAAGTTGTATCGCCACAAGATTTTCATCGAAGATTCAAGCACCATGAAAGTTTGGTCTTGCAATGAGAGCCTCGACGCTATACCTCCCCTTCCATTTGTGACATAGCTTAACCTCTTTTCTCTTCCTTTCGTTCTCAATCGTCTTGCCGTATACCGCATTAATCATCAACTTGTAAAAAAGTTTTTCAAATTCATTTTTAGACTCCTTACGTCTTTGAGTGTTGAAGTCGACGTACGGTTTCAAAAACGGTTTCTGGTTGAATTTTAAGGCACGGTTTACTTCTTTAAGGCTTAGCCCATACCCGAGCGCTTGTTTTAAGGCACGGTAATGAAGCACATACCTTTCTTTCTCGTGTAAAGTTGTCAGTAGTTTCTTTTACTTCTCGCCAGGAGGCGTACGATGCTCTGGTAGCAAGGGCAGGTCAAGATGAGAATCATGTAGATGTTTTGGATATTCTATAGTACATTCGAGAAAAAATCCAACGGGAGAGTCATCCGGAACATTCCAAAATTCATACTCGTTAAGATTCTCAACCCATTCGAAACCGCCATGAGCCAGGTGGGCTTGCATTGAGTTTCCATATAAGTTATTACAGTCTAAATAAACCAAAAAGCTCTCCTCTTCATCAGGATTATATTTATCAGCCATAAACCTATTGTTTGCTTTCGCATACCTATGTGAACATTGGCTAATACCACCTCTTATTCCTTTCTCCACAAACATGAGCATATCGATATCGGTTAAAAGCTCAAGTTCAGTATTTTCATCGTTCTCGTTTTGTTTGAATTTCAGCATAGCGTCCCACGTGAGACCTGGTGTGGTGTGATAAAACGCAGGATCCAATCCGTAAGCTTCCATGCATGATAAGCGGAAATTTTGAAAGACCTCAGAAAGTAACAATATGTCTGTTTTTAAATAAATGTCCGAGTAGATTCCCAGAGAGTCACAATTAAAAGCTTGCCAAACATTTTTTGCATGTTCATAACTTTCATCACTTATATGAGACTCATTCAGTTTACTATAAAAATCTTCTTTATCTGGCAATCTACGTAACTGCAAGCTCGCTAAATTTTCAACGTAGTCATACGGGAACGTCCCCTTTTTAAGTAGCAACTGAATCTGCTGTGCACTGTAGCTATCTTTTGTGAATTCCAATTTTGTTATTGGATAGTCCGACAAGTATGAAGCCAATTTTTCCAATGATGTAGGTAAAAATCTGCAGCTTTCAATGAAGCGAAAATTTATTTTGCTTCCCTTAATAAGTTTAGTGAAGGAAATGTATTTTTCACGATTCTCAGCGATAAGCTTTACTTTTCCTTCCAAGATGGAGGAAGTTGCTAATTCTTTAATCAAGAAATGTGAATCATAACCTAAATGATGGTAAACCACGGGCTAAATTCTTGAATCCCGGAACTGAAGATTGCACCGATTATCGGCCGGCCCGCGGTACCTAAAAAGAATAGTGTTAAAATATACTTATTAGTCAATTTTTAACTTCAAATTACATCATTGCATGAGTATAAATTACCTTCCAGTAAGATGACAGTGATCTTTGATTTTTGCTTTATATTTTTTGAATTTTTCTTTACAAATGTGACATCGATCTGCATTGTAATGATTAAGCTTCTCCTGGTTGTTAAGTTCAATAGGCCTGATATCTTTGTAAGCAGCTTCAACTTGATTTTTAATATCGAGGAGTTTTTCTATAAACCACTGAACAGGAGTTGGTGCTGACTCGTCTACCTGTCTGTATGACTCATATCGAGATAAAGATTGATCGTAGCTGCAGTGTAGATAAAAGCCGATGCTGTGAACTTGATGTTCTTGAAAAGCTAGATTTTCTTCCGTTGGTTTTAAAATTGATTCAATATCCGAATAAATTATCCAAGGACAAAAAGTCTGCGCATTATGATTCCTAAACTTTAAAATTTTATTCTCGTCATTTGGCAACGTAATTTTACAGTTATTAACCAATACACACTCGTCCTGATGCTTTTGGAGCTTTTTTAGATCCACAAAAAAACTTAAGCATCTGTTGCAAATGTGAACTTTTCTCTTGTTTTTTGTTAATTGTTTTGCTACTAATCTCGAAAGGTCTTTAATCCATACACAATGAAACCAAAAATTTTCAGTATAATCGTCGTCATTCTCACTGTCTTTATAAGAATCTTCATTTACATAGTGTTATTGTATTAAAAGAAGATTGGCATGATTTTCCTTTTGTTGATTCGATAAGTGATAAGGAGAAACACTAAAATCATCCCCATATTTTTTCAGCATGTATACATTAACTGAAACTGGATTCTGACTCTCGAACTTGTTAATGCTTCTAAGAGTGACTGGAAACTCGATACCGTCGGAGTTCAATTTATGTTTGTTCAATTACTTTTCGTAGTGACTTACTCTGGAGGAATGATGATTTGCTGGATACAACGCACTAAGGATGGCCCACATGAAACATTTTTGATCTTTATTCTTAACATTGATACAAGCCCGTTTTTTCATTATTTTTCCAGGTAATGGTATGTAAGAAGTAGCTCTTAGTTAATTTCATTTGTTAATATTTATTACCAAACGTAATATATAATTCAAAGTGTACCCACTACCCTTTGTTTCAAAAGACTCAATTTCATTTTGTAATGGAACATTTATATTATTTTCAAACCATTCGTCTAGTTGAGTAGATTGATAGATCGATTTATTTTCCGTACTAAAGTATTTTACTTCTGGCGTTTGTTGTTCATCCCCTTTTTGTAGGGTATATTCTGCAGCTAACTCAGCATTGACCTTGATAGAAGGATGTTCGTTTAAAACTGCTAAAATTTTTGATTTGAACATTTCTTTTGCATCATTCATGAAGGTTGTCATATCCAAATGTCCATGATTAGCAATCACACCAGATCTGATTCGATTCTGAAAAGCAGAATTTAAATCATCCCAAGAGACTCTACCAGAAAATGGAGATCGAAGCTCGCCACCGATTCTCATACCTGCTACCTGTTCACCATCTAATGCTTGATCCCCCTGCTCCAAATGATCTTCCAGTTGATCAGCTTCTAGTTGCTCATTATTATGCGCTTCCTGCCCATCAGCAGTCTCATCGGCTCTTTCTTGTAATAACCACTGCCATCCAGCACCCTCCATCAACCACTCACCAGTTTCATGTTCTTGCTCGTGGCGAAGCTGATCCTGACGAGCTTGATCAATCGTCTTCTCATCCATCAAATGTTGCAGTCTCTGACGGATATAATAAAGCTGCGACAGACATGTTTGACACTTTTGTTTTTTTGCTCTAGTTGATTCAATATTCTGCAAACCGCTTTTAAGACTTTCAATTTCATAATCTGCCATATGCAGCCATCTTTCAAAATCAGACAACTCTCCTGTGGATGAGTAGACGCGCAACCTGTCTAAAAGGATGCCTACGGATCTCGGAGTAGTTGATATCCATTTTGGATCTATGAAAGAGACTCAAAGACACTGCTTTTTCTCCTTGAAGACATAGTGTGTAATAAATTCGTTGCTTCGATCTCACTGCTCCTAGTTAAAAAAAAAAAAATGTCGGAATCGTATAGGTATCTTGTAGTCTCGCCGTTCCTTTCCGAAGAAAATGTCGGACGATTCTCGTAGACTCGATGAAGATCTTACTGCTCGCCAAAATGTCGGAATCGTATAGGTATCTTGTAGTCTCACCGTTCCTTTCCGAAGAAAATGTCGGACGATTCTCGTAGACTCGATGAAGATCTTGCTGCTCGCCAAAATGTCGGAATCGTGTAAGAATCTTGTAGTCTCTCTGTTCCTTTCCGAAGAAAATGTCCGAAGTACTTACCAATCTAGTGGTCTCAATGAAGATCTCGCTGGTCTTGCTCCTCGGTGAAGAATGAACCAGACCTGGTTGTATACGATCTTTTTATACTCTCACTCATCTCCCACTCCTGATTTTTTCCCACTCGCTCAAAAGTAGTGGGGGGGGAGGTGAAATATATATATATATATATATAACTTCTCATCCATCAAATGCTGCAGTCTCTGACGAATATAATAAAGCTGCGACAGACTTGTTTGACACTTTTGATTTTTTGCTCTAGTTAATTCAATATTCTGCATACCACTTTTAAGCTTTTCATCTGCGATATACAGCCATCTTACAAAATCAGACGACTTTCTTGTGGATGAGTAGACTCGCAACCTGTCCAAGAGGATGCCTACTATAATCTCGGAGTAGCTAATATCCATTTTGGATCTATGAAAGAAACTCGAGAACAGTGCTGTTTCTCCTTGTAGACGAAGTGTGTAATAAACTCGATGATTCGATCTCGCCGTTACTGCTCCAAGTTTAAAAAGAAAATCGGAAATGTAAGAAATTCGATCGAGATCCCGCTGCTGTTGCTTCTCCTCGAAAAAAATGTCCGAAATATATACGAATCTCGTGGTTTCGATGAAGATCTCTAAGCTGCTGCTGCCCACCAAAAAAAAATGTCGGAATCGTTTAGGTCTTTTGTAGTCTCGCTGATCCTTTCAGAAGAAAATGTCGGACGATTTTCATAGTCTCGATCTTGCTACTGCTGCTCGCCAAAAAAAAAAAATGTCGGAATCGTGTCAGAATCTTGCAGTCTTGCTGCTCCTTTCCGAAGAAAATGTCCAAAGTTGTTCATCGGTGAGCAGCATTTTGGAGCTGTTTTCAGCTTGTTCTGACGAGCCCTTTATTTTGAACCTTCATGCTCTTAGATAGACTATGCAAAATTTAATAGGTCTCCTCTGTAGTAATCCATATCTAAAATTTGAGCTTGTTCTGACGAGCCCTTTTGTTTGAACCTTCATGCCCTTATATTGACTTTGCAAAATTCAATAGGTCTCCTCTGTAGTAATCCATTCCTAAAATTCAAGCCTGTTCTGACAAGCCCTTCAGTCTGAACCTTCATGCCCTTATAATGACTATGCAAATTTTAATAGGTCTCTTCTGTAGTAATCCATACCTAAAATTTGAGCTTTGTCTGACAAGCCCTTTAGTCTGAACCTTCATGCCCTTAAAATGGCTATGCAAATTTTAATAGGTCTCTTCTGTAGTAATCCATACCTAAAATTTGAGATTTTTCTGACAAGCCTTTCAGTCTGAACCTTCATGCCCTTATAATGACTATGCAAATTTTAATAGGTCTCCTCTTGGTAATCTCAACCTAAAATTTAAATTTTATTCCACTTACCCCTTTACCTGAAATTTCTAATTTAGTAGCATACTTCAAAAAACTTTTGACGATTTTCCACTTTGGAATAACATGATGATGTTGCTTACGGTAATTACGAGTCATCCAGGTCGGCGTCAACTTACCTTCGGATGTGTGGATACTGGATACTCATGATGATGCTTCTGCGGCTCCCGACGTGGTCTAGAGGATGATATTGCTGCTGCTCGTCTTGGTCCACGTATATAGGAAGCTTCCTTCTAGCTGCTGTTGGAGATGGTCTACTCGCAACTTATGCTGTAGGAATGAATAAGCCTTCCAAGTCATACGCGATCTTTTATACCTTTCTCCCCACTCCTCCTTTGCAAAAGAAGCAACGAGGATGCCCTGTCCGTAGAAACCATGCCGTGCCTCTTGCCATATCTCAAAAGAGTATACGCAATTTTCTCCTCTTAAAAATCATAATCTGGAGCATCTTGACGCCATTTTTAACTTTAATTTAGATGTAATATTCTTTAGCAGTGTAGCGAGAAACTCGATAAGATGTTTTAAATAGCTTGAAAATATCTCAATGGAGAAGAAATGTAGTGTTATACCCCGTGGTGTAGTGGATAGCGTGTCAAACTCACATGGATATGGAAGCAACGAGGATGCCCCGTCCGTAGTAACCATGACGTGCCTCTTGCCATATCTCAAAAGAGCAGACGCCATTTTTTCTTCTTAAAAATCATAATCTGGAGCTTCTTGACGCCATTTTTAACTTAAATTTAGATACAATATTCTTTAGCAGTGTAGCGAGAAAAGCAAATATACAAGACGAGGAATCGTACTCGAGACCTCAATTAGTTTGCAGAAAACCAATTCTCAAAATATTTTGTATATGAAGGCAGGAGTTTTCATCGACTTTGTCATTACTCACTCATCATGGGTCAAGAAGAGAGCTCCGCTGGCTATGAAAGAATGAAAGATGAAAAATCCTCAGGTTTTAAAAGTTACTCTGAGAAAAAAAAGCGTTAAGATGAGCAATATAGAAGCTTTCAAAAGCTTCAAAAAGAACAAAAAACTTATGAAAAGAAAAATGAAAAAAAAGATTAAATTTGAAAAAATTAAAGAAAAAGAAAAAAATTTAATTGAATTCTATTAAAAAGATTTGTAATTTTTTTTTTAATAAAAATTTTTCAATCAAAGAAACTCGTGTAGGTACATACATTATTTTATTAAAAAAAAATTCTTACCTTATTATATTTTACATCGTCAAAGTGAAATCTATTTTCTAGAGAAAAAAAAGAAACAAACAAAATGGTACGGTATGAAGTGTGAAATATGAAATACGAAATTTTGCATTAGGTATGTAATATTAAGTATAAAACAGTTTGAATCTCACTGTGGTATTGATGTCGTGGTGGAGAAGTCAAATGAGTTTTATGGACCTAGTGTGCCCGGGTCATCCAGGTCGTCGTGGACTAATCCTCGGACAAGTGTGTCTGTTACAAAACATCGATTTTAGATCAAACTTCCTGGGGAAGTCGTCTCCGATGAGTTTTATGGACCTAGTGCACCTGGGTCATCCAGGTCGTCGTCGAGTCAGCCTCGAGCAAGTGTGTCTGGTTACAAAACATCTATTTTAGATCAAACTTCCTGGGAAAGTCGTCTCCGATGAGTTTTAAGGACCTAGTGCACCCACGTCATCCAGGTCGTCACTTTGCAAATTTTAATAGGTCTCTTCTGTAGTAATCCATACCTAAAATTTGAGCTTTTTCTGACAAGCCCTTCAGTCTGAACCTTCATGCCCTTAGAATGACTTTGCAAAATTCAATAGGTCTCTTCTGTAGTAATCCATACCTAAAATTCGAGCTTTTTCTGACAAGCCCTTCAGTCTGAACCTTCATGTCCTTAGAATGACTATGCAAATTTCAATAGGTCTCTTCTGTAGTAATCCATACCTTAAATTTGAGCTTTTTCTGACAAGCTCTTCAGTTTGAACCTTCATGCCCTTAGAATGACTATACAAATTTTAATAGGTCTCTTCTGTAGTAATCCATACCTAAAATTTGAGCTTTTTCTGACAAGCCCTTCAGTCTGAACCTTCATGCCCTTATAATGACTATGCAAATTTTAATAGGTCTTCTCTTGGTAATCTAAACCTAAAATTAAAAATTTAATTCCACTTACCCCTTTACCTGAAATTTCTAATTTAGTAGCATACTTCAAAAAACTTTTGACAATTTTCCTCGGCTTAAAATCATAAAATCATTTCTAAATGAAAAACTATGTTAGTTAGAGACCTGTAATTTTATAAAAAGTTATATTTTTACAAAAGCTAACTTCAAAAAATATTAAACTCATAAAAATTAATTTTTTCACTAAGTGAAAATAACTAACAAATTCATGAAGACATGTCCATGATCTTATTCGATTCTGAAAAGCAGAGTTTAAATCATTATACACGTATAATATTTACCTATAAGCACACGTCTTTTATTCGGTCTTTTTGAATGCGTGGCAGGTACCTGATAGTTGCTCGCGCGGTTTTTATAACAAAGTACATCCATAATAACTGCTGCAACTTTTGAGACAGCTCGCATACAGATTTTTAAAACTGTGTTTTCATGTAAGTAGTAGTTATAAGGTAGACATGGGCTGGTAACTGGGCTCGTAGGTTAAATAACTAAGCTTCAACTATTGTTTGTAAAACAGTGAAGTTACGTGTGTTTTAATTATTGTAGTACTAACAGTAAGGTTGCGAGGTCTGGTGGTAGTTGGGCTGGTAGCCGTTGGGCTCGTAACTATCCTGATCACGTAGCCTTACTGAGCCACAAATTCTACAATAGTACATTTCGATATCCGTAGCTAAGACGTGCGTTTTTGACACTGCGCTATTTTTATCGCCCGAGCGAAACATCTCGAAGCGAGAGAGAGAGTCGACATAAAGACTCACGAGATCGAGAACGTTGCGACCACAGGAGGGACGGCGACAGGTGTCAAATATTTACCAGTCGACGACGACGCTCTTCAAGTCGACAACGACGCTCTTCAAGTCAACGACGACGCTCTTCAAGTCGACGATGTGAGCCTACCAGTCGACGAAGCCGAACGCCGAAACACCATCATCGAGATGACTTCAGAAGCCGTCGTCGATTCTACTCATCTGTGCACAGCAAGTGGGACCATCGAAGACCTCGCTACTCTCGACGCGAGTTTTCTTAAAATTTTACTAATTACTATTTTTATAATTTTTTTGCTATTTTTTTAAATTTAATGAGTAATATTTTTTCTATTTTTTTATATAAAATTATTAGACTAATTTTAGTATTTTAGAAAAAAAATTAACTTTAAGTTTTTTGAAAAATTAAATCTATTTAAAGTTAGAATTTTAAATCTTGCAAATGTAAAATTAAATGATATACTTACTTAATATGAAAACACCATGTACAGCGGTACTTTCTTGCCAATAGCAGTTGGTCTGGTAGTGATCTACCACACTACACGAAAAAACTTAGTTGACTGTTGTGATCGTCGCATTGTCGGTAAAACTTTGTAGTGGTTCGCGTAACGCTTTCAATTTTATAAGAATGCTAGGTGTAAGTTTGCAGTTTCATAAAAATTATAATACAATTTTTTAAAATTATGTTCAATTTTATAAGAATGGTAGGCGTAAGTTTGTAAATTCTTTTAATTATAATACAATATTTTTTTTTAAATTGTGTTTTAATGATTGTAGTACTAACAGTAAGGTTGCGAGATCGTAGTTAGCCCGATAGCCGTTGGCCTCATAACTACCCTGGTCTCATATCCTTACTCTTTTACCTACTCTTATCTCTGTTAAAACGAATGCCGTTGTCAAGGAACTAGTCAAGGATATCCGAGAAATCTTGAATAACTCTAAGGTCCAGACACTATCGTAACCTTTCGCAAAAACGTTTCGAGCTCGACTGACGCGCACCAGGTCGTTCACGTTATATTTAGGAACTCTGACGATGGGGCGTTCGTAACGACACTTGATGTTTCTACGAGCTTCGGCAGCGTTATCAAGGGTAACGGACGCTGGAGTCATTTTTGTAGCTGTGTGTTTAATATGATTATAGGCTTCTACAATGTTAGACAAAACATCTAAATATCTATGAGTGTTTTTATGCGTTAAAGATCTGTAAATTCGCTCTTTTATTGATCTTATAAATCTCTCTACGATCGCGGCTTTAACATCGGGACTACGGACAACGCGCTACAATATATTTTTGTTTTTCAGGTAAAGTTGAAACTCGCGATTTACAAACTCTTTACCTTTGTCGAATTGCATGGAAACGGGAACTCGGTTGTTAGACTTTTTGAATATATTATCGAAAGCAAGAATTACGCTTTTTGCAGATTTGTTTTTTATCGGCTCAATCCATGAATATTTACTCACAACGTTTATAACGGTAAGAAGATAAGCGTAATTATTGTTGTAAGATTTTAGAGACCTCATGTCCATCAAATCATCCATGTTACGAACGTTGTAATGGCGTCGAGGAAACCGTCTTCTCACCTGCTTATGTAAGTTATAGGTATCTTGACCTTCGAGCCAGCTTAAAACCTTCGGTTTACTATATTGCTTTCGTCTAGAGTGTAAAAGATTGTTTGTACCCGCGTATGCCGTGTCGCGAGGTAGGCCGTAATACAAGCTTTGCAGTCGTCTTTGCATTTTTTTTATCACTATTTTTATTATTATTCTTCTTCTTCTTCTTCTTCTGCAAAGGTTGGCAGTTTACTGACTTTGTCTTCTTCTTGTCCTTCCTCTTGATGGCTTTTTTTATTCGATTGAAAAATTTTTCAAATGTAATCTTGCTGACCATGCAGCAGGCCGTCATCATTGCAACTGTTCTTTCATCGGGAGGAGTCTCACCGGCTGACAACCGAGAAAATGCTTTTTCGGCAAGCACGCGATCAGCTTGACGGCGGTTGGCCTTTTTATCAGCGTATGCTATATAGTGTTCACGACACGCTTCGTCTAGAGGATTGATGCCTATGTCACCACGATTCAAACGCTCGGACAATTTTGTACCGGGACCGCAAAACTTATAACCTGGTACATGCATTTCAAAAGGCATCAGGTCTACGATAGCATCCAAAACACTTTTTTCTTCCTCTTCGCTCTCAGGGAGAGTAGCGTTTTCTACAGATACTTCCATCCTCCCTGGTTATTTAATTTTTGTTTTTTCGGAGTTCCGGTAGCGATTGAATTTTTTTCCAAAGCCTTTTTAGAGTTTCTCTTTTGCCGTCTCGACAAACTTTTTTCAAAATTGTCACTTTTTTCGAAAGCACTACTTCGGTCTTCGGTAATATCAGCTGGTGAAATCAAATGAGGTCTTTCACCTCCTGAGTTGTAGCCATGAGCCAAAATATCCGAGGAAGGAGAAGAAGTAGCACTGGATGACTGACTATGAGCACTGGAAACGATTTGCTCCCACAGTTGATTATTTCCGATAAACTCGCGCGGTGTGTTCGCCTCTCGAAGAGCAGCAGCAAACTGTTTACGACCTGTAGGTGGAGCGCGTTTTCTGTGTCTCAGAGCATCGCCAACCAAGTCGATGATATTAGCCCCCGCCACCGAATTTCTGTTTATAGTTACAGCGCCACTCGGGGACCATTCACGTTACCAGCCCGTTTCAAATGACGCACAAGGTTAGTAGCAGCGCTTTTAAAAGTTTTGGGTACTCCTGCAATGATGAAGCTGTCTTCCAAAAAAATTTTTTTTTTTTTCTTCACTTTCATCGGCTGAGGCATCTTGAGCTAAATTATCAGGGGCCGAGACATTTTTTTTTCCGACTTGTCGTTAAAAAGAAGAAATCTCTGCATTGCACGACTGTAATCGAGCCACTTTTCTCGATCGTCTTTTCCTCTTTCGGCTGAGTTTAAAATATCGTTCATATGCGCGTCGAGCCTTTCGCTTGGTGTGCCAGGAGTTTGGACTGTTTTGAGGAGACCATCTTTGCCTACAAGCTGTTGTATTCGCTGAAGACTGTCGTACGGTAGTAGAACGAATTTTCGGGCGTGGTCCATTATTTAGCTATGAGAGTTGATAAAACGGTACCGAGAAGAGGTGCCAATAGCGCCGGTAAAAATCCGCCTCCCCACTGAACGATTAGTTTTTTTTTTGAGCCAAACTAACCTTAGGCTTGGATAGCGTTCGTAAAGTAGAGGCGTGTTGCCGAAGACGCGTCTTGTGGTTTTTACTCAGTGGTACGTTCCCCACTAAGATATTCAAGGCGCACTCGCAAATACGCTTAATCAATGAAGGATCAGCTTTGCGCAAAACTGCTTTTTTCTGCTCCTCGTTGAGGTGATACAAGGCTCGCAAAATATGTTTTTCTTTTTTGGAAAACGGCGCTCTACGTTTACGAGCCATCACAGTGACGCAACTGGTACGAGATTTGCTTTGTCACCACCTTTTATATTTTTACGTGGCACGTAAACGTACTGCCACTCGTCGTCGGGGAAAATAGATGTCCGAAATCTGCAGTTTTCTGGAGTATTTTGTTTCAAATCCAGTAGCAGATAGCCGTAGGGCTCAGAAGTAGCGTCCCAGTATGCTTCCTACAAAAAACGCTTCAGGACACAGCTGACGTGAGAGATGCGTAATCTGAGCGCGATCGTGGAGATTTCTAAAAACAACGATATACTGCGCGTTCAGCGATATGTCACGTTGACCTCGGGCTTGATGAAAAATATTCTGAGTGATGAATATTACCGACAAGTTATTGTGGTGACTCCCTTTTGTAAATAAATCGACAACTGCGCCTCCTGTGCTCGATTCGCGCATCAGGTCGTCAACAATTACGAGTTTTGGCCTAGGGTCACTTGCGTAATCCCCGCTTTGAGGCAACCTCTCGCGAAATTCAATCTCTTCACCGAGTTCGCGATAGCCGTTTTGCCACTCGGCGTAATGCAATATTATTCGTTGAAAGCGAGTGTCACACATACGATCGATGAATTTAAAAATTTTTTTCACAAACACAGTTTTTCCACACCCTGTGGGATCACTCAGAATTGACGTAAACGGGTGCTCCCACTGTAAGGTCATTGTTACAACTGACGCGATTTGCTCGATTGTCTGAATTTTGCCGCCCCACCGGAGAGGGAGTCGATTGCTCGCCAACAGAGCGCCAGCACCTGATACTCTTTTTGCTTGAGCTAGAGCTAGAGCTAGAGCTAGAGCTAGAGCTTGAGCTTGAGCTAGAGCTAGAACTAGAGCTAGAGCTTGAATTTATGGTGAAAATCGGGATCTGTTCAAATAAATGAAAAAAAAAAGTTAAGCAAGGTTATGGATTTATTTATTTACTTTATTTTATTCTCTTACAGGTTTTATTTTAAATGCAGTTTTTAATAA
This sequence comes from Encarsia formosa, assembly GCA_038277355.1. Lineage (NCBI taxonomy): Eukaryota > Metazoa > Arthropoda > Insecta > Hymenoptera > Aphelinidae > Encarsia > Encarsia formosa. The sequence goes on along the minus strand of CM076185.1, from coordinate 30,984,609 downwards.
CAATACTTAAATTCAAACGTTAATTATACTTTTCCAGAGATATGCTTTTCGACTTTAATCATGTACACTTTTCGAAACATCGAGGATACAATATTTTTAGAGGCTCACATTTTAGCTGCGAGTAGCAGCGATGTGCGGTCGCAGAGTTCTATGACCGCGAGCTCTTTGATACTCTCGTATCACAACTGTATGACAGCGCGCGTAATCAACCTAGTAAAAAACGCTGACGAGCATCTCCACGGGGCGCTTACATTTTAAAACCGTAAGGATAACTCTCTTCTACGGATTTAAAATATCTCTTATTGTACACCGTTTTTCGAATCTTGGTTTCGCTTTGTGTTATTACTTCGTGAAAAGCTGTTCTGCGTATATTAGAAGATTCTACAACGACATTTTCAATTTTTTCTGTTACCATGTCGTGTATGGACTCGAAATTAATTTTTTGTTTGTTTGCGAAATTAAGTCTGATGCCTTTTACTTTACATACATAATCCTTGCTACCGTCGGGTTTCACGTACTCAAAAGCGTAAAATTTAGCGCCTCCTGATAAAAATTTGCTCACATATGTACCGACACCTTTATCAGCTAACTCGTCCGTCAGTTCTCCCAACATGGAGCCAGTAGGTAAGTCGTTCATACCCGGTTTGCTGATGTAAATCACTGAATCTGTGTTAAAATAAAGGGCTCTGGGCCCCAAAAAGTGTAGACACTCAAAAAGTTTCAATCGTGCTTGCGCTGTAGTAAATGCAGCTACTACAACGTTCGTAGATCGTGAAGGTGTAACCGCTTCAGCTTTGAAAGACCAGCTTGTATACAGTAATTCGTCATTCACAGGTAAGATACTATTTACATCTATTTCTTTACTGTGTAATAACTCGATCAATCTATTTGGTGAAGTAAGCACTTCAGTTTTTTGTTTATTTTGCGCTTGTGCAAATTTTCCCCATATAGAGTTGATTGCAAGTTTCGAAACTAGACGCAAGCCTGGATTAAAATTTATAGCTTCTCTATCTAGTTTGATACCTTCAACTTTTTCAAATTCCGAAATATATCTTTCTTTATCTTCTTCGGTCGTGCACTCGGCGAGGTAACCTGAAGCTTGCGTTTTTTGAGTAAAAAAAGTGTCTATGTACTCGGCAAATATTCCTCCTTTTTTTGTTACAGGATCATACTGCGTTATATTGTACTGCCAAATTTCAAACATTTTAATGACTACGTAACCTACTTCTATCGCTTTTTTTAATTCTTTGGATACCCAACTACCTATTAAATATCTATCTTCGGGATTTTCATGGATGCATTCTCGTTGTATCATTTGCTCGGTACATGTTCGACACAGTGGAAAAAGCAATTTATCGTGCATTTTCACTGGCAATACAGGGTGGTACAAATTTCTAGGAGATAACACTTTGCATTTTACTAAACCGTTAACGTTTGAAAAATCGCTCTTATCGCGCACGAGTAGACTACACTCCTCTTCACCTACGTATAATTTAGGGTGACCTACAATATACTTCGATCGTTTACAAATTAACGGATACAAACTGTTGAAATCGACGTACTTTATTTTTTCGTCCTGCTTACAAAAGTACTTCTTAACAGTATTATCCATGCGCCCACCAAACAAAGCATCGCGAGGATTCAAGGGTTTTTGATAAATCATATCTTTTTTTTCACTCAAATACCATTTTAAATCTTCGTTTGTTTTTTTAAATTCGTCAAAGTCGTGCTCCCAGATTTCAATTAACCTTTACTGCAGACTCTTTATCCTTTCTGATTGAGCATAAGTTCTTTCAAACTTCTCATCCATCGATTGCCCGTTCGATAATTTTTCATCTCTATTAAAGCGGTAACAACTCGGGCAGCCGTGCCAATAACAGCTAAAAAGAAAGAAAAAAATTTAAGTGTCATCAGTGTTTGCGAAAAAAAAAAAAAAAAAAAATCATGTTACCCTTGAAACTGAAAAACCAATCCTCTGTGACTTTCCAGATGTTTTGGAGCACTGTAACCATCGACTAAAACCCCTTCCAATAATCTTCTTTCTCGACAGTGACCTGCATGCTCGATGGGGTGTTTCAATGATTTCTCCATCCAAAACAACCATTGAACAGCTTTCAAAGATTGTATGTTACGACCTCTGTATCCTCCTGCTGGTATTATTCCAATCTGATTATTTTTCAAAAATTTTTTCTTGAACACTCTCATGCATGTGGAAGCAATAGTGGTGCACTCCAGAAACGGATCCACACCAAATTTCATAAATTTTTCTCGAAAATTCAAACAGGCCAGTCTTAAGATTTTTACATCTTGTTTGCAGTATTTAGTTAATTCAGCATCAAAGTCAAAGATAAAGTTTTTAGCTGCTTGCTCATTGTACCACGTAATAAAGCTTTCTCTTTCTTTTTCACCCATGGTATCAGGGGAGTAAAATTCAATCGCCGGTAAAGGACCTATGTTAATTCCTATAATAATTCGCATTTTCTGGTTTATTAAAAAAATGCGGGAACGTGCCTTTTTCTATGTTTGTCAATCCATAGGCTTTGGGTAAGTTACTAAGAGGCATATGAAAATAGTTTAGACTGTCGATAAATTTTATGCCCATGTACTCAATCACTATAATCTTTGTACCATTCAGTGTCACCGAAGGTTTTTCACGTTCACTTTTTTCAGCCAAAAATTTAAAAATAAAGTGGGCATCATATCCTTGAGCATTATGAGCCATACACACAACTCGCTTAAACAGTTTACGTGGCTTCAAAGCTAAATCCGTAAATTGTTTTACAGGGTCTGTCTTAAAAATATGTTCACGTACCCCGCACTTATCGCATTCAGCCGTTATATCGGTCTCATGTAAGCAAAAGTTGCAAACTTGATGAACTACGCACAAGTTTGGTTTATGAATTTTTTTGTCTTCATCTCCAAGCACGTGCACGTTTTGTTGAGTTTCAAAGTCGTAAAAAAAAAATATCACCCTGTGTGATTTTTCAGATTCTTTTATTGGTTGCATAAAACACTCGTGATCAGACATGTACTTGCAACAAATTGTACAAAAACTTTTACCGCACTCGTGCTTGTCATCGGAAACTTTAAAACATATTTTACAAATTTTAATACTCGAACACACGCTAGATTTTTTGAAAGAATTAATTTTTAAATGATTTTGATAACACTCTTCACCGTAAAAATATCTATTACACAGTTGACATCAAGTCATTGGTTGTTGCTCGTCGCATACAAGGTACTGTAAACACTTTGAACATCTGTTCGTGCATCTATGACTAAGAAACCTTGAATAACTTTTATTGCATGGAATGCAATAACCTATACTTCCTGATATACCAACCAAATTAAGTATAGGTTCAAAATGATCTAAAGAGGCATAATACATTATACGTATAAATATACACATAAAATATACTTAATACTTTTGTACTTGTAAATAACTGAATTTGATCCATCGTAAAGAGGCTTTTCACCTCGTGCGAAATCTCTAAAAGAGTAAACTACTATAGCTATTCCTTTTGCTGCAAAATATTGTTGAAATATTTCGATTTCTCTCATTCCACAACCTTCTGCAGGTACATAAACTCGAGCTAATTTTATTAAATCAAGAGCTGCTTTTTTTGAGTAGAGCCATTGATTTGACGAACGCTGTTCCAATAGACATGCAAAACACCTGAGCGTATCTGTCCTCTGATACTGTAAGCGCATGCAGCAACGAGAGAGCGAGGCAAGCAGAGATTATCGTCGTTTCTAATAGTAAGTATTGACTTTTTTTTGACAGACTCTTCGGTGAGCTTTACGCGTCCGCAACCTGTTCCATTTTTAACTATGTTTCAAGTTATATTCAAAAGATCTTCAATGTTATACTCGTTTGAGCTCTGAGATATACTGAAAAGTAGTTGCCACAACTCTTCTACGTTAAAATCGCGCAATGGCCGAAATGAGAGCCATACTGGACCGTGAGTGAGTCTTTCTGTATTTATTGTCAGCCCGATAAAATCAGAAGAAGTTGTGTCTTTAATAAGGTCAGCGTGCAGATCACTTAAAGCTTCTCCTAGCCACCGAAAAACGTCTGATTCAGCACGAGGTGGCAGTATCCTTACATTTATTTCACGCCCTTCCACTCCGCATCTCTGGTAAAATCTAGTTCTAATGTTTTCTATGACTAATCGTTGATTTTGTTGTCTACCACTGCCATTCTGAAATAATACATCTAATATAAAAAAATAAAAAATGCAAAATTCGTTATTATTTTAATCCAATAAACAATTTTATACTCACTATTAAGATTTTGAGCCGTGACATCGTCATCATTATCATCAGATGAATCGCTATCAGATGAATCGCTATCAGAACTGCAAGAACACGAACTACTTTCAGATGACGAAGACGGTGAATTGTTATTTTCTGCTGATGTTGATGGTTCGCCTTGCTCGTACGCACAGAGTTTGATAAACTCATCACCTTCGTGATCAAGCATCATTTCGGTAAATTCTAAAATTAAAATATACAAAGTTAGAAAATTAAAAGAATGGCTCTTTTTTTTTTGTCACACGCACACAAATTATTCGAATACCTTTAGGTTTGTTAAGATCCTTAAAAGCTGGTTTGTTCAATAAATTTTTGAGTTTCAAAACATTTTAAAAAATCAAAATAATTTTCTCATCGTGAAATATTCCTCGCTTGTACAGGTATTCAATTGTATCTTCACTGCAGTGTAGAAGCAAAAAATGCAGTTTCTTTTCCAGGATCTGCATCGGTAAGCTTGATAAATTTTTCGACCACTCTACACCACACATTGTTTTAATATATACATCTCTTTGATAAGCTACTCTCAAAATGCATTTTATAACATTCACTAACTTTTTTACTGTTATTTCAGACATGTTTAAAAGTATTTTGCTCAAGTGCTGTGTATACTATTATGTTCGAAAAGCGACTAAGAACACGAGTAATGCTGAAGTCTAGGCGTTGCACTTTTTTATTTTTTCATCACTTATAGAACGTTTAAAAGCTCAAACGACTTTCATTCAGTGTTTTGTTTTCATGAAAAATTGATAACTTGATATTACACATCAAGAAAAGAAACAAAATAAAAACTGACGAGCAACTAAAATAAAATGTACTTTTTGCATTACACAAAACATAATTACAGAATGTGATACTCTGAGAAAGTTTTAGAGTTGCAATTTTTTAATGCCTTGAATAAAACAGATGATTCAGGGAGTTACATTTTTTTCGAAGTTTGCATGGCTTAAGCGTAGGCAGTCAAAAATTATGTCGCGAACTGTAAGCAGATCTTTTCGAGGTTCTAAACACCTTTACTTACGAACTAAATATCGTATGTATACTTACGAATAAATTTACTCACCGTTTTAATAATTAAAAACTGATTAAATATTTTATTATTCCTCCTAGGTGAAAATCAAAATTGTCGGAGTACTCTGCAGATGCTGAAACGTAAAAAATTAATTGATAGTGTCGAATTAGTATCTCAAGCAGTACATAAGGAATTAGTGCGTCATCTGATGCAGAAACATCGAGATCCTCAAGAAATTCAAGATCTCTTCGATCTCGAAGCCTCGGACTCTGATGAAGAAGAGGACCTGCCTAACCTTGATCGAGATGAAGAATTTATCAGTCGAAGTGCCTACTCCATACCACAGCTACAACAGCTTTATCGTGACACGATCGTGTTTGGTATACCCAAACCGAACGAGAGTTTGGAACAAGGAAATGAAACCATGATGACGAAAAAATTTCTCCAGCCTTTGATAATAAGTTGTGTGATGCTTAGTGTTATTGAAGAGTTACTAAAACGTTCTTTATTAATATTAGATCTCGAAACTGAACAAAGTTTGATTCGTAACGAATTAGAACGCCTAGTGATGTTTTACATGAGGCATTTACCAGAGACAACACAGAGACGTTTGAAGAAGTACGTGAACCAGCTGAAAAAGTCTTTGATATGCGCGATCCATGTTGTATCCAGGACAACTCCTGAACCTCGCACGGTGTTGTTAAAAAAAAAAATTTTGGCTTTAAGTGATTATATGAAACCATTTATCCACCACTATATAGTCAGCGCGTTCGGATCTTTGGTGAGGTTACATTAAACCTCGTCAAAGCCGTAAAATCCTTAAGTTATTAAGGCCTTTAAGAATAAGAAAAATTTCATTTATATTGTATGTTACAGTTAGTAGACACTTTTAACCCTGGTATGCAATACACTATTGGGAGGAAAAGTGCAGTCACAGAGAGGGAAGCAATATGGCTGCACATAACTATTTTCAATGCGATCAGCGCGCATGACGATGTAACCCTAAATTCAACATGGCTGCCCATAACTATTTAAATCCACTTACCACTAGAACAGCGCGTGAACCACGTGACCTCATCCCCACCACGACTGCACTTTTCTTCCCAATATTGTCAGCAGAAAAAATACTTCCATAAGTAAGGTTTTATACAGCTATTATGTTGCATGATTACTCTACCCCTTCGTGCAGAAGAATCTGTGAAAGAGGCAACATCTCAGTTTTAGAATGGCCTCGAATAGTGAGTTAGTAGTTGTGATTAGAAATTTAAACGACGAAGTAGATGAAATCGACATTGGAGGGCCTGAAGATTTTCAAACACAACAATACAAACATCTTTTTACCACACCAGAAAAAGGTTCGAACGCACAAGAAATTGAACCAGAGATAATAGACGCTGAAGCAGTTGAAGACAGTGTTATGAACCAAAGTGCCGGACGTTTCGAAAAACCGAGAAGTACAAATTGTGTAACAGATCCCTTATTAAAAAAGTGCCTAAAACACCTCGAGGCCTTAGATGCCCTTCTAAAAAAAGTTGCTGTGTTAAAAGCTATTAAAAAAAGAAATAAAGAACAAAAAAAATTTGAAAAAGAAGAAGAAGAAACGGACTTTAAAGGATTTTCGAGTGATGATATCTCCTACTCGCGTAATCAACACCGAACATGTAAGTTCATTAAAGATAAATACAAATTTTTAAAACGTAGTGAAGTGAAAAAATTACGTTGATCAGTCAAATGTGTAAGTTGCAGTTCGGCATATATTCCAGAAAAAAAATACAAACTAGAGTGGCTTTATTGCCAAAACGACTGTCGGGGCTGGATATGTCCTCGTTGTCGTAAGCACTGCCAATGGTTGAAACACTAAAAAGCCTCGTAAGTAAAAATTACTACCACTTTTTATTTCATAGTTTTTATTTTTTACTTTTCTAAAACAAAAAAAAAATTGTTTCAGACTGCATGAGGAGTAGGTAATATCTGGCTGAACAGTACATCGCATGCATCCCTATTACCTGTAAAAAGTTTTGTAATGTAATGTAAATGTAATAAAATAATGTACATTCAATAAACGGAAAAAAAAAGTTTAAAATATATGCTTCACTTGTTTTTTAAATATCCTTCTCAGTACTTGAATCATTTTTAACAGAATTAAAAATTATTATAAAAGTTAGATTGGTAAGTATTAAAAGTATATTCAAAGTATTTTTTAAATGGATTAAAAATTATTATTAATAATTTCTAATTTTTTTAAATTTCTTTAACTTATTTATTAATTTAAAAACGACCGATCCAGAATTAAATAATCTCTTGAAGAATAGAACAAGATACAGATGCCGCAGCAGCATCAGCAGCTCCTGCAGAGTCAGCAGTCACGACGTCCGAGCGCAGCTGCCTCAGCGACCTTCGCTTCCGCTGCGTCAGCCTCGTCTCCGTCGCCAGGAAGCCGCCCTCCTCCTTCCTAAACGGCCCCGAGCACCCCCTCCCGCAGCACCCGCGAGCAGCCGCTTCAACCGCGTAACCGGCCGTCCCCACCACGCGAGACTGCTCGCTGCGGTGAATCATCTTTGTTTAGATTCGCCATAGTGTTACTATACTACTGACACGCATTCAATATTTTAACGATATGTTAACTGTTACGGATTTGCCGTAATATTAATTTTTATTTTTATTTGCCGGATTAAAAGCTAGTAGGGGAGGGTTGTCAAATAAATTGAGTAAACCAGTAGTTACCATTATATACAATTTTGATTATTTATTTACAGTATTTACAGACCTTCTGGGTTGAGTTAACCAATAGTATACACCTTCCTTGAATATTTACAATAATAAAGAGTTGCAATCAACTCATTTGAGTTGATGTACACCTTGATGAATGAGCTTGCAGTTATGATAAAACCTCTTTGTTGTTGAGCGGAGTCCTTGGGTGATTGTTAAAGATGAGTAGATCCTTTTGAGAGTAGACCAGTTGAGCGTTGAGAGGAGAATAATAATTAATTAAAGAGAGAAACTGAGATATGAGAATATGTTGAATTGAGAATTGCTAGCATTAATTTCCGTGTAAAGAAAATTAATTAATTTGAGAAACCGCCTAATCAAAACTCTTTATGGACTTGATTATATTAATTCAAGCCATAAATACGAGTTTTGCTTGAGTACAGTTGAGGTAAACAAAGCAACAGAGAATGGCCTTGAAAAGAGTAGAAAAGAAAATGGCTGCGTGTAAGACAGCACAAAGAAAAGAGAGAGAGAGGGCAAGAGAATGCACAGTAATTTTATTGATTTTCTGGCTGTGAAAAGGACAATGTAAAAGCACCGGTAAATTATTGTTACCGGTTCTGAGCGAAATACCTAAAGATGCCACGCCGTGAAAGCTCTCCTTGCTGAGCAAGTAACCCAAGAATTGAATTGAGCCAAGCCGTTTGAGTTAATTGAAGATCAAATGTCTTCCGAGTTGAGCCAACACCAAGTAGATGATTTGTCGAGTTGACTGTACTGATGAGATGACTACGTTGAGGATGATGAGAAAGAGTCACGAGAAAGAACCAAGAGAAACTCGAGAAGTTTCACAAAATGGCGAGTGCAACCGTCTATTCACGAGCGTTGTCTTGAAGAGAGAGAGAGAGGCCCGAGCGTAACAGTCAAGTCATGAGTAAATGTAAACACCGATATTGATTTGAACTTAAATTATGAGAGTTTTCTTATTTACGTTAAAAGGTGTGAGCGTTGGTCGAGTAGCAGCAGAGAGTGGCCTTGAAAATAGAGAGAGATAGCCCGATAGAGAGAGAGAGAGAGAAAATGGCCGAAATGGCTACGTGCTTGTGCACATTGAGATAGACAAAATCAGCACAGAGTCGTAAATTCTGTGCTAGAGAAAATGAAAAATGAGAAGGGGCAAGGAAATGACTGTTCCTTGCACCTGAATACCTGGAGATGTTCGATCAGTGAGGATTGTCCTTGAACCAGACAAATTCTCCGTGGACCACCGGTGAAGAGCAGCTGATACCCGTGGTAATGGCGCGGCTCCGAGGTTGTTGATGATCACAGAATTACTGTCTGTGATCGTCCGGATGAGCTGGTGCACGGTGAAAAGGCAGGTTCCGGGACTACCTGGTGAAAAAGGCGATGAGAAGAGCCGTTGAGAAGAACCGTGAAAAAGCCGGGAGAACTCTCTGCTGCACACACACACACTTGAGCACCAAAACCAGAAGCCAGCACGCGAGGCCTGTGGCAGCAGCAACGGCGACAGCGGTACTGCCCAGCACTACGGCGCGCGGGAGTAAGAACTGGGACTAAAGTCCCCGCCTAGACTCATAGATGGAGCCATGTAGTCTATCAATTTAAAGTTGAGCGAATGAGCCGAAATATTTACGAGCGAATAGTGGTCCCCTCCGTAACATTAACATATATACATTAATAGACTAATGCTTCATCGCTCTAATTTAAAATTGAATTCATGCTACATAATATATAGTACGGTGTTTTAAAAATTTCTAAATAGGTATATCTCATTTTAAAATTAAAAATTTGTCATGTATAGTTTAAAAAAAAAATTTTTGGTTTAAGGTTAGGTTATCGATGTAAAAAGACACACGAATAATTTTGGTTAAAAAAAATATAAATAACCGAGCATGTTTCGTAATAAATAAAAGATTAAGCTCAAACTATTTTTGTCTTTGTTAAACGTCCGAGAAAAATTTTGAATTGTTATGGTGATTACATCTTTGAACAATAGATGAAGTTGATGTAAATGACAAAACTTGTTCGAATAGATCGTAAACATGCTCGACTATTTATATTTTTTTAAAACCAAAATTATTCGTGTGTCTTTTTACATCGATAACCTATCCTTAAACCAAAAATTTTTTTATAAAACTTTTATAATTCTCCGAGGACCTATAACCTACTCCTAATTTACGCAGACCCAGGAAGGAGTTTATAAAAAAAAAAAAAAAACCGGGGGTAGACGGGAGGAAAAAGAAAATTTTTACGCGCGCGAAACACTACACTATTAAATACTGCAACGCTTACCTTTATTGTTTCTCCTTTGGGCGGCTCTGCTGGCAGGCGGGGGCGAAAGGGGGAGAGTAATCACAATTAATTAACACAAGCTTAGGTCACAAATTTAATGTAATATTTTTGGTCGAACTACTACAAAATTCTCAGTCTTAACAGAATACAAACTCTTCGTCACAATAAATTTCACGGGATAACTTGGTACAATTAATTTTAATTCTCTGCGCGAGGTGGTTCGTATCACTCTATATTTCTAACTAACTGTCCGCTCCTGCACTCGTTCCTCACGGAGGCCCGCTGTCCCTCCCCACCTTGACTTTTTAAGTCAAGGTGCTGATTAGACAGCTAGGCTCCGTGGGAACGGATGCTGAGGGTGCATTTTTACCCATTCAAACACACATTCTACTTACTTTAACTATCCTAACTAAGTTATGTGTATTCGTCACATAACAGCATCCCCCTCTTAGCGTTTGCCGTCCCAGAAAATGCTAGGTCTCTTAGGGATGGGTGGGTTAGGGGTTTCGTGCTTGGGACATGGAGTAAAGGTGGTTGGGTCAGAATCTATTTGGTCGGAGGCACGTTGGTTAACCCATCGAATCTGCACTAGTTTCACCAGTTTTCTTGGGTTATGTCATTATCATTCAGAATTGTTATCTTTTTTTTTTTTTTTTTTTTATTATTCCCATTTTTCTTTCTTCTTATCGGTCTATTTGGTTAGGCCTCTGGAGACGACGTATGTCGCCGTTAATGTTAAACTCTCGGTATCCGATAGGTGTTCTTCTTGGCTAGTTTCGGAGTCAAGATCGCCGAACGGGTCTTGTTCCGGGTCATTGACGTCTAATTTAACTTCCCGAATCCAAAGTTGGCTCTGTCTCTCGTCGCAAAGGAAGAGGTAAGACCTGTTAGGATAAACTTGTTCCTTCGCTTAGTTAAAAATTATTATTATTATTTTATTTTTATTTTTTTTTTTATTTTATTATTTTATTTTTTTATTTTTATTTTTTTTTTATTTTTTTATTTTTTTTTATTTTTTTTTTTTTAATTTTTATTTTTATTTTTATTTTTTATATATAAAACATGCTTTGTAAGGGTGATAAATTGAAGTTTAATTTAAGAAAATTAAGGTTTAGTCATGCAGATTCGGCGGAGATTGTGGGATAATTGAGAATTTGTCCTTAACTGTTAGGAAGGAGTGTTGATTTGTTTCTTGTGTGAAGAAGAGTAGGTAGAAGGGGACGAAGGCCAAGGGGTCAAGGACTGGCCATCACGCTTTAACCCTCCTTAAACTCTTCGGGAACCTCAAGTCTGACAATTATTCAATACGATGTACAAATCGGTCTTACATTCGCTCAACTTGCATTCTCTCTCTCTTTGTTTGTTTGTTTGTTTGTTGTTTTTTTTAATTTTTTTTGTTGTTGTTTTTTTTTTTTTCACTATTACACTAGAGTCTCTAAACGCTGGTTGGTCTCTGACCGGAACTCTGGATCTGCCGACATAGAAGGGTCTTCCGTCCCTTCTCTGAGGTCTTTGGTCAAATTTGGGTCAACTTCAGCGAGGGCGTTTTCATCCGTGGTCGAATCATCTTCATTATTAAGTGGTCATAACAGTCGCACTATGCTGTAATGTGGTTAATTCCATTATGTTTTTCTCAACCGGAGGCTTCTGTGGTACTTGGTATGGAATTAGGGGAACCGCCTTTTGGGTCCCGTTTACTTCGAGATCCATCAATCGTGGCGGTTCTCTAGTTTCTCGCTGTGTTGATTCTTCGCTCAGATTTCGCAAGTACTCCATCTGCCGAACACAGATTTGGTCGTGGTACTTGTACGTCTTCGTTCCAATCCAGGCTCCACAGCTATGTTGGATAGTCTCCGTACTACACGGAGAGCAAAGTTTCGTCAGCCCTACTAAACAGTTTGGCAGTTTCTGCTAAACTGAGTTAAGAGGGAGTGTTTAGTAGCCACCGCTAAAAAGTTTGGTAGCCAGGGCGAAACCTATTTTAAGCCAGCAGCCACAGCTGAAGTTTTTATACATGAATTCAAAATAAATAAAAACAAAAAAAGATGTTTTAGCTTATAAATCGATAAAATAGTATCAGTCAATAATTTTTTCTAAGGTATACTAGTCAATTAAAAATTTTTCAGAACTTTTTTTCCGTCGAATAGTCACGATGATAAAACTAACCTCAAAGTAGCGCGCTTATAGCACTCGAATACAGTTTTGCCTTGGCTACCAAACTTTTTAGCGGTGGCTACTAAACACTCCCTCTTAACTCAGTTTAGCAGAAACTGCCAAACTGTTTAGTAGAACTGACCAAACTTTGCTCTCCGTGTATCAGATGTTTTTCGGTGGTGTGAAGCATGTCGGGGTTGATACCGTTGGTCACTCTGGACTAAGGCCTGACCGGCGTCTTCTTGGTAGAGATACCGTACGTAGCCCCATACAAGTTGGCCTTGGCGATTACAGACTGTGTGGCAATATTCCAAAGGGCCAAACTTAGCGTACTCCTGGAAAAACAGGTCGTACTGGTATTCCCGAGGTATCGATTCGGGTAACAAGCAAAGCAGTCTATTATAATCCCTGTTTGCCACCTTAATTTTCTTTGTGGCAGCTCCGGTAAATTCTGGGTCCGGGGGGGGTAATCGCTCCAACGACAGGGCGTTTCTGGAAACGACGTTGCTGGTCGTCCTTCCTGGTCGTTCACGCTGGGTGCTATCGGTTTTTTCTTTACTGATTCATTCAAGGTAGGAATTTTAAACACTACCGACTTCATCGGTCTTCGTTCGGGCGTACGCAGCGCTGGTGAAACCTCAGCTGACCCTTGGGCTTTATCTTGGTCATATTTTCTTTGAGTCTGTCGAACCAAGTTGGCATCCTCTCCTCTCTTGAAGGTAATCTGACTGATGGTCCCGGCAGGTTCAGACACCTCCAAGTATCCTCCCTGGATGGGGCCGTATCGGCGTAGTCCCTTTGATACTTCTCACAACTTGACGTTGTTGGGATGTTTAACTCAGACCACGCGTGGATCGTGTCCCGGTTAGCCTTTTAAGATCAGGGGCATGTCTTCTCTTTCTCGTTGATTCATGATGCTGGAATCAAGAGTAAATTAATCAGATTCTTATTTTCCCACTCCTGGGTTGGTGATCAGATAGATCCCCAGAGGAAGCGAAAGAAAGGCGGAGAGAAGAAGAAGGAGGAGAGAAAAAAAAATTTGAGGGTCTGTTATCGTTTTAGATATTTAATTGCATATAGACGCGGCTGCCAGAGTGGTAGTAAGGGGTTCGGGTGTTTCAACATCAATTTTCGACATTGGTTTGATAGGAATTAATTGTCGGTTTCAGCATGTTGATTCGGAATGCTGGCGGCTTTCTTTTCATTTGGGTCGTGGGGTTTTCGCGTGCTTTTGTTGAGGACGCCTCCTGATTGCCCCTGTACTTCGAGAGGAATGTTTTCTGGAGTTTCCAAATGGTCGTGGGATTTTTGGGCCTAAGTGGCGTGTATATATAATACTAGCCCGATCACGATCGTAACTAGTGCCGTTAGAAGGAGACTGCTTATTCCGAGCCCAGTGTGCCAGTGGGTGGTCTTCTGATGCTCCCCTAGTTCCTCTAGCTGAGCAAGGATTTCATGCAGTGATTGTCCGGGTCGAGACTGCCAATCCTTTACTTTCGTTATCTTTTTGTCCCAAGGTAATTGCTCCAACTTATCGGCATGATCGACCAATGCCGGGTATAGAGTGTTTAGGGTGAGATTGACTCGAGGTCTGTAAAAGTATTTTCTCCCTTGTATATACCTTTCGGGATTGGGCAGGGTGATTTTTTCAGCTTTTCCCACGCATTACGGTGCCATTTTGAGGATTCCTAAACCTTCTAGGTGATTCGTCTTAACTTCCTGTGGACAAAGAAGCTTTACCGTTTCCTCTTTAGTCAGCGAGAATAGCCAGGACCCTTCGGTTGCCAAATAACTCCACTGATCATGGACATGAGGATGAAACCTCACATCACACAATTTTAGCGCTTTTGTCGTAGGTCAGGCGAACAAGGATGCCTCCCAAGGAGGGGGTTTCCACCTTGCTGTTAACATCTAAGGGTGAGGGCATTTATTTGGTTGCCTATTTCATGATCATGCAATAGTTTGTTCACCTCCACCGATACGATTATTTTCCAATCAGCTCGTCGGAGGTGTACCACTCCCACCCTTTCGTAATATAGCCCTGGATTAGTCTGTAGGGATGTGATGTTATAGGTCTCTTCTCCTAGAACCCTGGTAAGGCCCGTTATAATGCAAAGCAACTTCCACATTTCCTATAATCAGAGTATTAAATGTTAGTCAATCTCGCGGATTCCTTCGTGGTCTGACGGGACACCCATGAGTTTTTCAGCATGCTTTCTGATCCTTTTGCCGTTTGGCAGTTCCAGGATAACATTATTCTTCCCCACGATCTCAACTATTTTTAACGGCTTTTTATAATAGCTATCAAATTTCTAGATGCAAGATTCAGACGAAACCCATCCGTATCCGTTCGGTTTACCACAGAATTTCTTAGTCCTTTGATCATATCGGTCTTTGGTCTTTATTTTTCCCATTATCTCTCTCTCTCCCGCTGCCAGCTTCATTTCGTCCAACCTGATAATTAGGTCACGCAGATAAAGATTATAGGTCCGTAACTTCTCTTCGTTTGGTATTTTGATGGGAAACCTTAAAACTTTTCCGTATACCAATTCAAACGGGGTAAAATTAGTGGCAGAATGCACACTTGTATTGTACGTGAACGTACAAAAGGAATCAAACGGTCACAGTCGTTATATTTCTAAGATAAATCTTAATGCATGATCAGCTGAGGTTTAAAGATTCTTTACAAAACTTCAGAATCCTCTGCTTTTTACAAATATGAAATTAAGGCACAATAAGATTTTATGTTGTTTTATAATATACATAAATCTTTACTTCAACAATTTCACAGCTTGGTAAAAAATAATGTTTCCAGATGCAGATTCTATCAGAGTTAATTCAAATTTTTAATGAAATAAAAATGCTGATTTTTTTTACACTCATTCACACTGATTTAAATTGATTTAAACAATCACATTACACTTCTTTATTCACTTTTGAAGATTCAAAGGAAAACGCAACTTTTAAGCATTTGAGGGATTAAGTCACCCATTTATTTTTGGCCTTTTATGCGGTTTTAAAAAGCATTTTCTCCTTTTTAAAGTTATAAACTCTCTTCACAGAGTCTTAAAATCTTTATATGCTCCAAAGCTGCTTCCCTTACGCAAGTTATGAATAAATTTTAACAATTAGAGATTTAAATCTTCTTTCATAATTTATTTTTATGAAATTCCAATGTAATGTTAACCTTAAAATATCAAGTTGATCTTGAGGAAAGTTTTCTAGATTTTGTTGAGCTATCAAGTCTGCAAAAAAAAAAAAAAGAAAATTTTGAAACAAAGAAAATTGTTTTTTTAAGCAAATAAACAATTATTTTTTAAGCAACAAAAAAATACAACTTATCTGATACGATGTTCAATATACATTCTTTATTTGCTTTAAAAGATATAAAAAAAAAAAAAAAAAAAACCCATTTTTAAGAATTTGAGAGTTAAATTGTACATTTATTTTTAACTTTTCCTTTATGCAGGTATATTACAATCAATAAAATCAGTATAACATTATGAACTCTTTCCACTACTCTCCTCAGAGTTGTAGTCGAATCTGCACAATCTGCAAAGCTATTAAGCTGCTTAGACTATTAGGCTGCTGTCTACAATAAGTAGGTATCTGACGCACTATAGTTATTTTCGAAAAAATTTACAAAATCTGTGCGTTTGAATTAGAAGCTAAAAATTATGAATACTTTTCATGACAATTAAACAACAAATTAATATCATTCATTTTTCAGGCATCAATATATATCAGTATATTATTGATTGAAAAATTCGCGTTTGTTCTTTAATTCAAAAATAGTTATTAAAATGTTTTTGATTATTCAAATTTACAAATTAATTTTTTAAATACTTAATTCGATTCATTTTATAATTATTGTTATTATCGTTATTTTTATTAAGGTCAAAAACTAAAATATTACTTAAATATAATTTTTTGTTTGGTACCGAATCATTCAAATTTTCAAATGTCTTCAGTTTTTTATCTTACGGCTGCGTCATAGTGCACCGCCTGGTGGCGTGGGAGTATCAAAGCTTCAAAAAAATTTTAATTTTTGTTATATTTGTAGTTATTGAAGTTGTCCTTCAGAAAGTAATTATTGTAGTTTTGTAGTGTTAATCTAATTATCATGTTTTAAGTTTTTAATTTTTTATTCAAGTTATTTGTTGTATTTTTATAATTTATAGATTATCACTTTATATTTTAACGAGCATAATAGATTTGATTCATTATCGTTCATAAACACCATGGATGTTTTAAATAATCCCAATGATTTATCTGATTTTCAAATTTTCGCCGACAGTTTTCAACATGCTTTTATTATTTTGCAATCAAAAAATATAATCGGGTCAGATTGTAGCACTAAAATTTCAAGAATTGCAAAAGATATCGGAGAAGAAATTGCAGCTTTAACAGAGGAATTATTTAGTAGTTTTACGAAAATCGATTATTTCGAGTACTTTTTTGATAATGAAAAAAAAGTTAGCTCTCAACAAAACGAAGAAACCGACAACGATTTAAACGAAATTTTCTCAAGTCAGTTATCCGTATCATCATCAGGTAGTATAAAATTTATAATAAAATTATAAAAAATACTCGATTTGTATCGAATCAAATCTATGATTGATAAAAATCATTCAAAAAATCTAGATCAGCCATCGTCACAAGAGATCAATGAATACCCTGATAGTGATTATGAACCAGAAAAGAAAAAATCTGCTAGAATATTGATCCCAATAGCAGTAAAAAGAAAAATCAATTATTTACGCGATTCAAACCCTAACTGGGATTTAAAAACTTTACATCAGCGAGGAACCAAAGCTTTAACACGGCTTGATGAACTTACGCGGTGGAGAGAAGACGTGATTAGAGGTGAAACTATTTTGGAAAAATTTATGTACATTAATGAATACGTATTTAAAAGGGTACAAGAAGAAGTATACAGCAGTGGGCTATGGCAGCTGCCAGACCCTACCTATCAGATCATTTTAATTTTTAGGCATCCATTTCATGGGTAAAAAAATTAAAAAAAAATACAGCTTATCTCAGAGAAAAATAACACGATTTGTAAAGCCGTTGGAGGCAAAATCGATTGACGATTTAACACAAAAACTTGACGAATTCCAAGAAAATTGTGGACAGCTGATTTCTACTTACGATTTGGACTTTGTAATAAATACGGATCAAAGTGGCTGCAAATACCGAGCTAACGTTCAAAGAACGATAACGTTCAAGGGTAGGAAATGGTGGAGTGCAACATCGGAAATTTGAATAAAGTTACCCATTCTTATACCGGGCAATACACGATCACTCCTTCAGGTAGGCTTCTTCCGAAGACTTTCATCTGTTTGCAAGAAGTAAAAGGTACTCTAGGTCCCGCTGTTCAAGTCAGAGTAGACTTCTTGACTACGTTATACAAAAATCTAGTGGTGACTTCTTCGACTTCTGGAAAACTATCATCAAATTTATTTTATGATTTTTTAAAATTAGTGATCTAACCATACGTGAAAAATAAAGATTTTCTTTTTATTATTTACAGTTGGGGCGGTCAAACAAACTCAGAAAAATTTGATCAATTCAAAAATGAAAAAGAAGAACCATCCTGCAAAATTCAAATCGTTCCTCCAGGATTTACATCCATGACTCAACCTTGTGATGTATACTTTTATAGGCAAGTAAAAATATTTGTTAAGCAGCTTCAGAATAATCCTAGCTTATTCGATGACAAAAAAGAAATCAGCAGTCGTGAAGATTCATTGAAAATTCACTCATTAATTAACTACCAATTGCGTGCTCCAATTTTCAAATCTATGATCGAGTATGCTTGGTATGCATCAAAGCTTACAACTGGAACTCCCAAGGTTTTTTTAAATGTGAAACAAGTATGTTTTCCTGATGATTTGAGAATAAAAAAAATGTCAAAATAATCTATCGGAAGTAATAGGAAACTATGGCTCAAATCAATGTTTGTTAAAGTGTTCCTGGTGTTTCAAGTACTTATGTTTTAAGTGTTTTTATGATTGTTATCACCCTAATAAGTGTGAAAAGTATAAAGATTATTTGACTTACTTGAAATTATATTATAATTTAAAAAATTTTGTTTTTTAATTAAAATATGTTTATCAAAATAAGAATAGAATTATAAACAGTTATAACATTCAACGAAATTCATAATGTTTATTTATAAATAGTCAATAAATAAATTAGAAATAGATTCAATAAATTTAGATTTTGTAACAGCAAATTAATTGATTAAAAAAATTATGTTAATTATCATCTATAAAATTCACAACAACTTGGTTTTAATTTTTTTAAACAAATGTAAAAAACCAGAAATTAAAAAAAAAAGAACTTGTGAATTTTAAAATAAATCATACAATATCCTTCAGAATTAAAGTTATATCGTAATTGATCATTATTAATGTGAAGCATAGCTATTATTAACTATAAAAAAAATTGTTTTCAATAATTCTTGGTTAAAACATTCGACAATTTGAATGATTCGGTACCAAACACAAAAAATTATATTTAAGTAATATTTTAGTTTTCGACCTTAATAAAAATAACGATAATAACAATAATTATAAAATAAATTGAATTAAGTATTTAAAAAATTAATTTGTAAATTTGAGTAATCAAAAACATTTTAATAACTAATTTTGAATTAAAGAACAAACGCGAATTTTTCAATCAATAATATACTGATATATATTGATGCCTAAAAAATGAATGATATTAATTTGTTGTTAAATTATCATGAAAAGTATTCATAATTTTTAGCTTCTAATTCAAAAGCACAAATTTTGTAAATTTTTTCGAAAATAACTGTAGTGCATCAGATACCTACTTAAGGTTGTTGGGTCGGTGCGAGAGAGAAAGAGATACTAGTGCGAGTCGAACGGAGAGATTCACGGCGCTCTCAGTCTCTCTCGCACTCGTGGCACAACATAGCACCTAACCTAAGATTTCAGTGTTTGATTATTTTTTTCTCAGCTCATAAGGTCCAATGGTAATTGCTTTTAATTGATAAGTGTTTCAAAAAATCTTTTCTTTTACCATGAATTTTTTCATTAAAATATACTTGTCAGTTCCTGTTAAACTTTCAAGAAAACAGTGATTCCCATAAGCTTACGTGTTAAACAAATTTGGCAATATCTTTTCTCCCAAGGTTCTTTTTGCCCTAAAAATTTAGTGGCATCAATAAGAAGCAATTACCTACAAAATGAGTACTTTTTTGTTAGAATCTACTTGTTAGATCATGGACCGACCCAACAACCTTAATGTAGACAGCAGCCTAATAGTCTAAGCAGCTTAATAGCTTTGCAGATTGTGTAGATTCGACTACAACTCTGAGGAGAGTAGTGGAAAGAGTTCATAATGTTATACTGATTTTATTGATTGTAATATACCTGCATAAAGGAAAAGTTAAAAATAAATGTACAATTTAACTCTCAAATGCTTAAAAGTGGTGTTTTTTTTTTTTTTTTTATATATCTTTTGAAGCAAATAAAGAATGTATATTGAACATCGTATCAGATAAGTTGTATTTTTTTGTTGCTTAAAAAATAATTGTTTATTTGCTTAAAAAAACAATTTTCTTTGTTTCAAAATTTTCTTTTTTTTTTTTTTTTTTGCAGACTTGATAGCTCAACAAAATCTAGAAAACTTTCCTCAAGATCAACTTGATATTTTAAGGTTAACATTACATTGGAATTTCATAAAAATAAATTATGAAAGAAGATTTAAATCTCTAATTGTTAAAATTTATTCATAACTCGTATAAGAGAAGTAGCTTTGGATCATATAAAGATTTTAAAACTCTGTGAAGAGAGTTTATAACTTTAAAAAGGAGAAAATGCTTTTTAAAACCGCATAAAAGGCCAAAAATAAATGGGTGATTTAATCTCTCAAATGCTTAAAAGATGTGTTTTCCTTTGAGTCTTAAAAAGTGAATAAAGAAGTGTCATGTGTTTGTTTAAATCAATTCAAATCAGTGTAAATGAGTGTAAAAAAAATCAGCATTTTTATTTCATTAAAAATTTGAATAAACTCTGATAGAATCTGCATCTGGAAACATTATTTTTTACCAAGCTGTGAAATTGTTGAAGTAAAGATTTATGTATATTATAAAACAACATAAAATCTTATTGTGCCTTAATTTCATATTTGTAAAAAGCAGAGGATTCTGAAGTTTTGTAAAGAATCTTTAAACCTCAGCTGATCATGCATTAAGATTTATCTTAATAATGAGTTAATGAAATCATCAAAGTAGCGTTATTATAAAAATTGCTTATGGGTGAGCTTTGGTTATATGGTAGATTTATTGTCTATATACAGCCTATGTTGTCTATCCCTAGGCTTTGGTATATTTCAGATTTAGTCAAATTTTAGCCAAAAAAAATTATTCTTTAAAGTTTCCTGAAAACTGGTTAAGCTATTTGAAAGTTAAAGAATATTACTACAAAAACAGTGTTACTTCAGGATCAATATATTTGTATCTCAATGTGGTATTCTTGTACAGTATTTAAGTTGTATTTTGTCAAAAGAAACCAAATGCCAAAGTTTGGTGAACATGCAGCTGATAGATCTTCAAGAGTGGAACTTTGCGGATAACTGTTAAAATAGCTAAGAATGGTGATTTTTCAAAAGTAAACATATCAAGCGAAGAAGCTTAAAAAGCCCATTAGATGGAACTACTGGTGGTTTCTTTCATTTTGAAGTGTAAGAAAACAATTCCCAAAGTTTGGTAAGAATTGGTTATCCGGAGAGTGTGACCTCTCCTTGTGAGTCTCCCAATTGGTCCAGGATGTCTGCAATACACGGAAGAGGATAGGCGTCTCCAGTTGTCTTAGAATTAAGGTTTCTGAAGTCTACCACTATCCGCCATCTTGGACGCCCTTGGATATCTCTCTTTTTTGGCAAAATCCAGACGGGGGATTGGTACGGCGACGTGGAGGGTTCGATGATGTCATCCTGAAGCTTCTTGGCGATGTCCTCTCGCATCACCTCCTGATGGATGGGGGGTGGCGGTACTGCTTAGTGTAGACCGGGATGTTGTCCTCACTAGGAAGTTCGTGTTCCACCATGTCGGCGCAGGACATTTATCTCCGGGTAGTAGAAATAGATCATGATACTCCTGGACAATTTAAGTAACTTGATCCCTTTCTTCCTCGTTTAGTTGTTCAGTGTTCAGTACCTCTAGCACTCGGCGTATTCTTTCTTCCTCATCCGTGATTTTTGCACACTCAGGTTCTGTGTCGGAGTCGAGGTCAAAAGGTGAGGTCCCATAAGCACAAGGTATAAGTTCATGGGGGTTGACCTGCATAGTCACATCCTCTTCTGTCGTATTTACTTCCAAGACCTTGCAACTTCCATTTTCATTAGTTACGAGTACATTGCCAATGAACACTTCTGGAGTTTTGCTGAGGGCCGGCAGGTAACCTACCCCGGTGGTCGAATTGATCAAGTTGACACTAATAACTTGCCGACATCTTTTCTTGAGGCTCCATTGGCTGAGTGCTAACTCGGTCATTCGAGCAGGACCGACTTCGGGCTCTGTGAGTTGACCTATCGGCCTCAAGAGGGTTTTCATGTCGCTTTCTTTTAGGAGCGGTGCTGACGGGGGCGGAGGGGTTTTGCCAACCTCGACTTTGTGAATCCCTTCTTGCGGGGTTTCCCGGGGCTCCAGCCCTCGTTCTTGGTCAACCACCTCATACCTCTCGGCGTCCAGGAAATATATGGGGTTCATAAGGTCTCCACTGATCATTATTTTATTTTTATAGTAAGATAACTGCTTCATTCTGCTTAAGGAATACTTGGCCCAGTATACCGTCATACCGTATAGGGAATCGGTCAGGCACGACATGAAACAGGGTATTTTGGTCTCCGATAGGTATCCAGATTATACTTAGAGTCATAACCTCTATCAAAGGAATCGCAGCCGTGGTCTCTACTTGGGAATCGGGTTGTAATGCTTGCAGTTTGATGAGATTGACCATGGAGCCGGTGTCCAACATAAGCACTAGTTCTGCAGAGTTCGGGCAGACAGCAAGGTGGATCGTTGAGCGGCCTTGGCTTGTATCTTCAAGGTCTGGGCTGCCTGTGTGGAGGCTGCTGGGCTCGCCTAGGGGCCTTGGTTTTCATGAGGCTGGCTCGCCACTCCCATCGGGCGAGCCTCCTCCCAGTTTAAAATCTGTTGGTACGGAAGGATAGGTCGGAGATTGACGTCTTCCATGCCTACGGGTTGACACTGCATAGGAGGCATGGTTGGATTACTTGCTACCGGTGGAGGTAACATTCTCCTGGCCTGGCTTACTGGAGCACTCATACGGGGCCCTGGGGGGGGGGGGGGGGGTCCTTGGTATCGAGGGTATTGATAGGTAGGGGGCTTATACGATGCACTCCTATCAGGGTCGTATGTTCTAGGCCGGGATGGTGCAGCCGGTCGGTAATTCGGCCTGGGGCATTATAATTCAGGTTATATCCCTGTCGCGGTTGCCAGTATCCCTGTGGCACTGGCATATTGAGCGTTGGAGCCCGTGGGTAAGGGGGCCGTTGTGGGGCGGGCCCCTGTGGTATTTGGTATTGTGCAGGCTTCGAGGCGGCGTATCCCGATTGCTGATTAAAGTACGCTTGTAGAGGTTGTTGATACACTTCCCAGGCAGGCTCGACTAGAGGCGGAGATATTTCCTGCCACTGGGCCTCCTGCTCTTGCGGCACTTGTTCGAGCAATTGGTACCACTAGGTCGCTTCATCCCCCTCTTGAACTCAACCTACATAAGCGGCTCGGGTCTAGGGTGCGAAACGAGGATCTTGTCGCCATCCATTGGGTATTCGGTAATTAGACCTTTGGCGAGCGTCGGGGAAGATGCGCGCATCCATCCTTGCCTCCAATCTCACAGCCTCCACGTATGCTGCCTCCAGAATAGTGGGTTTGCTAGCATCCACCCATTGGCTGAGACTCCCCAGGAGTCCCTTGATGAAAATGACCACGGCTACCTCGGTCAGGGGGGACCATCATCTGGCCGTGGTACTCGTCCTTCTTTTCCTCCTTGAGGGCAGAGCGAGCGCACTGCAGAAGGATAATGATTTGGTCCTTAAACCCTCCTATTGTCTCACCCTGCTTCATGCACAGGGTTTGGAGTTTGTTATCGTAGTACGCGAATCCCTTGCCAGGGGCGAAACGCTGCTTGAGATGGCTGCACAGGGCCTCTATATTGGCAAAGGCCTGTCCATAAGTACAGTCTTTTGCGGCACCCCTCAACTTTCCCAGGACAGCAGAGGTGTGGAGTGAAGTGGAGAGTGAACTGAAGTCGAAACGACTTAACTTCACTTGAGTTGGAAATTGTGCATAGCGTGGCGCTGTGCGCTTTGTACATATTGGAAAATGTGTACATATGGCAAAATGGACTTGAATAATTTATTTACTTTAGCTAAATATTTTGACACCTGCAGAGTCAGGGTGAACACCTGGTGCCATAGATGATAGTTACGCTTTGGAGATGATTTCCCGAGGAAGTCTTGACTTCGGAGGGTCAGGGTAAATACCTGGTGCTCTTGGTGATATTTACGCTTTGAGGACGATTTTCCCAGGAAGTTTTGACCCAGAAGTAGGGGTTAGTATCAGCAGGTGCCCCAGGTGTTCGTCCTGACCCCTCCACCATCAAAACTTCTAGGGAAAATCATCTCCAAGGCCTAAGTATCAGCAGACGCCCCAGGTGTTCGCCCTGACCCTTCCGGAGTCGAAACTTCCTGGGGTAATCATCTTCAAGGCGTAAGAATCAACAGGGGCCCAAGGTGTTCGTCCTGACCCCACCGGAGTCAAAACTTCCTGGGGAAATCATCTCCAAAGCGTAACTATCATCTATTGTACCAGGTGTTCACTCTGACCCTGCAGGTGTCAAAATATTCAGCTTAAGAAAATAAATTATTCAAGTCCATTTTACGTATATATATATATGTACAAAGCGCACAGCGCCACGCTATGCGCAACTCCCAACTCAAGTGAAGTTAAGTCGTTTCGACTTTACTTCACTGTTCACTTCACTCCACGCCTCTGCAGGACAGCCCTTTTATACCCTTCCTTCTGTTGCTCGGACACACTTGCCTCCCCGTTCCGGACATCCTGAAGGAAGTCCTTAAGGGGTATATTACTACCATCGTAGGTACTTAAGCCTGAGATGGCGTTCTGCAAACAGAGACTTTTTGTCAAGGCTGTCAGGGTTGTGCCCATCGTTCGGGTCAGATCAAGCTGACCCTGCCCACCTTCTGTCATCTTGCCTATCGTTCCCTGTAGCTCTAATAGACACCAGCTTAGCTTTCACTCCACGGTCCAGGGGTTTGCAGGAGGTCCTGCGGGGAAACCACCCTAAACGTGGATCGTACCATGCCCGTGACAACAAGGCTACTTGCCCTGAGAGAGAGAGAGAGAGAGAAAGAGAGAGGGGAGGGGGGGAAGGGTCAATACCCCAGAATAATATTCTGAGTTTGGTCAGAATCTATCGGTGGTAGAATATTAGGTCATCCATATACAGAGTCAATTCAACCATTATAGTTGGTAATTGCTCGGCTCGGTGCAGGAGTATCAAAAAGACAATTGCTAGACCCTCTTGGCTATAACACAGCAGCGCTGTTGACTGCATCAGTTTTTTTTTTCAGGGTCTCTTTTCGGTCAAGAAGGTCGGATAAGAGATGTTTTCTTTCTCCGTCGGTCTTAGGCTTGGTACAATTCGGTGAAAGAGGGAGGGAATAATAATAATAATAATAATGATAAAAAAAGGTATGTATAGAGGAAAAGTACCTGGGGCTAGGCAATTAAATTTCAATTCCGGTCGAGCCAGGTAAACAGCCGGTCCAGATCAGAATTTTTTGTTTGTTTTTTTTTGGTCAGATGCGGAAAGCGGGCAGGTATAGGAAATAATTATAATAAAAAATTACCACATGAAAAATTCCTAAAGCAATAATACACCCTCTTTAAGCGCAAATTACGCGCAATCCACCCACGTATTTAAAAAACCAAAATAACTCATCTTTTTTTAATTTTTTTTTCCAAAATAACTTATCAATAAAAACTTTTTCTAGGTTTGCGCGGTCCAACCAAAATAATCCATCACTCAATTCCTGGAATTCATTTTTATTTATTCTCGGAAAAAATGGGACCAAACACCATTCTGACCGAATGTCCGAATAGTGACGTGATAATATATTTATACCTATACACATGCACACGTAATATACATATACATATAAACATATGTAATGTGCACTAACCGGACATTTCATATATACGACTGACGCTATCCGGACATTTCAACACTATCCGGACAGTCAGGATAGTGTTTGGTCCCATTTTTTCCGAGATAAAATAAAAATGAGTTCCAGGAATTGGGTGATGGGTTATTTGGGATGGGTTATTTGGGATTGGTTATTTTGGTTGAACCGCGCAAACCTAGAAATTTTTTTTATTGATGGGTTATTTTGGGAAAAAAAAAAGATGGGTTATTTTGGTTTTTTTGAATACGTGGGTGGATTGCGCGTGATTTGCGCTTTAAGAGGGTGTATTATTGCTTTAGTAATTTATCATGCGGTATGTACATATTTATATAAATATATTATTACGTCACTATCCGGACAGTTTATATACACGATCGGCACTATCCGGACATTTCGACACTATCCGGACAGTCAGCATAGTGTTCGGTCCCATTTTTTCCGAGAATAAATAAAAATGAGTTCCAGGAATTGGGTGATGAGTTATTTGGGATGGGTTATTTTGGTTAACCGCGCAAGCCTAGAAAAATTTTTTATTGATGGGTTATTTTGGTTTTTTTGAATACGTGGGTGGATTGCGCGTGATTTGCGCTTAAAGAGGGTGTATTATTGCTTTAGTAATTTTTCATGTGGTATGTACGTGTATATATATCTTATATATATTTACAGTGAGTATTATTCTGACATTTCATATATACACCCGGAACTATTCGGACATTTTGGTATTATCATGACGGTCAGGATAGCGACGTGACTTTTAAAATCAAAAAACTCGAGTTACAGGTAAAACCAAGGTCCAGGAAGCGGGTGATGGGTTATTGGAAAAAGCATTAAAATTAGTGCGGGGGGAAACCTAGGAAAAGTTTTTATTGATGGGTTATTTGGAAAAAAGAAAAAAAAAAAGATGGGTTATTTTGGTTCTTTTGAATACGTGGGCGGATTGCGTTTGATTTGCGCTTAAAGAGAGTGTATTGTTGCTGTAGTAATTTTTTACGTGGTGAGTACCTTCGGCCGGATAATGCCCACTGTATCTATATAAGATATATATAAATATATACAGTGGTACTTACCACATGAAAAATTCCTAAAGCAATAATACACCCTCTTAAAGCGCAAATCACGCGCAATTCACCCATGTATTCAAAAAAACCAAAATAACCCATCTTTTTTTTTTTTCTTTTTTCCAAATAACCCATCAATAAAAACTTTTTCTAGGTTGGCGTGGTTCAACCAAAATAACCCATCACCCAATCCTGGAACTTGGTTTTGCCTGGAACTCGAATTCTACTATATATGACTACTAGATACTATCATGACATGTCATGATAGTAACAAAAAGTCAGGATAGTGACCACTATTTAGAAATTTGTCACGATAGTGACCACTTAATGTATATATATATATGTGTGTGTGTGTGTGTTCCGCCGTCACACGTGGGGTCGAAGGGGTAAATTAGTATGAATTTTAAAGGTAATAAAATAGATCTTCAGCCGTACGTCTTGTGCTTATTCAGTCAGCCCGGCGCTTGGAAGGAGACTATGGAGTGAAACGCCGATAAGCGGACAGCGGCACAAAGAAGAGACGGCTTAGAGCTGCTGCGGCTCCGCAGTGGGAGCTGCACGGCGGGGGAATACGAACGAGGAGAGAATGAAGTGAAACTGCGATTACTTGCGCGCACTTCTTCTCTCGGTCACTTGGGTCACCTCAATTTCAGCTTTTTACTTAATTCTTCTTTCCTTTTTTTTTTCTTTAAGTTCACAATTGGAAATAGCTGAGAAAAAAATTCCCACTTAAAAAATTAAAACTCCTAAAATTAAAACCTTTCAGAAACTGAGATTAACTTAAAAATTAAGAAGTTCTCAAAAAAAAAAATAATAATAATAACCATTCGGAAAATCAAAAAATTTAAACTTTGGAAAAATTAAAAATTTTGAAAGCTGAAAATTACGAAAAAAAAATTAATTAATTGGAAAAATTGAAATTTTAAAGATTTCAAAAAATTGAAAAGGTTGAAAAAAATTAAAATTTGACAAATTTTACTCTTAAAAATTGAAAACATTTGAAAATTTAAACCTTTGAGAAATTGACAATTTAAAAATTGGGAAGAAAAAAAATTGAAACCCTCGAAAGTTGACAAAAACTTGAAAAATTAAAATCGCGAAAAATTACAATTACGAAAATAAGGTTGGAAACTCGAAATTAATACTTGGAAAATTTTAGTACTTTGTGTGAGCCGCTGCGTCAGCAGTGGTTCCCACAGACTAAAATGCAACTCCGCGTTGCAAACGGATACTACCCAAGTTCTCTCTCCTTCCGATTTTATATTTTTATTTCTACGCTATGTATTTTACAACTACTCAAACTCACTCGATATTTTGCAAAAATTGACTAAAAGTTCACGTTAAGTTAACTATAATAATCCTAACTACATTAAATTTAAAGCTCATGCAAATTATAACAATATAGCACTTTAGTGATAAAAAAAAAATTCTTTTATTCCACCTCTATCTTTCTTTTATCAATTTCTAAAACCTTTTTATGCTTTTCGGAAAATTTGTAAAGAAAAAAAAATTTTTCATAACGGACACAATAATTGCTTGCCAACTAAAAATTAATAAATGATTTAAAGAAAAACTGTTAAGTAATCACTGTCTCTTTTACCATCTGTTAACAACAATTATCAAGAGAGACTATGTGTTAAATTTTACTATTAAAATTTTTTGTACAAATCAATAAAACATAATTTTGTAAGTAAATGTTATAAGCAATGAGTATACCCAAAATAATAATAATGATAATGATAACCGTATTAATAAAATAACTCGTTTGAAAAAAATTTTTGAGAAAAAATAACGTGAATAAAAATTTCTTAGTCTCTAAAAGTGCACAGAGACGGTCGTGCCACCCAGAGTTAGCAGATAAGAAATACTCTCCGTCACCGAATGATACTCCGAGCCTTTTTTTTTTCTCGAACTTATTAATTCTATTTTTCCTTAATTGTTAAACTGTTGTTGTATTTTACTTAACTACTAAATTGTCTTCTTTTTACTTAGCGACTAAAACTTAGACTACAGATCAGTAGCCTACGCCAGTGCGTCCTGGCACAAGAAAAATTCTAAACTAATAATAAAAAATTCAAAATTCGAATTCTAACTACTATATAAAAAAAAATTTCTTTTCTCCGCGGGGGCCTAACTACGCAACTGCTACCATTTTCATATATTTCCCCGAAGACCTATTCAGACATCCAAGGAATAGCTATAGATAAACAAATTACACGTGAAATTTGGTATAACTTACAACAACTGTCTCTCTCGCACTCGTGCAAGAGATAGGATTTTGGTATAACTTATAGAGCGCCCTCTGTCGGGGCTTGGACATGCGAATAACCTACTCCTAATTTACGCAGACCCAAGAAGGAGTTTATAAAAAAAAAACCGAGGTTAGACGGCACCCCTCGTGTGACGACGGGAGGAAAAAGAAAATTTTTACGCGCGCGAAACACTACACTATTGAATACTACAACGCTTACCTTTATTGCTTGTCCTTTCGGTGGCTCTGCTGGCAGACGAGGGCGAAAGGGGGAGAGTAATCACAAGTAATTAACACAAGTTTAGGTCACAAATTTAATATAATATTTTTGGTTGAACTACTACAAAATTCTCGGTCTTAACTGAATAGAAACTCTTGGTCACAATAAGTTTCACGGGATTACTTGGTACAATTAATTTTAATTCTCTTCGCGGGGTGATTCGAACTACTACAAAATTCTCGGTCTTAACTGAATACTAACTCTTGGTCACAATAAGTTTCACGGGATTACTCGGTACAAACAATTTTAATTCTCTGCGCGAGGTGATTCGTATCACTCTATATTTCTAACTAACTGTCCGCTCCTGCACTCGTTCCTCACGGAGGCCCGCTGTCCCTCCCCACCTTGACTTTTTAAGTCAAGGTGCTGATTAGACAGCTAGGCTCCGTAAGAACGGAAGCTGAGAGTGCATTTTTACTCATTCATACACATATTCTACTTACTTTAACTATCCTAACTAAGTTATGTGTATTTGTCACATAACAAAAACTACACGGACAGAAAAAAAACAGGAATTTACTGTGGTAAGCTAACACGAAAAAATCGTGTGTTAACCTTACGCAGAAAAAATCCTAAGCGCTACTGTACCCGAACCAATCAGGCAATCAGGTGTGACCAGAGTGATTTTGATTGGCTCCCTTACAGTAGCGCTTAGGATTTTTTCTGCGTAAGGTTCACACACGATTTTTTCGTGTTAGCTTACCACAGTAAATTCCTGTTTTTTTTCTGTCCGTGTATACATTACAAATTTTTAATTTTAAAATGAGATATACCTATTTCGAAATTTTTAAAACACCGTACTATATATTATGTTGCATGAATTCAGTTTTAAATTAGAGCGATGAAGCATTAGTCTATTAATGTATATATGTTAGCATATCGTTAAAATATTGAATGCGTGTCGCATTAACTGTTAAGACGGATGCATTGACTGATACAGCAGTCGTCGACGACATAATAGTTAATGCGATCCGCTATAACGGTTATAGTGCCGCTATTACCGTCATAGTACAGTTCTCTGTATGCAAAAAGTAAAAAAGGTTTAATGAACAAGAGACTGAAATACTTCCGAGCTCCTGCAATAAATAATACACAGGCAAGAATAATCTAATTGAATATTGTTTTAACCAACCCTTGAAACCTAAATTTAATTACTTGATTAAACAAATTTCTAAAAAAATTTTTTTAAATAAAAAAATAAAAAATAAAAACTATGTTCTACCCTGGGGGAGGTGGGTAACAAAAAAGCTTCACTTGGCCACAGGGGGGGAGGAGAGGGATCAAAAACTTCCAAAAAAGGGCTATGTGGTTTCTGAATGCACCTTAAGTCTAAAAAATATAAAATAATATTTAAATCAGAGAAATCATTCAAATTTAAATCCAACATTAATTATTTTTAGGTTCGAAAATGCTGTTAAAAAACGAGAGATAAAACCTTAACTCAGGAATATCTAATAAAATAATCACGTGTGATAGTATCATTTCCAAAATATCAAGAATTCTTCTTTGAGTGAAACATAAATTCTGTTTATGTTTATGATTCAAAATTTTTGTTTAAATTTTGAGGTAATGGAAGCAGCAACCGTAAATGTATCTTATGCAGTCAATAGAAGTTATGATCATTTATGGAAATCCAGTCTTCATCAAGCCGGACTCGGTATTTTATTATTATCGTTATCTGTGACGACAGTTTTTGGAAACACACTTGTAATGGTAGCAGTAATGAGAGAACGTTATTTACAAACAGCTACAAACTTTTTTATAACATCTTTGGCACTAGCTGATTTTTTAGTGGGTCTTGTAGTTATGCCATTTAGTGCTATATATGAGATATTTGAAAAAAATTGGCTATTTTCGTTAATATGGTGTGATATTTGGCGATCATTTGATGTACTATTTTCTACGGCTTCAATTTTAAATTTATGTATAATCAGTATAGATCGATATTGGGCAATTAAAGATCCTTTAAGTTATCCTCTACGTATGACGCGAACACTAGCGAGAATTTTGATAGCCTTTGTATGGATGGCTTCAAGCCTCATATCTTTTCCAGCTATCATTTGGTGGAGAGCAGTTCGCACTCATCATATTCCACATGGTAAATGTCCATTTACAGTAAATCTTGAATATATTATATTTTCTTCGATGATTAGTTTTTATTTGCCACTATTTGTTATGGTATTCACGTATTATAAAATATATCGAGAAGCAGTTATTCAAATGAACAGCTTAAAAATTGGTGCAAAAAATGTAGCATTCTCTGGTGAATTGGAAATGACCTTACGAATGCACCGTGGAGGAAAATATTTGGAAAAAAAAGCGTCAGATAGTCTTTTACGCCGAATTTTAAAAAAAAAGTCTACTTATAAGAATTCAAACTATTTAATTGACAAAAAAAAGAAAACTTTCGCTACACTCACAACCACATCGAAGACAAATAGCACCAAGTATCATTCAATATTTCATAAAAACTCTTCTGTTTCAAAAAAATTCATAAAATTTTCGAAAGAAAAAAAAGCAGCGAAGACACTGGGTATCGTAATGGGAGTATTTATAGTATGCTGGCTTCCATTTTTTGTAGTTCATCTGTGGTCGGGTGTATGCGCAAAGTGTATTTGGAATCAAGAATTAATATCTACAGCTGTTTCATGGCTAGGATGGATAAACAGTGGAATGAATCCAATAATATACGCATGTTGGAGTAGAGATTTTCGAAGGTAAATTTTAATTTTTATTATTGATCGATTTTTTCAAAAATCTCAAAAATGTTTTTTCTTTCTTTCAGACTTTATTGTCTCTCTCTTTTTTTAGTTTCATATAATGTACATTTATGAGAATATCTCTATCTCAATCTCTTTCGAAGATATTTTCTGCTCTTGAACAGTACACATATTGGCGCTGCAGATTTAAATGTAAAACTGCTAAATTTTAATCGTGGTTGGTGCTGTACTAGATATACGTCGTTTTTTTAGTGTGTATTTTTGCAAAAATGTATGCGAAACTATCTTTGTGTACATCATTTATCATTAACTTGCAGTTTTGAGAGCTTGATCAAAGCGCTTTGGGATCAATTTGGCTGTGGTATACAAAAAAAAATCAGCTGTAGGGTCGAACTTGTTAAGCTTACTAATTTAACCTTCGACGCAGCATACAAAGAAACGATAACGAGAGAAAGCGCTATAAAAAATGCAGTTGGAGCGGGAAAATTACTTACCGATATAAATTAAAGGCAAGAAAATTTTGTAATCAAAGAGCTCATAAATCGAGACACTTGGAAACAATATTTAGATTACTCAAACCAATATCACAAGACTTAAGCCACTACAACTGAAACGGGTCCGAAAAATCACTTAAAATGTTACTGCTGTGGAGCAGCAAAGCATCCAACACACTTGTATAAATTCCGAAATGCGACATGCAACTAGTGTAAGATTAAAACAAGCATGCATAAGAAGAAAAAAAACAGTCAAAAAAATTCCTACAGGAAGCAAGCATCGATGCAAAAAAAGAAGAGAATTTCGACGCCGACGCAACAGCAGCATCACCTCTAAATTTTTTTTAACTTAAATCCAAACGCAGGTAACGGTACAATAAGCGATGCGGCAAACCCATGGTTTGGAACTATTTTAATAAACGACATCACATACTTCTCAGTTATATCCGAAAAATATGTCAAATTTTGATGAAAAAATTTTGATGAATCAAAATTGAAAAAATTTTTGATAAAATAATTTAAAAAGCTTTTTGACGAGACTCCAAGCGTTTATGATAAAAGATAGATTTAATTATATTCAAAACTAAACCTAAAACCAGTCGCATTTGCAGCACGGCACGAGCCGTATGCGTTCAAAGCCAAGATTGGGAAAGAATTGCAACGTCTGTTAGGACATTCAGAAAAAATAAATTCGAGCTAATCGGCAACTCCAATTGTACCAGTACAGAAAAGTAAGTACAAAATCATACTATACAGCAATTTTAAAATTACAAGGACCAGTGAAAGCAGATAACTTTTATTTTTTTGTTTGTTAATTCCTTCCATAATTTATTTATTTAAACGAAAAAAAATTATTGTATCAGCAAAGTTTATTGCACTTGATAATCATTACATGAACCCTTCTGCAAAATTTTGAAACCAGAATCTTAATTATTTTTGGAATACCGCAGTCAGTGATTTTTATTAAACACTGTATGATTAACTTTTTTATGCACGAATGTTAGAAAAATACCGGTCAATGGTTTTCCAAAAGTAATTAAAATTTTGATTTAAAATTTTGCAGAAAGTTTCATTTTTTGTAAATCTGGTGCAAGTATCTCTGCATTTTCCTAAATATTGTTTAGTTCTTTTATAAACAAAAAATATAAAATCTATCAAAATCAGATTAAGGGGGGATATCAGTATAAATAAGCTTATTTTTAATTATTTTTTTTTTTTAACTTAAATTTATTTTAGATAAACGAAATTAAACACAAAAATTAATATAGGTTTTTAAAAAATTAATTTTTTACCCCACACTTTTACGCCTTTCTTGTTGATCTGAAAAAAAAAAAAAAAAAGAAATTCGTTAAAAACCTTTTTTTCTTTAGTCTGAACCTAAATTGAAAAAAAAAAAAAATTTTTTTGACAAAAATATAAGCAAAAGAAAAAAAGTAACATCTTTTTTTTTACTTACTTGTTTAAAAAAAGGGGTTTAAAAAAATTTTTTTTCTCAATTTAGGTTCAAACTATTAAAATTATTATAAAGAAAGTTTCTGCCAAGTTGCAACTAAATCGGTTGATTAGTTTTGAAATGAGAATGTGGGCCAATTTGAAAAATGCAGTTTCGAGAAAAATGCGATTAAAGTTTTTAAAAGTAGTATTAGCTGCCGTATTTCCCCTCCTTTTTTTCAGTCTAATACCATTCTCAAAAACATAGTTCAAATGAGAAGCCTCTTCCTTTAAATCTTACATGGCAGAATAAAGAGGTCGAAGAAACAATAAAAATGAGGGGAGAAACTTTTCGTCGACGCCTCGACGCACGACACAGCAGCTGTTTGTACACCTGTATATATGCGGTGGTCCGGCGTCGGTGCGTCGGCACCTGAAATACTTACAGGTATACAAACAGAGCCGCTCGAGTCAAGCAGCGTCACGTAGGCGCTGTTGAGCACTCTGCTTTACCTACCTCTCTAAAATTTTTCACAAATTTAAAACTCAGGGTTAAAAATTTCGGCTGCTACTTGACTTACAGTTGTTTTCTTTCAGTCCCACGTGATTGGGTAGCAGCATGGACTGTCACAGGCGCGCCTGTATCAGTGTTAGGTGACATATAATGCACCTAGCATTTATGTATAAAAATGCACGCTCAGCATCCGTTCCCACGGAGCCTGGCTGCCTAATCAGCATCTTGACTTGAAAAGTCAAGATGGGGATGGACAGCGAGCCTCCGTGAGGAGAGAATGCAGGAGCAGGGAGGCAGTAAGTTTTTGAAATCAAATTAGAGCACAGAGTGCTAATCTTTTCCTGTATAAGTCCAGTATCACCAAGTTTATTATAGCATTATAAAAAAAAAATCGACCGAATAATTATTTATTGTGAATCATTAAAAAATTAATTGTGACCAGTAATTATATTATTAAATTATAAAAATCGACCGAATAATATATGATTGTCATAAAATCATCAAAGATTAATTGTGACCAGCAATTATATTATGAAATTATAAAATCGACCGAATAATTATTGATGGTGAATCATTAAAGATTAATTGTGACCAGTAATTATATTATTAAATTATAAAATCGACCGAATAATTATTTATTGTGAATTATAAAAAAATCTGTGTGACAAATAAAGTGGATTATTAAATCCTACGTTGACCAAAAAAAAAATGACACTCATTAACTGGGAATAAAACCCAATAAAGCAACCCTCATCTAGCGTCTTCTTTTCCTCTCCACCGTGACCAACTAAGGTAAGGAAGATTTCCTAATTTAAGGTAGTATAAATATCGCGTGGTCACGTCGTCGTACGAGGGGTGCCGTCTGCCCCCGGGATTTTTTTTCTCTTTTAGTAGTCCCTTCCCCGGGCTCAGCAAGAGCAAGGGACTGTTAGTACGTCCGTTTATCGGACTCTAACAAAATGGTAGCAGAAAGCGTAGTTTAGGCCCCCGCGGACCGTGCATTAAATTTAGGGTTCGAAAAATTTAGTTTTACCTTTAAAGTTTGCCAGAATAGTGCGTAAAAAAAGAAAATTTTTTTGGAGTAATTAGAGTTAGAACTTTGAATTTTCATATTAGTCTAAGAACTTTTCCCTCGTGCCAGGACAGTGCGTAGGCTACAGTCCTGTAGTTCAAGTTTAGTATTTAAGCAGTTTAGCAATTAGAACTATAAATTTTGCGCGGACAAAAGAATATACGAAACTCCAGAACTCGAAAAAGCTCGAGTTACTATCTGGTGGCGAGACTATCGTTATCGGGTGACTGCACGGCTGTCTGTATAAAGAAATACTTGGTCGCGTTATTTTATGCCCACTATTATAACATACGGAGTTTAAATTTTACACTAGAAATAAATTTAATCGTAGCAAAAAATAATAATAATAATTAAAAAAAAAAAAAAAAAAAAATTTTTTTAAGTGAAAACTCAAATTTTTCAAATTACAATTTTTGAAGGTTATTTTAAATATTACTCTTGAGGTCAAACTCTATTTTTTCCAAGGGTATAAATTTTCAGTGTTTAAATTCGATTTCAATTTTCAAATTGGAAATTTTTGGAATTGCCAATTTCAATTATTTCCATTTTCACTTTTCAGATTTGGTAATTTTCTCAATTTATTTTAAAGCTCAATCAAAGTTGTTGACTTTAATGTTAGAACAGGTTCTTATTCTCAAGAAATTACTTTGCATAAATTTTAATTTACACAAAAACAAAATTTTTTTTGTTGCTCATTTAAATTTTCAAGAATTCAATTTTTCCAATTTTATCTATCTTTCAACTTTAATTTTTCAAAAAACAAAAAAATAATAGAACTTCAATTACTACAGTAAAAGTTTAGTGTTAGAAATAAAAGCCTTTTCAAATTTTAATTGTTTCGAGCTTTTAATTTTAATTTTAGATCTTCAAAATTTAAAAATTTTGCAATCTTTTTTAAGAATTTTCTCTCAGCTATTTCAAATTTTCAATTCTACAGAGAAAGAAAATATATTGCAAGGCGGAGACATTAAATTGAGGAGACCCAAGTGACCGAGAGAAGAAGTGCGCGCAAGTAATCGCCGTTTCACTTCATTCTCTCCTCGTTCGTATTCCCCCTACCGTGCAGTCCTCCACCGTGGAGTCGCAGTAGCACTAAGCCGTTTCTTCTTTGTGCCGCTGTCCGCTTATCAGCGTTTCACTCCATTCTCTCCTTCCGAGCGCCGAGCTGACCGGAGAGACGCCCGACCTATGACCGAAATTTAGACGCTACGGTAAATTTAATAGGGTTGGCAACCGGTACTTTCAAAGTAAAATTTTGTGAAAAGTACTCGATTTTTAATGAATTTTAACATTTTTTAAAGAGTTTTTTAATCAAAATTGAGCAAGAAGAAAATTAAGAAAAGTTTTTAAAACTACGGGTTGATGATGTCATTAACCCGAAATTCCATTAAAAGTATATATATATATGTATATAAATATTGAAATTAAAAAAAAAACCTAATCACTTGCAGTTCCTTTAATTTAAGTTTAAAAAAAAAAAAAAATACGTGTCGATTATTTTTCGATATTTTAACTAAATAAGCCAAAATATTATAAATTTCAAAAAGTTGCCACCCCTATTCTTCAAGAAAATTTTTTAGTAGTAATAGCATTAGTAATATTGATAGAAGGTTGTGCTTAATTAATTTGATAGGTTCAATAATTAATGAAAAATTACTATAATTAATTTAATTTAATAATGATTGATAATATAATTAATATAATTATAACGTATAATTAATAATAATTAAATTAAAAAAAATTAATTTGGTAGGTTTGATAAAAAAGCGGAGAAGGGGATTATTCACCAATAAATAAGTTAGGGATTATTCATAATATCGTGAATATTACCGAGTACAAAAAAAAAAAAATAATAATAAGAGAGAAGCCACGCGCCTATCGCCGTTACACTCCATTCTCTCATCCGCAGTCCCCCACCAACTGTCGGCTGACCGATTACGTACACTGGGAAAAAATCGAGTGGCAGCGCCCCCATTTGTCCGGTACTATAGTACGCAACATTTTGAGAAAAATATTTCTCGTGGTGGGGAATATATTACCCACCACGAGAAATATTTTTCTCAAACTTGGGTGTAGCGCCTCTTACGGCAGACTCGATAACTTGTTTTCGTTGCGTTTCTCTCGTATCTGGGCAGAATATTACCCATGGCGGTCGGGAGCAGCGTTCCCCAACTTTTGGGACAGCAGACGCTCAACTTTCTCCCAGTGTAGTTTGCCTATTTCTTGGTGGCTGACTGGGTACTTAATCCGACCACTTCTCACCCTCGTGCGACGCCTGACCATATTGACCTACTTCACTCGCCTGCTTTCGCTGTCTGAAACTCGAAGCTTATTAGCTTTCTCAAATATTGGCATTTAAAAAATTTTGCTGTCATTCTCCTATCACCTAGTGTCTTCCTTAACCCGAGACCGACCAAACGCGCCTCCTATTCCACTCGTGTCCGACAGAAAAGACCGACCAATAAACGTCCTTAAAGTCCTTTCGGAGAGGATTCAATGCAGACCGGCACGGTGCGCCTTTACAGCCAGGAAGGGTTAGCCATTGCATTTTTGATCTTCCTGCGCAACAGTGAGGAATTGAGGATTATCCGACTTGAGTTGATCCTGTATATAAATGACATAATTGTCTACCACCGGTAGATACAGACCCAGCCAGAACCTCGAACTCGTCCACTAAGGTTTCCTCAAAACCCGTTCTCTCCCCCCCGGACGGCGGAGTGACAATTAGGCTGGTGTCTTTTGGAATCTCATGAGATGACAAACGAAACAACCAGCAACGGACAGGGTCAGGAGGACCTAACTCGTACCATGGGTACGACATTGATGGCCCTGACAAACAGTTTATGCCTGCAGAACGCCATTGCGGGTTTGAGCACGTACGATGGCAGCAACATACCCCTCAAGGACTTCATCCAAGATGTCCGAAAAGGGGCGGCCTACGTCTCTGATGAACAGAAGGAGGGCTACAAGCGAGCTGTTCTAAGCAAGTTGAGGGGTGCGGCGAAAGATTGCGCTTGGGGAAAAGACTTTGCTGATGTCGAAGAACTATGCAGTCACCTCAAGAAACGCTTTGCCCCTGGCAAGGGCTTCGCGTATTATAATAACAAACTTCATACTCTATACCTGAAGCAAGGTGACATGGTCGGGGGATTCAAAGACCAAATAAACATTCTCCTCCGCTGTGCCCGCACAGCTCTGGAAGAAGAAAAAAGGGAAGAGTACCACGAGAAGATGATGGGACCTTTGACCGAGGCCGCCGTGGATGTTTTTATTAAAGGCCTCCCAGCGAGCCTTAGCCAGTGGGTCGACGCTAGCAAACCAACCACGTTGGAGGAAGTGTATGAGGAGGCCGTGAGGCTCGAGTCAAGGATGGACGCGCGCATCATCCCAGATGCCCGCCAAAGATCCAACTACTACCAACATGATGGTCGTAGACAGAATACCCGTTCCGAACCAGAAGACCGAGCTGCCTATGTAGGATGGGTGCAAGAGGGCGAGGATGTAAGTGAATGGTACCAGTGGCCCGAGCAAATCCAGCTACAGGACCAGGGTGAACAATGGCAGGAGTTACCTCCTCCGGTCGTCGAGACAGCTTGTGAGGTCTATTATCAACAGCCCCAGCAGGCTTACCCGAACCAGCAACCAAAGTATGCACCCGAAGGACCTACCCAGTTCCAAATGCAGAATGGACCACCGCAACCACGACAGCAATACCCCCGACCTCCTATGCCGACCATGCAGCCCCCGCAGGGGTACTGGCAACCACCATCGGGATATAAGCCCAACTACGGACCACCCAGAATGAATTACCGACCGGTTGGACCACCCCGACCAAAAACTTAGGACCCTGACCGTAGCCAACCGAATAAGGCGCCCACCTATCAATATCCCCGATATGGGCCCCCACAAGGCTGGTCTCAAGTCCCACGTATGAACGCCCCTGTAAGTCAACCGATGATTACGAGCCCTCCTTCCATAAACCGCAACCCAGCCATGCCTCCTGTACCGTGTCAACCGGTGGACTTTAACCTACGACCCACTCCCCCATATCAGCAAACTTTAAACTGGCCGGAGGCTCGCCCGACCTCGGTGGCGAGCCAGCCTCACGGACCTTCCGGACCAATGATGAACCAGCCGGGTCCCCCACTGGCAGCACAAACGATGCAAATCCAAACCAAAGGAACCCCACAATCCACCTTGCGGTCTGCTCGTTCTCTGCAGAGCTCGCAATAGACCCAGATCCAGGCACTCACATCCGAGTGTATCTGCCGCAGGAAAGAAGACATCTAGTGCTTATGCTGGACACGGGTTCCACCGTCAATTTGATCAAGCTTCAAGCGCTTCACCCGGATTCACAGGTGGAAACAGCATAACCTGGGTGCCTATCGGGGACCAAACGACCCTTTTTCACGTAGTGCCAGACCAATTCCCTATCCGGTACGATGGTATATTGGGTAGAGTATTCTTAAAGCAAAGGAGGCTGTGATATCTTATAATAAAAATAAGATAATGATCAGTGGCGACGTTATGAACCCCATACCCTTCCTAGACTTAGAAGGCTATGGAGTGGTCGACCAAGAACGAGGTCTAGAACCACGTAACCCCATGCAAGAGGGAATCCATAAGGTGGAGGCAAGAGGACCCCCACCGACAAGAGTGAACTCGGCTGAGTCCCTTGTCAAAGAAGAAGCACCTAAGGAAGCTGGACTGGAAGCCAATCGGAGCCTCAAAGACTGAGGTACCAAATGGAAGCTGAAAAAACGATGCCGACAAGTTATCAGCGTTAATTTGGCTAACGCTCACATGGGAGTAGGATACCTACCGGCCATTAGCAAGACCCCAGGAGTTTTCGTCGGAAATGCACTCGTCACCAGCGAGAATGGAAGCTGCAAAGTCTTGGCAGTGAATACGACCGAAGAGGACGTGACCATCGAGGTCCACCTCCATGAACTTATTCCCTGCGAGTACGATGCACCCCCATTCGACCCAGATTCAGAAACCGAGCTAGAATGTGAGAAGATAACGGATGAAGGAGAAAGAATACAACGTGTGTTGGAGTTGCTAGACACTGAGCAATTGAACCCTGAGGAGAGGAACCAAGTGCGGCGTGTTGTGGAAGAATACCATGACGTCTTTTTGTTACCCGGAGATAAGTTGTCCTGTACCGATCTAGTGGAGCACGAGATACCTACTGAAGATAACATCCCCGTGCATGCTAAAAAATACGACCACCCCCCAATTCATCGAGAGGTAATACGAGAGGACATCGAGAAGAAGCTCGCCGATGACATCATAGAACCCTCGACCTCTCCGTACCAATCTCCCGTTTGGATTTTGCCCAAGAAAAGAGACAGTCAAGGGCGTCCAAGATGGCGTATGGTGGTAGATTTCCGAGCGTTAAATGCCAAGACAATTGGGGATGCATATCCACTCCCGTGTATTGTGGACATCCTGGACGAATTGGGTGACTCAGTATACTTTTCTACCTTTGACCTAGCAAGTGGGTTTCATCAGATTCCCATGAAACCCAGCGACCGACCGAAGACAGCGTTCTCTACGATAACTGGACATTGGCAATTCAAGAAAATACCCATGGGACTCAAGAACGCCCCTGCGACCTTCCAACGATTAATGGATCGCATCCTGCTGGGACTCCAAAACGTGGAAATGCTGGTGTATCTAGATGACATCATCATCTACGCCAATAGCCTTAACGATCATTTACGGAAAGTACGATTGCTGTTTGACCGACTAAGACATGCGAAACTGGTGTTACAACTCGACCAGGTACTCCTCCTCAGGCGAGAGGGGGAATTCATGGGACACATAGTGTCCGAAAAAGACTGTGAACCAAATCCTGACAAAATTCTGGCAATGAAAAATTTCCCCAGACCTCGCAATGTGACCAATATCCATTCGTTCACGGCTTTAGCGGGATACTACCGAAGGTTCATAAAAGACTGAGAAGGTGTTTAGAGGGTCTGAAAAGCGTGTTACGCAAACGGAACCTCAACGGGTTCAGAATCACCCGGAAGGGTGACCTTGCGAGCCAACTGGAGCCAGGACTATTGGAAGAGCTCTTACGAGACGTTTTTTTTCGAAGTCCGGTTGACATCACACTTTGTTTCGGTACCGTTGTTATGCCCGATGCTACCCAACGCCCGAAAATCATCAAGTTGCTGCTTGACAGTCTCTCCGGTGGGCACAAGGGCATAAACCAAACCTATCAGAAGATCCGTGAAAGGTACTATTGGAAAGGCATGCGTAACGATGTACTCGACTACATTCGGCGATGTAGTACTTGCCGAGGGATGAAGATCAACCACTGCAAGACCAGAGAGGAGCTGATACTTACTGACACATCTATCGAGGCCTTCGACAAGGTGTCCATAGACACAGTCGGTAAGTTACGAACGACCCCGTCGGGAAACCAACATGTGGTTAAGATGCAGTGTAATCTTACCAAATACGTCATTGCGATCCCTATCCCTGACCTACGTGCCACCACGATCGCCGACACGTTAGCTAGGCATCTTATATGCCAATTTGGAGCTCCACGAGCACTCTTGTCAGACCGAGGTACGAGTCTTCTTTCTGCACTGATCGACGAATTCCTGAGGTTATTTAAGGTGCATCGTCTTACCAGTTCTGGGTATACACCCCAAACAAACGGAAGTTTGAAACGAAGCCACGCGCCACTCATGGACTTCATTCGGTCTTACTCCGAAAAATATAACTGGGATCGTCTTATACCCTTTGCGACATTCACCTACAATACCAGCGTACACTCCGCCACCAATTTCACGCCTTTCGAGCTTGTATATGGCAAAGTGGCCCGATTCCCCATCCGGATACCAAATGAAGAGAAATTGCGGACCTACAACCTTTATCTGCGCGACCTGATCGTCCGATTGGATGAAATGAGGGTAACGGCCGGGGAGAGAGAAATAGCAGAGAAAATTAAAACAAAAGACCGATTTGATCGAAAGAAGAAAAAATTCTGTTGCAAACTGGGTGGGTATGCCTGGGTGTTAGTCGAACCCCGCATCTCGAAGTTTGACAGCTACAATAAGAAGCCGCTGAAAATTGTTGAGATCGTGGGAAAAAACAATGTGATTCTAGAATTACCAAATGGTATTCAAATTCGGAAACACATAGAAAAACTTATAGGCGTCCCGTCCGATTCTGAAGGGTCTGACCTAAATGATTAACCTTTTTCTTATATGATTGCAGATGCTAAACTATCTAGTTTTTATGATGTGGGGAATTTATTTAGTTGGTGGGGAGATGATCTACAATATAACCCGGTTCCACACCAACCCGGGTCTCTACTATGAAAAGGTAGGAGTGGTTCATGTTCGGAGAGCAGATTGGAAGCTGATCGTAGCAGTGGAGACCGAAAAACTGCTTCAAACCCATGAAGTAGATGACCGAACAGCCGCTCTCTCAGTAAGATGTCATAATCATGTGGATGACCCACCGTGTGAAGGGTTGGTTGACCTAGATTTTCTAACTAATACCTACCACACCTTCCAAGGGTTAGACCAAGAAATCGCAGACCGAATAAACGACATAGCCATTGAAGAAACGATTGACCCAAGAGATTCCTCGACCAAACGTAGCAAAAGAATGGCCTCGTTTGGCATCATTGGCTCCCTTGGCGAAAGCTTATTTGGATTAGCCACGGTAGACGGAGTGGAAAGGGCCCATCGGGAAATTGACCGAATGCAGCAAAACCAAAAGCAATTGATGAGTATACAGAAAGGACAGGTTCATGTCGTAACCGGTACCCTAGCTGAGCTACACAATGAAACATTAACCGAGAAGCAGAAAATTGACAAAATGGAAGCCACCTTAGCTAAATTGCAGGCATCACCAGTGCTCAAGGATCTGTACGTATAAGGTCAAAGCCTGGAGCGCCAGCTGAATCAGTTATTGGAAATACGGAAGAAACTATTACAAATAATCACCATGGT
Source organism: Encarsia formosa (assembly GCA_038277355.1). Classification (NCBI taxonomy): domain Eukaryota; kingdom Metazoa; phylum Arthropoda; class Insecta; order Hymenoptera; family Aphelinidae; genus Encarsia; species Encarsia formosa. Next base: position 30,941,048 of record CM076185.1, on the reverse strand, counting down.
GCAGAGAGGCGACCTTGCCCCTGGACTAATATCGAACGATTTCCTGACCCAAATTCGAAACGAAAGTGGACAAAACACCAAGAATCTTATCCTCCCAATCTCGGAAAGAAGCTGGCGCCTTGACGAAGTGGCGAAGATTTCCAAGGTAGAAATGGTGCACAACCGAGGCAGACTATTGGTGTATGTCCGTCTACCGCTGGTAGACCACACTACATATGAACTACATCGAATGCACGCATTGGGGGTACCACAATCCATTAGTATCAGGATCAATGGAACCGCGTATATTGAACCTTCTCACGAATACCTGGGAGTGAGTGAGGATCAACTCCAATATTTTAAATTCAACCAAATTGACTTTGAAGAGTGTATGAAGCTGAAGTACGGGTATCTCTGTAACACTAAATTAGGAATCTGGAAAAGTTTCCATGCCCCCAATTGTGAAATAACATTATACCTCCAGCCGACTACCGAAGCACTCAAATTGTGCGACCTGCGGTTCGACCCGCAAGTCATGAACCAATGGCGTTATCTAAAAGCCGCCGGATCTTGGCTTTTCTCTGTTGCGGAAGAAGAAGCTATACGAATCCTTTGCCCCTACAACACGACCCTGATCTCAGTAGAAGGATTAGGAATTCTACAAATGGCCCATGAATGTATGGGAAAAACGGATAAGATTACCTTGCCCAACCCAGAGACTCACATGCAGAAAGGAGAATTCTTTTACTGCCCCGAGATCAATCTAACACTTTTGCAGTTATACCCCGACCTGTCCAAAAGAGCTAGAAACCTCCTCCAGGTTGACTGAAATACCGAAGGGACTAAGGACGATGGATGGCAAACCCTACATGGGTTACCCTTACAAGAACTATTAAAGAAGCTGAAAACCCTGGAACAACAACAAGATGATAAATTTGTCAATACAGGACTTAGTCTGAGTGGATTTTTAGTTAAACTTGTCATCAAAACGACCGTAGTAGTCGGGTACATTCGTGTAGTAAGGCCACAGATGGCAGCCCTCACCCGAAACTCAAATGCGCCTCAAGACCAGACTAACCAGGACCCAAAACCGACCAAAGAAGAGAAAATCCCCCTTAAATCCACGTCGAAAACCCAATCCTCAGTTCAAGAACCAGAGATTGATTCTTAATCCCGAAAGCCTTCTTTCTTAACACCAGAGGCCAATTACCAATTCCATTCCCAGGCCCAACGCAATAAGTATTAAAACAAACAAAATGAGAAACCCTATAGCCTTACTCTTAATTGCAGAATTATGAACCAGCCAGAACAAACAACCCCCACCCAGCGTATCCTGAAGGAGCGAGCAGGACAAGACCCCTGCCTGGTTAGAGTTCAACACTCGAACAACCTAGGACTGTGGCAAATACTGCGGGGGCTAAGCCGTTATGGCCCCATTCAAAGTGGGGAAATAGAAACAATCGAACCCACGGGAACCATAACTAGGGTTACCTTCAAAAGGTTAGAAGATGCCGAACGAGTTTTCAAGAACCAAAAGAAATACGATGAATATAGTCGGGAATCGCCAAATAATCCGTCAAAGAAAACCGCGCCCAACTGAAAACCAATGAAGTCGGTAGTGTTCAAGATCCCACCAGGAAACCAGAAAAAACCCAGACAGGAGCTTGAAGTCACCGGGGCAACCGACCCAGGAAGTCAAGATGAAGTCCTGCCCCAGGAAACGCCCCATCTTTGGAGCGAATATCCCAGGGATCCGGAACTCACGAACACGACCTCAAGACGGACCCAACACGGAAGCCTAGACTACAACCGATTGTTCTCTATACTACCAGAATCACGCGAATATAGGTATGACCTGTTTTTCAAGGAGTATGCAAAATTTGGTCCTTTGGAGTATTGTCAGACCGTTTGTAACCGAAAAGGCCAACTTGCATGGGGATACATGCGGTACATCCATCAAGAGGATGCCGGCCGAGCACTAAGCCAAAGTGACCAATGTTACCTACCGAAATATGCGTCAGTCCACCGCAAGACAGCGGGACTCACGGCAACCATACAGCACAGTTGTGGAGCCTGGATCGGGAGGAAAACCTATAAGTACCATGACCAAATTTGTGGTCGACAAATAGAGTATATGAAAAGCCTAACTAGAAACCCCCCCCCCCCCCAAACCAACCAAAACGAGTTGCCGCAACTAATGGATCTCGAGGTCCAAGAACTCCCGGAAACCACTCTCTTGGTCCCGTATCGAAGACCCCCGGACTACCCCAGAAAATCCAGTGAAAGTGTTAAGACTGAAGCCATAACAGAACCTCACATCTTTCCCATTATAAAAATAGAGGAAGCACAGGGAAAAAGGAAACTCGATGCAATCATCGGACAGACAACCAAACCCCCACAACCACCACCGACCAATAGGGAAATCGAAAAACAACAACCTACAAACACCACTTTACAGTCTCCCGACGGGGAAATATCGCCAAAAGAAGCCCAAACCACCCCAACAAGAGACCAAAATCAAACCGAAAGTTGCAGCGTAAAAGAGAACCTCTCGTCAACAGAAGGAAAGGACGTACACAAAGAATTAACGACCGTTTAGAGACTTTAGTGTGAGAGTGAAAAAAAAAAATACAAGTTGAGTGAATGTTTAGAGACTTTAGTGTAAGAATGACCCATAACATAACCATTACGACCTTTTAATTAACTTATTACACGGTGTGTGCTAGTTATATAATAATGTGTAAGCCGAAGGTGAATATTTATTGAGTGGAAGTAAATAGTTGGAATAAGTAGACCAAAGAACTAGAAAGCATGATTAAAAAGTACCCCACGAATCTGAAATAATGTTCGTTCACGGCCAAGCATAATGGTCGTCCTACAATCTCGAAAACCTTACACCCCCCCCTCTCTTGTATGTCTGTCGATTAATAATATCCTTTTATCGGCAAACAGTCAACCTAACAACCTCCTGTACGATCCATATGATTTCCTGTACCAAGCTAACGCAAATTCCCCTTTATCCTCAAAAAAAAAATAATAATAAATAAATAAATAAATTTAAAAAAAAATTAAAAAAGTTAAAATAAAAAATAAATAAATAAAAATAAAATAAAATTGAAAAAAAAAAAAATAATAATAAAAAAAAAAAATAATAAATAAATACATAAAAAAAAAAAAATTTTTATTATATTTTTTTTTTGCCAAAACTCGTTTGACCTAACGGATCTAACATTTTCCTTTGCAGAAAAATGTCTCTCAAGAATCTTAAGGACTACAAGGGTGTCCAACTGGAGATTGAAGGAGTAGAGTGCAAATCAAGAGAAGATGTGATCGTGCTGAAACTCAAAAAGAAATTTCAAGCTCGAGCTCTCTTAAACTACCTCAAGGGACAAATATATATCAAGTGGTGTCTAAATCACCCCGAATGCGAATATATCCGCCTGACGATAACCATCCAAATGCACACACAATCGGACGCGGAAGACCTAGCCATGGTGTTCCGAAGATGTCAACAGGAGCAGACTATGTCACCACGAACCACACCGGGGGACATTCTGCCGACCGAAAAAGGGAATCAACAAGTCCCAAAAAACAAAATCGCTGACGAGAAACGTAAGGAGTTAGGAAGACCTCTAATGGACCGGCAGGGCCAGCGGTTCGTTTTGAGAATGATGACCGAGATGGTTGGATCATCAGATACCGCCATCATAATAATAAACATACCATTTGACTTACAATGTCTCCATGCCCAGATGGAAGACCTGGAACCACTCCACATAACCGTAGGAGATGCAGAAAACGACCCCAAAGATCCGGTAGCCGACCTATTTATCAAGTTCCAGAATAGCGAAATAAGACAAAATGGCCTCGAAAAACTCCGAACTTTAAAATACCAACAGAGGTTGATGGATGAAGGCAGTTCGCTCCTTGATATAAGGGTGTCCAGAGAACATTCTTTCAGCCAGGTATATAGAGACCTTTCCGCCTGGGGACAGCTTTTGTGGCTTCGGTTCTGCGAGCAGCAAAAAACGCCCGAAACTCGATGCCTAGGCCCACTATACTTAGCCTTTGCTAAATACGTGGATCCGATGGGTGCAATTTTTGCTCGAGACCGATTGTTAAAAAAAATACGGAGCTCGGTAAGGTACACCCAGGCAACTTACATGCCCTTTAAGTAAATTAAGGGAACCGATGAATACCGCCCAATGTAAGGAATGTCAAATGCAATTGCACCCCCTCGACCTCAAGGACCACCTAAATCTCCACCGACAGAATCTGCATAGGACCCAAGATGATAAATTAGAAATAAATAACCCAAAATAGGACCCGCTCGGCGATCTAGACCCTGAGCGAATCCAAGAAGAACAAGTATCAGATACCGAAAGTGTATCTTCAACGGCGACATATGTCGTGTCCAGAGGCTTAACCCAATGGACCAGGAAGACAAAGGAAAAGTGGGAATAAAAAAAAAAAACAAAAAAAAAAAAGAGAGACAAAAAAGAATAATAATAATAGGTCTTATATAAATATATATATATATATAAATATATATATATATATGTTTAAACCTAACCCAACGACCCTCCCTATCCCACCATAACCTATGCCCTCCCACCCTCCCAAAGAATCTATCCCTACCTTATACCCACGTTTACCAGGGACGATGAACACTTTGGGAAGGGGGTGCTGTTAGGTGACATATAATGCACCTAGCATATATGTATAAAAATGCACGCTCAGCATCCGTTCCCACGGAGCCTGGCTGCCTAATCAGCATCTTGACTTGAAAAGTCAAGGTGGGGATGGACAGCGAGCCTCCGTGAGGAGCGAATGCAGGAGCAGGGAGGCAGTAAGTTTTTGAAATCAAATTAGAGCACAGAGTGCTAATCTTTTCCTGTATAAGTCCAGTATCACCAAGTTTTATTATAACATTATAAAAAAAACCGACCGAATAATTATTGATTGTGAATCATTAAAAAATTAACTGTGACCAGTAATTATATTATTAAATTATGAAAATCGACCGAATAATGAATGATTGTGAATCATTAAAGATTAATTGTGACCAGTAATTATATTATGAAATTATAAAATCGACCGAATAATTATTGATGGTGAATCATTAAAGATTAATTGTGACCAGTAGTTATATTATTAAATTATAAAATCGACTGAACAATTATTGATTGTGAATTATAAAAAAAATCTGTGTGATAAATAAAGTGGATTATGAAATCCTACGTTGACCAAAAAAAAAAGTGACACTCAATAACTGGGAATAAAACCCAATAAAGCAACCCTCATCTAGCGTCTTCTTTTCCTCTCCACCGTGACTAACCAAGGTAAGGAAGATTTCCTAATTTACGGTAGTATAAACATCGCGTGGTCACGTCGTCGTACGAGGGGTGCCGTCAGCCCCCGGGATTTTTTTTCTCTTTTAGTAGTCCCTTCCCCGGGCTCTGCAAGAGAACTTTTTAAGTCGTCGAATCACCGATAGGGCCGCTCAGCGGCCGAAGCCAGCTGCTAGGTTCCTTGACTGCCGTGAATTTAGTTTAAATTCTGCACTCTAGGGGTCGCTATATGGCCGAAACTTTTTACCGCGTAGTTATAATATTACTTTAAAATTATGAGACAGTATTTTTGAGATGTTTTAGAGTAATTTTAAGCAAAAAAAAAATCGATTTTTTTTTTTTTACACTGAGTTCCCCTCTTAAAGACAATGTTAACGAAGAACTAAAATGAATTAAATATTGATTAAAAACTCGAACAGTAAGTAAAATTATGGAAAATGCAGGGATACTTACTAATAAAAAATAGAATCAAAGTTGTAGGGCTCGTCATAGATAAACACGTGTTACACAATGCAAAATCGAAGGTGAAAGCAATGTTTGAGGTTCCGAAGCCAGTAAATAATCCATCTTTTTAAGGTTCCACCTCATTGCACAACTCAAACTAATTCTGAAATTAAAAAATGTTGTAAAAAAACACTTGATCTTTCTAAATATCACTTAAAAAATACAGGTATCCATGCTTTTTTCCGAGATAATTGAGTTAGAAATTCACCAAATCACAATATATAGTAATACCTAACCTGTAAAATTTAACATTTTTTGAACTCAATTATCTCGAAAAAAGCATGGATACCTGTATTTTTTAAGTGATATTTTGAAAGATCAGATGTTTATTTACAACATATTAAAAATTCAGATAGTGTTTGAGTTGTTTGCATTTTGTATGTGTTTTCCCATGTATGTGCTATATATCGTGGAACTACTACCTTAAGTCTCGCTGACATAGAAAATCTGGTAAAATCATATAAACTTTGTGTTGAAAATCAGAAAAAAACGGTAAAAGCCATGTCAACCCCTTGGCCGTAGCTGGAAAAATCTTTCGGAGACATGTACTTGGTCGTTTGGGACGCATACTCAGAAGAAGTGTTAAACTTAAAAAAAAACGCCAAAGTTGATAAATTAGTGAAAGCGTTCCCGGACTTATTTGACAGCACAGCTTGCCAGACCACCTGCTCGAAGACATCTAAAAACTTGGCAAGCACGGAATTTCATGGATAGCTGTGGGGTGAAATACAACCACTAACCCCCTATCATGTGGCAACTAACGGTGCAGTTGAGAATTTTGTAGGGATTTTCAAAGACAAAGTTAACAAAACTGTGCGAGGGGGAGAGGGTGCTATAAATACAATCCGTAAATTTTTATTAAACTACCGAAGTACGACTCACTGCACTACAGGAAAATCTACTTTACAACCACGAACTTAAAACTTGTTTCGACTTACTATGCTCCAACCTTCGGGAATCGATCAAAACAAAACTCAAAAAGCTTGTAGCTCGCGGCAATCACTTCCAGAAAATACGGTTAGAAATACGAGACGTAGTTAGAATGATTGATAAATACGGGGTTTCTGGTCGTAAGCGCCCTCCTAGAGCACTACAAAAACAACTGTTACCATCGACATTTCAAATACAGACCGATTCAGGTGTGATAGCTAAGGGTCACGCAGATTAAATTATAAAACCATTACGCCGTTCAAAGCGACTAACAGAAATGTAAACTCTCATATTTACTAGTGTAAACTCTATTATTTAAAACAAAGGAGGATTGTTGTGTATACAAGTATGAAAGTACGAATGCTAATATAAGTCTAAAAATTAATTCATATCTCCGTTATGGTAAATATCAGATCTACGACTACTTTTGTCAGTGTAAATGATCGGCAATCGGGATGACTTGAATTTGCCTAACAGGAGTCTAAAGTGTCTGGGTGGGATGTAATTTTTGCATTTTCCTCGTTATTTTGGCTCTGCCCTAGATCAGATAAAACAAGAGACATCATACTTGATTTATTCTTGATTTATGGGATGTAACAGGAGTGGATTTAAGGGTTTGTATGAGCCGATACAAATACCCACGGTGCGTACTAAATCCTTACAACCTGTACTTAGTGGTGATACAAGCACTCGTCGAACTGCAACTCGTTGACCTGAAATAATAAAATGAGGAAATCGCGTCCGCGAAAATTACCAAACTTCACGACGCGGTAGGCTAGTTCGTTTATCGATAGTGGGCGTGAGTGTTAAATCAGGATCGATTCGCAGGAACCCTAGGTTTAGTCAATAATTATTAAATTAACAATTTAACAATTTATTATAACAAATCCAAACCTAAAATGAAAATTCCGAATAACGACTCGGTGTCGTTCAAATCAGTAAATAATATGAAAACAATCTGCCAGGTCATCGACCTGTGTCACGAAAAATCAATAATCCCATTTTTCTGTGCTGCCGGTCCTAGAATACCAAGAAACAAATATGTTATATCAGAGAACGAGCACGGTACCCTGCGACTCTCTCTTGTTTATCACACAAACATAAACAATAACACACTCATACAATGACTCTCGCTCTCGCTTGCTTTTTAACAAACTTACTTTACCGCAGGTGCACCTGGAACGTAATTCAACAATCGGCAGACTGTTTAAAGGTCGTCAGGCTTCTCCCGCCAAGCTGCGCACACAGCAAAACGTCCGTCTTTGTCGAACCTGCCTCAGTCCATCGTGTCGACGTTTTGAAACCCGACACTCCTGTGGCAGATCTTTTGATGCAGTTTCCACGAGTAATTGGTCTAGAACCTCAACCTCCATTGCGTGAACGAGGAATCCACTATTACATTCGTACTACTGGTCCACCCTTAGCACAACGTGCTCGCCCTCTCGCTCCTTGCAAAGCAAAGATAGCCTTGTCTGAATTTCAGAAGTGGGAAAAGTTAGGAATTTATCAAAAGTCTGAGAGTCCTTGGGCTAGTCCAACGGTGTGTGGCATGGGTGTGGCGATTACAGACATGTCAATTCCGTCACTGTTCCTGATAGATTTCCGATCCCTCGAGTTACTGATTTTGTAAATAATGCTCACGGTATGACAGTTTTTTCGAAGTTAGATTTGAAGCGTGCATTTCATCAGATCCCTATTTCTCCCGAGGACGTGCCTAAGACAGCGTTGATAACTCTTTTTGGTTTGTATGTATTTAATGTTATGACGTTCGGCTTTAAGAACGCTCAACCTTTCAAAGGCAGCTTTGAAATTATTGCATGCCTTTTCCAAATCCACAAAAAATTCTTCAGGTGTGTCATAATTTTTCAACTTCACTTGTTCTAGCTTGTGTTTGTTTATTATTTGTAGAGTTGTAGATTCCTTCGCGTACATATTTTTCAAAACATTCATCATCTCTAGAGTCGTCTTGCATTCACGTACATACTCTAGCTGTTTGTTAGAAATTGTGCTGATCAAAATTTTTTTTGCTTTTGAATCCTTCCTTTTCCAATCTTCTGCTTTTTCACTGGCTTCTTTTTCTCGTTCAGCTGGTTCTAAACACTCTTTATAATCCAATGTAGCCATTAATCTGAACTTCCAGTTCTCATAATCAATCCCATCAAAAATAGGAATTGAGATATCGTCGACTTTTGCATATTTAGCCATTTTTAGTTTTAATTTTATACTCTCTTCTATGTATAAATTTACTTTCAAAACATTAATTAAACCACTTAGAAATCTCTTTCTTAAATAATTTTTATTCTCTTTACTAATAGAAATTTCCGTAAGTTTCGACTCTTCACTGTTATTTATTTTGTCTTTTATCCAATTAAACATTTGCTATGTTCATTTAATTCAAAACTCGATTTTCAAAAAATCTCAACATGTGCTTAACCTCACTTTTCCCCATGCGCTTGCTTAACCTCGCGACGCGCCATGCGGTTTCACAAAATTAAATCCTCGTGCATCTACCTTTTGCACGGATTTTTTCTACAGGCTTTTCACGCTTCTCACTTACTTAGCTTCTAAGCTAATTATTCGTAAAAATATTTTCCATGCTCCTTAAAAACGTGGCATGGAAAGAGAAAAATTTTCAAGCACATATTTTTACTAATCGAACCTTTTCTTACTTTTTAACTGCACTTATTTTTCACCAAACTACGCTCGCGGCTACCATGTTGTAAATAAAGGGATCGTGGATCGTGAAATAAAGGTTCAGTATGGTTAAAATAGTTATTATCAGTTCATTGGATAAAATAAATACTTGGTTTCAATAAGCCTTACATCGCGTGACCGTACGCGCAAGTACCTTAACGAAGAGAGAGTGTCTTTACCATTGGTCTTCGTCAGTAGCTTCAGAACACACGCATGCGCATAGCAGTTATGCACACGACACTTATACCACGTGTATTCAAATAATAATATAAATAATGTCGGAATATTCACATAATTCAACAAAAGTAATCAAATTTCTTTAAGATGAACTACAATTAAAAATTATAAACAACCCGAATATTTTCATGACTAGAGATTTTCAATCTCAACAAGGGCATTGCATAGACGCTGTTTTGCAAGATACTTAAATCAAATTGAGTCTGAAGTTTATGTTTCATACTTTATATCATACACCAATCTTTAGAACAATAAAATTGAAGACACAGTTGCAGATGACCTTGTAAAATATTGAAACGATTAAAATAGTTAATTAACTATGTTAAGTGAATTGAGATGAATCGATAAAAAAAATTTATTTTATAGATTTATCTCCCTATATTATATTTCCGTTTTTTATTTAGATCCCCTATATTGGATCTTCGAAAATTTGAAATTTTAAAAACACGGTCCAAACACAGTTAAATATCATATCTTGGATCTTTGTCAAGAGTATTGGATCCCCTTTAGATCCCAAAAAAGGGTTGGTAACTTCATAAATTTTAATATTTTGTTGATCAGTTGGTTAGAGCATAAAAAAGAGTCAACACGTATTTTTCTTTTTTCGAAAAAACAAAAACGAAGAAACTGAAAGTGTTTAAATTTTTTTAAATTTCAATTTATATACACATATAGTTATAGTCCAAATGCATTCAACCTTGATCCGGTTCGATGACATCATAGTACCAGACCATACCGTTATTAGTAAGGTTGTAGGATGCCATGATTCGGATATCACAAATCAACGCTGGTCGTTTTGGCACTGGGAAAAGTTGCGCCCTTCGACGGATATGTGTATTGTGCCAAATATGTAACGACCACTGGAAGTTGTGAACGGTTACAAATATAGAAGTTCATAATAACTGTAAAAAAAAAAAAAACAAAAAAAAAACAAAACAAAACCCATCGATGAAGATGCTAACTGTATAAAGCGAAAATCAGCTAACCAGATATCAATGAAACTAATCATATTGATTAGATGTAAACTCTGGGTGGCATCACAAACAAAGCACAAACGACAGTAGTTAGTAGTGCAAGATTTAAAATAACTTAGATTTAAAATGTATTTTACACAACATTTACTTATAAAAAAACATCTCGCTGGTGTTAAATAAATACAAGATCCTTTCACATTTGCGTTGAGAAAACAACGCATCGAAGTATTGGATCAATACTATATTCAACCATACTTCCGTCGAAGAAACAAAACATAAATGTATTCTATCAATACTAGATCCAATGACATTCGAGAATACAACGCATCCGTGTATTGGATAAATACTAGATTCAGCCACAGTCACAACAAAAAAAACAACACACCTATGATTTCAAAAATCAAAAAGTAGTCCAGAATAAAAATTAATCAGGAATTAAAATTCGTGCAGTACGAAAATTTTTTTAGTGTAATCAAGGAACACTTAAGTGGGCAAATTTGCGCTATCCCAAGCCAACTGGTTAGATAAGCGAAATACGTTAGTTTAGTGAGAGCTAATCATTTGAGTCGGTTCAGGTTGGTAAGGTAAATGAGGTTCGTTAGAATTTTAATAGAGCTTTTTCAAAATTTAACGTACTTCAACAAAACTTTAAAGTTAGTGACTGGTTGATGAATAAGGTGAGTAGGATTTGTTGATAGATTGGGTGAGATAAGTTTGGGGGATAGAATACGGTATTTGAAGTAAATCAAATTCGTGAGGTCAGTAATGTGGATTAAACTAGGTCGGGTAGTTGTAGATGAAAAGTAAGTATAGTTAGTAGGGTTCTTCATATGGGTAAGAATAGTAAATCGGGTTAGATAAGGTGAGTGATGGTTGTGGGCTGGTAGATCAGATACTAAAATTATAACTTCGGCTCTAACTAGAATTTTCACATAAAATCATATATCATTCAAAAGGTCTTGAGCTCAGCTTTCCAATTATGTCATTCAAATTTTTATTAAATATTCTTTGTTGTCATGAGAAGGTGCTGAACAAAGTCGTTTATCATTTGAAATCCAACGCTCCCCCTTTAAAATCATCAATCAGTTCAAACGCAATCTCGCGAGCTTTTACTTTACAGGAAGTAAGTTCGTCTCATGAAGAATCTGTATAAAAAAAATTTGTTGAAAATCGAGGCTTATTTGTACGAGATTGCAAAATTTGAAAATAATCGTGATTTTTTTACTATTTCGCTAATTACTAGAGTAGTTCTCAGGGTGGGCAGTTTAAGCTACAGATCTAAGATGAGTCAGGTTAAGAACGAATAGGGTGAGTAGGGTTTGTTGGTAGAGTGAGTGAGAGATGAGTTGGGGATTAAGTACGGTATTGGATTACATGAAAAAATCCACGAACGAATAAATCCACGGCGAAAAAATACAGCAGAAGTGTTAAGTAAACTTAAAAATTGATTGAAAAACTTAAAAATACTAATAAGGGTGCATACGCGACAAGAGTATATAAGAAATTCATAAATCGTGAACTACTAGCAAATTGGGAAATCGAAAAGTTAGAATTTTGTCTTGCCAACGACTTGAAAGCATTGCAAAAAGTATTGATAAAATTAAACAATCTCTTTACCACGAGCTATGAGAAGGGAGTTTATGCAGGCTATATAAGTGTAGTTTATTTATTAATTAACTTGTTTGAGATTTACCGCCTTTTATTGCCACGTGATTGCTCATGCGAGCGACCCACGCCAGAGCTGCCCAGAGTGACCAGTTTCCGCCCTCACCAGTCTTGCTACGACCGTGATGCCGCGACCACGCATAACGGGACTCAGCGCCGTCGTCGTAGATCGACCGCTTATCTACGACGATTCTACCTAGTTTACCTCAGGTTGAGAGACTCCCGGCCAAAACGGCGAGCTCTCTCTCCTCATTTGTATATATAGTTCAATAAATAATTTAAGTGCAGCATAAAAACTATAAGTGTTGTGTTTTCCAATAACCTCGCTTTTCAACTTTCCCGCTCCCTCGTGATCGCGTTAAATATCCTTTTAACCTAAAGCGCATCCTCCACGTTTCCCCAAACATTTGGCATCCCTTGTGGGGAAAAGTTCCCTGAAAAAAGGCGCGTCGCGAGTGAAAAAGGAAAGTGAGAAGTTTGTGACACGCCGTGGCCATTTTCTTCTCTGCAGTTCGAACGAAGAAGATGCCAGTGACGGCTAACCCGTGGCGCGCGCATCACCGCCGCGCAGCCACGCTTCAGTGTCAGTGACAACAGTCATCGTGGGAGGAAGAGAGACGGACGATCGCGCTCCGCGACTCTCCTCTCCAAACCGAAAGCCGCGCTCGCAGCTGGCCCAAGGCGGCCTGTCCAGCGAGCACTCATCGGCCAACCAGAGCGACCATCTTGTTGGCACCTCACCATCCAGGTTACCCTGGAGCCTACCACGCGACCCGCGTAACCAGTACCCAAACCTAAGACGACGGTAGATTAGAAGGAGACAGCAACACTCCCGCTTGCTGTCATCTGAAGCCCGTCGGCCTACCACGTATCTACCGCACTGCAGCCCCTCTGCAGTGGGAGAGAGAGAGAGAAGGCACCTCGATCAGCTGACTCCGCTAATACGGTGGGTCCGATCCAAGTCGCAAACTTGTGTTGCGCAATTTAATAATTAATATTCTTTTTCTTTTGGTTGTTTATTTGTTTAGATTCTGAACGGTGTAGGTAAAGTTGACTATACTTGTTTTCAATTTATAGCCTTTTCTTAAGTTTGTTTATGTTTACCTTTTTCCAAATCAAATAGTCAGTTGACTCAATTACTCTTTCATTGAGTACAGCTGCTATTATTTTGGCAAATCATTGATTATTTTAGGGTCAAGTGACCAATGAAATTAGGAATAATTTTTTCTATTTTTACCTTTGTTTATATTGAGATCATCTGTACACTTAATTTCATTTTATTTTGTTCCACCTTATCTTACACTATTGAATTTGCAGGTGCAACTACCTGGTAACTTGTAGTCTACGCTGACTGTTCGCCAACATCTGAGCAACCATTGGCACCTGTAAGAGCAAGCGAAGGGACTTTCTTCACCAACTGGTAGCCCTGGAGTCCTCATACAGCTGCAGCAGCACTCCCAGAGTTCTTCGATAGCCTTGGGTTCAAAAGTACTGTTTTGTATGGTTGTTAGAGTCAGCGTTGGAACTAATTTTTGCCAATCTTTATTAGTATAGTATAAGCTCAAATTATTTATATTGCTGAATAAGCAACTGATTCTCTCGTTTTTTCAATTATATATTTTCAAAAAATTCTAATTGAATTTTTTATCCATTTTAGGTTTGAATATTTTTCGATTTTCTTTTATTTAATTTGTATTTCAGTTTAAATTATTCTTTACCAGTAATAGTCACAAGTTTGAATATTTTTTCCATTCTTTTGTTTAAAGAATAATTGCCTCATCTTAATTGAGCCACCTGTGACTCCCTTAGTCCAGGTTTTCATATCACCCATTGAGAACGAGCCACCTGAACCACTTGAGTTTCAGGACCTGGCTAATTATTTTAAAATTCAGCCACCTGCGACACCTCAAGTCCAGGCCTCGGCTACTCATTTCAAGGTTCAGCCACCTGCGACACCTCAAGTCCAGGCCTCGGCTACTCATTTCAAGGTTCAGCCACCTGCGACACCTCAAGTCCAGGCCTCGGCTACTCATTTCAAGGTTCAGCCACCTGCAACACCTCAAGTCCAGGCCTTGGCTACCCATTTCAAGGTTCAGCCACCTGCGACACCTCAAGTCCAGGCCTCGGCTACTCATTTCGAAGTCCAGCCACCTGATCTAATCCAAGCTCAGGCTCCGGCCTCACTTTTCAAAACTCAGGCACGTGTGGCAGCCAAAGCCCAGGCGCCGGTCACGTCTTTTGAAAATCAGCCACCTGAATTAGTTCAAATTCAGGCTTCGGCGACCCCCTCCAAGATAAAATCACCTGAGACACTTCAAGTCCAGGGTCCAGCGAACCTCTCCGAGAGCAAGCCACCTGCGGCTGTCCTGGCTCAGGCACCGGCTATCGCTTTCAAAAAACAGCCACCTGAACTGCTTAGAGTTCAGGCCTCTGCTAAAAGCCCCAGAGTTAAGGCACCTGCAACAATGAAAGTCCAAGCTCTGGCAATCATGACGAAAGTACAGCCACCTGAACTAATCCAGCTACAGGCGCCGGCTATATTCTCGAAAATTCAGCCACCTGAACCACTCCAGGTTCAGGCCCCAATCACGATCTCAAGCGTTCAGCCACTTGAAGTACCTCGACTTCAGACCATGGCTGTATCATTATTTAACTGTTGGGTTTTCGATCCAGGAATTCTCCTTGGACAGAGCATCAAGCTCTTACCAAAATTGCCCAGTAAACTCCTACGTTTTTTTTCGTTCGACTCCACCTTGACCTTGTCAAGTTCTCTAAGTGCCGGCTTTTCGTCACTTTATTTGAAAATAGCTTTATTTTCCGAAACGCGTTTTTCAATATATTGTGCCTTATCGATAGCTTCTTCTAAGGTTTCAATATTCTCCGTTATTAATTTGCCGTTAACTTCCAGTTTTAACCCCCTTATAAAACATTCAACTGCTTGTCTTTTTATTAACCCTGACATTGAATTATTTTCTCCGAACGATTTTCTCACCCCTGAGTTTAACTTATTCAAAAAACCTCCAACCCGAAGCCCCCAGTCAACTATGCTTTCTGCGTCTTTTTGCGCGAGAGATTCCATTTCTCAACTGACTGAGTAGTAATAGTTATTACTATCAAAAGCTCTTTCTAAGTCCGAAATTATCCCTTCCAAATTTTCATACTTTTTTTCTTCCACTACTCGCCTAGCCACCCCTTTTATTTTTGACAAAACAAATTTTATCATGATCAAATTCTCTGCTGGATTCATTAATTCAAAAAGCGATCTACACTCGTGTGCGAAATCATTCAACTCGATGTTCGGCCCGTCATATTCGGGCAGCAATTTTATTACCTCCGACATTGATAACGACCTGCCAGTGGACTGTGGTATATTCCCGCTTGCCACCACGTTATTTATTCCCGAACCCGTTGAAGATCGAATATCATTATTAATATCCGGTGCTTTTATATCTAAAAATCTAGCCAGTTGCTGATTATTTATTTTGCGGGTTAAAGTAGTGCTTGCGCTATTAGTCCTGCTTTAACTTACGCGTGATCTTGGCATTTTTAAAGCTTATTTATTATTTTTATCGGAAAAGTAAAAAAAAATTTTTTTTTCTTATTTCTTAAAAAAATCTTCTCGCGTTAGGAAAATCTTTCAAAAAGGAGTTATGTTTGGGAAAACGCGGAGGATGCGCTTAAGGTTGAAAGGATATTTAACGCGATCACGAGGGAGCGGGAAAGTTGAAAAGCGAGGTTATTGGAAAGCACAACACTTTTAGTTTTTATGCTGCACTTAAACTATTTATTGAACTATGTATACAAATGAGGAGAGAGAGCTCGCCGTTTTGGCCGGGAGTCTCTCAACCTCAGGTAAACTAGGTAAAATCGTCGTAGATAAGCGGTCGATCTACGACGACGGCGCTGAGTCCCGTGATGCGTGGTCGTGGCATCACGGTCGTAGCAAGACTGGTGAGGGCGGAAACTGGTCACTCTGGGCAGCTCTGGCGTGGGTCGCTCGCATGACCAATCACGTGGCAATAAAAGGCGGTAAATCTCAAACATTCCGCCCACCTTAATCGTCTGTAGTCGATTAATATCTGTGAACATAATGAAAATAAAAATAATATTAAGTGATATATAAAAATAATTGTAGGTTAAGTCTGGGGTGGTTAGCAAGCGTACGATTAAACGTAGGGGCTTACTGGGCAATTTTGGTAAGAGCTTGATGCTCTGTCCAAGGAGAATTCCTGGATCGAAAACCCAACAGTTAAATAATGATACAGCCATGGTCTGAAGTCGAGGTACTTCAAGTGGCTGAACGCTTGAGATCGTGATTGGGGCCTGAACCTGGAGTGGTTCAGGTGGCTGAATTTTTGAGAATATAGCCGGCGCCTGTAGCTGGATTAGTTCAGGTGGCTGTACTTTCGTCATGATTGCCAGAGCTTGGACTTTCATTGTTGCAGGTGCCTTAACTCTGGGGCTTTTAGCAGAGGCCTGAACTCTAAGCAGTTCAGGTGGCTGTTTTTTGAAAGCGATAGCCGGTGCCTGAGCCAGGACAGCCGCAGGTGGCTTGCTCTCGGAGAGGTTCGCTGGACCCTGGACTTGAAGTGTCTCAGGTGATTTTATCTTGGAGGGGGTCGCCGAAGCCTGAATTTGAACTAATTCAGGTGGCTGATTTTCAAAAGACGTGACCGGCGCCTGGGCTTTGGCTGCCACACGTGCCTGAGTTTTGAAAAGTGAGGCCGGAGCCTGAGCTTGGATTAGATCAGGTGGCTGGACTTCGAAATGAGTAGCCGAGGCCTGGACTTGAGGTGTCGCAGGTGGCTGAACCTTGAAATGGGTAGCCAAGGCCTGGACTTGAGGTGTTGCAGGTGGCTGAACCTTGAAATGAGTAGCCGAGGCCTGGACTTGAGGTGTCGCAGGTGGCTGAACCTTGAAATGAGTAGCCGAGGCCTGGACTTGAGGTGTCGCAGGTGGCTGAACCTTGAAATGAGTAGCCGAGGCCTGGACTTGAGGTGTCGCAGGTGGCTGAATTTTAAAATAATTAGCCAGGTCCTGAAACTCAAGTGGTTCAGGTGGCTCGTTCTCAATGGGTGATATGAAAACCTGGACTAAGGGAGTCACAGGTGGCTCAATTAAGATGAGGCAATTATTCTTTAAACAAAAGAATGGAAAAAATATTCAAACTTGTGACTATTACTGGTAAAGAATAATTTAAACTGAAATACAAATTAAATAAAAGAAAATCGAAAAATATTCAAACCTAAAATGGATAAAAAATTCAATTAGAATTTTTTGAAAATATATAATTGAAAAAACGAGAGAATCAGTTGCTTATTCAGCAATATAAATAATTTGAGCTTATACTATACTAATAAAGATTGGCAAAAATTAGTTCCAACGCTGACTCTAACAACCATACAAAACAGTACTTTTGAACCCAAGGCTATCGAAGAACTCTGGGAGTGCTGCTGCAGCTGTATGAGGACTCCAGGGCTACCAGTTGGTGAAGAAAGTCCCTTCGCTTGCTCTTACAGGTGCCAATGGTTGCTCAGATGTTGGCGAACAGTCAGCGTAGACTACAAGTTACCAGGTAGTTGCACCTGCAAATTCAATAGTGTAAGATAAGGTGGAACAAAATAAAATGAAATTAAGTGTACAGATGATCTCAATATAAACAAAGGTAAAAATAGAAAAAATTATTCCTAATTTCATTGGTCACTTGACCCTAAAATAATCAATGATTTGCCAAAATAATAGCAGCTGTACTCAATGAAAGAGTAATTGAGTCAACTGACTATTTGATTTGGAAAAAGGTAAACATAAACAAACTTAAGAAAAGGCTATAAATTGAAAACAAGTATAGTCAACTTTACCTACACCGTTCAGAATCTAAACAAATAAACAACCAAAAGAAAAAGAATATTAATTATTAAATTGCGCAACACAAGTTTGCGACTTGGATCGGACCCACCGTATTAGCGGAGTCAGCTGATCGAGGTGCCTTCTCTCTCTCTCTCCCACTGCAGAGGGGCTGCAGTGCGGTAGATACGTGGTAGGCCGACGGGCTTCAGATGACAGCAAGCGGGAGTGTTGCTGTCTCCTTCTAATCTACCGTCGTCTTAGGTTTGGGTACTGGTTACGCGGGTCGCGTGGTAGGCTCCAGGGTAACCTGGATGGTGAGGTGCCAACAAGATGGTCGCTCTGGTTGGCCGATGAGTGCTCGCTGGACAGGCCGCCTTGGGCCAGCTGCGAGCGCGGCTTTCGGTTTGGAGAGGAGAGTCGCGGAGCGCGATCGTCCGTCTCTCTTCCTCCCACGATGACTGTTGTCACTGACACTGAAGCGTGGCTGCGCGGCGGTGATGCGCGCGCCACGGGTTAGCCGTCACTGGCATCTTCTTCGTTCGAACAGCAGAGAAGAAAATGGCCACGGCGTGTCACAAACTTCTCACTTTCCTTTTTCACTCGCGACGCGCCTTTTTTCAGGGAACTTTTCCCCACAAGGGATGCCAAATGTTTGGGGAAACGTGGAGGATGCGCTTTAGGTTAAAAGGATATTTAACGCGATCACGAGGGAGCGGGAAAGTTGAAAAGCGAGGTTATTGGAAAACACAACACTTATAGTTTTTATGCTGCACTTAAATTATTTATTGAACTATATATACAAATGAGGAGAGAGAGCTCGCCGTTTTGGCCGGGAGTCTCTCAACCTGAGGTAAACTAGGTAGAATCGTCGTAGATAAGCGGTCGATCTACGACGACGGCGCTGAGTCCCGTTATGCGTGGTCGCGGCATCACGGTCGTAGCAAGACTGGTGAGGGCGGAAACTGGTCACTCTGGGCAGCTCTGGCGTGGGTCGCTCGCATGAGCAATCACGTGGCAATAAAAGGCGGTAAATCTCAAACAAGTTAATTAATAAATAAACTACACTTATATAGCCTGCATAAACTCCCTTCTCATAGCTCGTGGTAAAGAGATTGTTTAATTTTATCAATACTTTTTGCAATGCTTTCAAGTCGTTGGCAAGACAAAATTCTAACTTTTCGATTTCCCAATTTGCTAGTAGTTCACGATTTATGAATTTCTTATATACTCTTGTCGCGTATGCACCCTTATTAGTATTTTTAAGTTTTTCAATCAATTTTTAAGTTTACTTAACACTTCTGCTGTATTTTTTCGCCGTGGATTTATTCGTTCGTGGATTTTTTCATGTAATCCAATACCGTACTTAATCCCCAACTCATCTCTCACTCACTCTACCAACAAACCCTACTCACCCTATTCGTTCTTAACCTGACTCATCTTAGATCTGTAGCTTAAACTGCCCACCCTGAGAACTACTCTAGTAATTAGCGAAATAGTAAAAAAATCACGATTATTTTCAAATTTTGCAATCTCGTACAAATAAGCCTCGATTTTCAACAAATTTTTTTTATACAGATTCTTCATGAGACGAACTTACTTCCTGTAAAGTAAAAGCTCGCGAGATTGCGTTTGAACTGATTGATGATTTTAAAGGGGGAGCGTTGGATTTCAAATGATAAACGACTTTGTTCAGCACCTTCTCATGACAACAAAGAATATTTAATAAAAATTTGAATGACATAATTGGAAAGCTGAGCTCAAGACCTTTTGAATGATATATGATTTTATGTGAAAATTCTAGTTAGAGCCGAAGTTATAATTTTAGTATCTGATCTACCAGCCCACAACCATCACTCACCTTATCTAACCCGATTTACTATTCTTACCCATATGAAGAACCCTACTAACTATACTTACTTTTCATCTACAACTACCCGACCTAGTTTAATCCACATTACTGACCTCACGAATTTGATTTACTTCAAATACCGTATTCTATCCCCCAAACTTATCTCACCCAATCTATCAACAAATCCTACTCACCTTATTCATCAACCAGTCACTAACTTTAAAGTTTTGTTGAAGTACGTTAAATTTTGAAAAAGCTCTATTAAAATTCTAACGAACCTCATTTACCTTACCAACCTGAACCGACTCAAATGATTAGCTCTCACTAAACTAACGTATTTCGCTTATCTAACCAGTTGGCTTGGGATAGCGCAAATTTGCCCACTTAAGTGTTCCTTGATTACACTAAAAAAATTTTCGTACTGCACGAATTTTAATTCCTGATTAATTTTTATTCTGGACTACTTTTTGATTTTTGAAATCATAGGTGTGTTGTTTTTTTTGTTGTGACTGTGGCTGAATCTAGTATTTATCCAATACACGGATGCGTTGTATTCTCGAATGTCATTGGATCTAGTATTGATAGAATACATTTATGTTTTGTTTCTTCGACGGAAGTATGGTTGAATATAGTATTGATCCAATACTTCGATGCGTTGTTTTCTCAACGCAAATGTGAAAGGATCTTGTATTTATTTAACACCAGCGAGATGTTTTTTTATAAGTAAATGTTGTGTAAAATACATTTTAAATCTAAGTTATTTTAAATCTTGCACTACTAACTACTGTCGTTTGTGCTTTGTTTGTGATGCCACCCAGAGTTTACATCTAATCAATATGATTAGTTTCATTGATATCTGGTTAGCTGATTTTCGCTTTATACAGTTAGCATCTTCATCGATGGGTTTTGTTTTGTTTTTTTTTTGTTTTTTTTTTTTTTACAGTTATTATGAACTTCTATATTTGTAACCGTTCACAACTTCCAGTGGTCGTTACATATTTGGCACAATACACATATTCGTCGAAGGGCGCAACTTTTCCCAGTGCCAAAACGACCAGCGTTGATTTGTGATATCCGAATCATGGCATCCTACAACCTTACTAATAACGGTATGGTCTGGTACTATGATGTCATCGAACCGGATCAAGGTTGAATGCATTTGGACTATAACTATATGTGTATATAAATTGAAATTTAAAAAAATTTAAACACTTTCAGTTTCTTCGTTTTTGTTTTTTCGAAAAAAGAAAAATACGTGTTGACTCTTTTTTATGCTCTAACCAACTGATCAACAAAATATTAAAATTTATGAAGTTACCAACCCTTTTTTGGGATCTAAAGGGGATCCAATACTCTTGACAAAGATCCAAGATATGATATTTAACTGTGTTTGGACCGTGTTTTTAAAATTTCAAATTTTCGAAGATCCAATATAGGGGATCTAAATAAAAAACGGAAATATAATATAGGGAGATAAATCTATAAAATAAATTTTTTTTATCGATTCATCTCAATTCACTTAACATAGTTAATTAACTATTTTAATCGTTTCAATATTTTACAAGGTCATCTGCAACTGTGTCTTCAATTTTATTGTTCTAAAGATTGGTGTATGATATAAAGTATGAAACATAAACTTCAGACTCAATTTGATTTAAGTATCTTGCAAAACAGCGTCTATGCAATGCCCTTGTTGAGATTGAAAATCTCTAGTCATGAAAATATTCGGGTTGTTTATAATTTTTAATTGTAGTTCATCTTAAAGAAATTTGATTACTTTTGTTGAATTATGTGAATATTCCGACATTATTTATATTATTATTTGAATACACGTGGTATAAGTGTCGTGTGCATAACTGCTATGCGCATGCGTGTGTTCTGAAGCTACTGACGAAGACCAATGGTAAAGACACTCTCTCTTCGTTAAGGTACTTGCGCGTACGGTCACGCGATGTAAGGCTTATTGAAACCAAGTATTTATTTTATCCAATGAACTGATAATAACTATTTTAACCATACTGAACCTTTATTTCACGATCCACGATCCCTTTATTTACAACATGGTAGCCGCGAGCGTAGTTTGGTGAAAAATAAGTGCAGTTAAAAAGTAAGAAAAGGTTCGATTAGTAAAAATATGTGCTTGAAAATTTTTCTCTTTCCATGCCACGTTTTTAAGGAGCATGGAAAATATTTTTACGAATAATTAGCTTAGAAGCTAAGTAAGTGAGAAGCGTGAAAAGCCTGTAGAAAAAATCCGTGCAAAAGGTAGATGCACGAGGATTTAATTTTGTGAAACCGCATGGCGCGTCGCGAGGTTAAGCAAGCGCATGGGGAAAAGTGAGGTTAAGCACATGTTGAGATTTTTTGAAAATCGAGTTTTGAATTAAATGAACATAGCAAATGTTTAATTGGATAAAAGACAAAATAAATAACAGTGAAGAGTCGAAACTTACGGAAATTTCTATTAGTAAAGAGAATAAAAATTATTTAAGAAAGAGATTTCTAAGTGGTTTAATTAATGTTTTGAAAGTAAATTTATACATAGAAGAGAGTATAAAATTAAAACTAAAAATGGCTAAATATGCAAAAGTCGACGATATCTCAATTCCTATTTTTGATGGGATTGATTATGAGAACTGGAAGTTCAGATTAATGGCTACATTGGATTATAAAGAGTGTTTAGAACCAGCTGAACGAGAAAAAGAAGCCAGTGAAAAAGCAGAAGATTGGAAAAGGAAGGATTCAAAAGCAAAAAAAATTTTGATCAGCACAATTTCTAACAAACAGCTAGAGTATGTACGTGAATGCAAGACGACTCTAGAGATGATGAATGTTTTGAAAAATATGTACGCGAAGGAATCTACAACTCTACAAATAATAAACAAACACAAGCTAGAACAAGTGAAGTTGAAAAATTATGACACACCTGAAGAATTTTTTGTGGATTTGGAAAAGGCATGCAATAATTTCAAAGCTGCCTTTGAAAGGTTGAGCGTTCTTAAAGCCGAACGTCATAACATTAAATACATACAAACCAAAAAGAGTTATCAACGCTGTCTTAGGCACGTCCTCGGGAGAAATAGGGATCTGATGAAATGCACGCTTCAAATCTAACTTCGAAAAAACTGTCATACCGTGAGCATTATTTACAAAATCAGTAACTCGAGGGATCGGAAATCTATCAGGAACAGTGACGGAATTGACATGTCTGTAATCGCCACACCCATGCCACACACCGTTGGACTAGCCCAAGGACTCTCAGACTTTTGATAAATTCCTAACTTTTCCCACTTCTGAAATTCAGACAAGGCTATCTTTGCTTTGCAAGGAGCGAGAGGGCGAGCACGTTGTGCTAAGGGTGGACCAGTAGTACGAATGTAATAGTGGATTCCTCGTTCACGCAATGGAGGTTGAGGTTCTAGACCAATTACTCGTGGAAACTGCATCAAAAGATCTGCCACAGGAGTGTCGGGTTTCAAAACGTCGACACGATGGACTGAGGCAGGTTCGACAAAGACGGACGTTTTGCTGTGTGCGCAGCTTGGCGGGAGAAGCCTGACGACCTTTAAACAGTCTGCCGATTGTTGAATTACGTTCCAGGTGCACCTGCGGTAAAGTAAGTTTGTTAAAAAGCAAGCGAGAGCGAGAGTCATTGTATGAGTGTGTTATTGTTTATGTTTGTGTGATAAACAAGAGAGAGTCGCAGGGTACCGTGCTCGTTCTCTGATATAACATATTTGTTTCTTGGTATTCTAGGACCGGCAGCACAGAAAAATGGGATTATTGATTTTTCGTGACACAGGTCGATGACCTGGCAGATTGTTTTCATATTATTTACTGATTTGAACGACACCGAGTCGTTATTCGGAATTTTCATTTTAGGTTTGGATTTGTTATAATAAATTGTTAAATTGTTAATTTAATAATTATTGACTAAACCTAGGGTTCCTGCGAATCGATCCTGATTTAACACTCACGCCCACTATCGATAAACGAACTAGCCTACCGCGTCGTGAAGTTTGGTAATTTTCGCGGACGCGATTTCCTCATTTTATTATTTCAGGTCAACGAGTTGCAGTTCGACGAGTGCTTGTATCACCACTAAGTACAGGTTGTAAGGATTTAGTACGCACCGTGGGTATTTGTATCGGCTCATACAAACCCTTAAATCCACTCCTGTTACATCCCATAAATCAAGAATAAATCAAGTATGATGTCTCTTGTTTTATCTGATCTAGGGCAGAGCCAAAATAACGAGGAAAATGCAAAAATTACATCCCACCCAGACACTTTAGACTCCTGTTAGGCAAATTCAAGTCATCCCGATTGCCGATCATTTACACTGACAAAAGTAGTCGTAGATCTGATATTTACCATAACGGAGATATGAATTAATTTTTAGACTTATATTAGCATTCGTACTTTCATACTTGTATACACAACAATCCTCCTTTGTTTTAAATAATAGAGTTTACACTAGTAAATATGAGAGTTTACATTTCTGTTAGTCGCTTTGAACGGCGTAATGGTTTTATAATTTAATCTGCGTGACCCTTAGCTATCACACCTGAATCGGTCTGTATTTGAAATGTCGATGGTAACAGTTGTTTTTGTAGTGCTCTAGGAGGGCGCTTACGACCAGAAACCCCGTATTTATCAATCATTCTAACTACGTCTCGTATTTCTAACCGTATTTTCTGGAAGTGATTGCCGCGAGCTACAAGCTTTTTGAGTTTTGTTTTGATCGATTCCCGAAGGTTGGAGCATAGTAAGTCGAAACAAGTTTTAAGTTCGTGGTTGTAAAGTAGATTTTCCTGTAGTGCAGTGAGTCGTACTTCGGTAGTTTAATAAAAATTTACGGATTGTATTTATAGCACCCTCTCCCCCTCGCACAGTTTTGTTAACTTTGTCTTTGAAAATCCCTACAAAATTCTCAACTGCACCGTTAGTTGCCACATGATAGGGGGTTAGTGGTTGTATTTCACCCCACAGCTATCCATGAAATTCCGTGCTTGCCAAGTTTTTAGATGTCTTCGAGCAGGTGGTCTGGCAAGCTGTGCTGTCAAATAAGTCCGGGAACGCTTTCACTAATTTATCAACTTTGGCGTTTTTTTTTAAGTTTAACACTTCTTCTGAGTATGCGTCCCAAACGACCAAGTACATGTCTCCAAAAGATTTTTCCAGCTACGGCCAAGGGGTTGACATGGCTTTTACCGTTTTTTTCTGATTTTCAACACAAAGTTTATATGATTTTACCAGATTTTCTATGTCAGCGAGACTTAAGGTAGTAGTTCCACGATATATAGCACATACATGGGAAAACACATACAAAATGCAAACAACTCAAACACTATCTGAATTTTTAATATGTTGTAAATAAACATCTGATCTTTCAAAATATCACTTAAAAAATACAGGTATCCATGCTTTTTTCGAGATAATTGAGTTCAAAAAATGTTAAATTTTACAGGTTAGGTATTACTATATATTGTGATTTGGTGAATTTCTAACTCAATTATCTCGGAAAAAAGCATGGATACCTGTATTTTTTAAGTGATATTTAGAAAGATCAAGTGTTTTTTTACAACATTTTTTAATTTCAGAATTAGTTTGAGTTGTGCAATGAGGTGGAACCTTAAAAAGATGGATTATTTACTGGCTTCGGAACCTCAAACATTGCTTTCACCTTCGATTTTGCATTGTGTAACACGTGTTTATCTATGACGAGCCCTACAACTTTGATTCTATTTTTTATTAGTAAGTATCCCTGCATTTTCCATAATTTTACTTACTGTTCGAGTTTTTAATCAATATTTAATTCATTTTAGTTCTTCGTTAACATTGTCTTTAAGAGGGGAACTCAGTGTAAAAAAAAAAAATCGATTTTTTTTTTGCTTAAAATTACTCTAAAACATCTCAAAAATACTGTCTCATAATTTTAAAGTAATATTATAACTACGCGGTAAAAAGTTTCGGCCATATAGCGACCCCTAGAGTGCAGAATTTAAACTAAATTCACGGCAGTCAAGGAACCTAGCAGCTAGCTTCGGCCGCTGAGCGGCCCTATCGGTGATTGGACGACTTAAAAAGTTCTCTTGCAGAGCCCGGGGAAGGGACTACTAAAAGAGAAAAAAAATCCCGGGGGCTGACGGCACCCCTCGTACGACGACGTGACCACGCGATGTTTATACTACCGTAAATTAGGAAATCTTCCTTACCTTGGTTGGTCACGGTGTAGAGGAAAAGAAGACGCTAGATGAGGGTTGCTTTATTGGGTTTTATTCCCAGTTATTGAGTGTCACTTTTTTTTTTGGTCAACGTAGGATTTCATAATCCACTTTATTTATCACACAGATTTTTTTTATAATTCACAATCAATAATTGTTCAGTCGATTTTATAATTTAATAATATAACTACTGGTCACAATTAATCTTTTATGATTCACCATCAATAATTATTCGGTCTATTTTATAATTTCATAATATAATTACTGGTCACAATTAATCTTTAATGATTCACAATCATTCATTATTCGGTCGATTTTCATAATTTAATAATATAATTACTGGTCACAGTTAATTTTTTAATGATTCACAATCAATAATTATTCGGTCGGTTTTTTTTATAATGTTATAATAAAACTTGGTGATACTGGACTTATACAGGAAAAGATTAGCTCTCTGTGCTCTAATTTGATTTCAAAAACTTACTGCCTCCCTGCTCCTGCATTCGCTCCTCACGGAGGCTCGCTGTCCATCCCCACCTTGACTTTTCAAGTCAAGATGCTGATTAGGCAGCCAGGCTCCGTGGGAACGGATGCTGAGCGTGCATTTTTATACATATATGCTAGGTGCATCCTTCTTCTTTGGGAGGGTGGGAGGGCATAGGTTATGGTGGGATAGGGAGGGTCGTTGGGTTAGGTTTAAACATTATTTATATATATATATATATATATAAGACCTATTATTATTATTCTTTTTTCTCTCTCTTTTTTTTTTGTTTTTTTTTTTTATTCCCACTTTTCTTTTGTCTTCCTGGTCCATTGGGTTAAGCCTCTGGACACGACATATGTCGCCGTTGAAGATACACTTTCGGTATCTGATACTTGTTCTTCTTGGATTCGCTCAGGGTCTAGATCGCCGAGCGGGTCCTATTTTGGGTTATTTATTTCTAATTTATCATCTTGGGTCTAATGCAGATTCTGTCGGTGGAGATTTAGGTGGTCCTTGAGGTCGAGGGGGTGCAATTGCATTTGACGTTCCTTACGTTGGGCGGTATTCATCGGTTCCCTTAATTTACTTAAAGGGCATGTAAGTTGCCTGGGTGTACCCAACCGAGCTCCGTATTTTTTTTCCAATCGGTTTCGAGCAAAAATTGCACCCATCGGATCCACGTATTTAGCAAAGGCTAAGTATAGTGGGCCTAGGCATCGAGTTTCGGGCGTTTTTTGCTGCTCCCAGAACCGAAGCCACAGAAGCTGTCCCCAGGCGGAAAGGTCTCTATATACCTGGCTGAAAGAATGTCCTCTGGGCACCCTTATATCAAGGAGCGAACTGCCTTCATCCATCAACCTCTGTTGGTATTTTAAAGTTTGGAGTTTTTCGAGGCCATTTTGTCTTATTTCGCTATTCTGGAACTTGATAAACAGGACGGCTACCGGATCTTTGGGGTCGTTTTCTTCATCTCCTACGGTTACGTGGAATGGTTCCAGGTCTTCCATCTGGGCATGGAGACATTGTAAGTCAAATGGTATGTTTATTATTATGATGGCGGTATCTGATGATCCAACCATCTCGGTCATCATTCTCAAAACGAACCGCTGGCCCTGCCGGTCCATTAGAGGTCTTCCTTACTCCTTACGTTTCTCGTCAGCCATTTTGTTTGTTGGGACTTGTTGATTCCCTTTTTCGGTCGGCAGAATGTCCCTCGGTGTGGTTCATGGTGACATGGTCTGCTCCTGTTGACATCTTCGGAACACCATGGCTAGGTCTTCCGCGTCCGATTGTGTGTGCATTTGGATGGTTATCGTCGGGCGGATATATTCGCATTCGGGGTGATTTAGACACCACTTGATATATATTTGTCCCTTGAGGTAGTTTAAGAGAGCCCGAGCCTGAAATTTCTTTTTGAGTTTCAGCACGATCACAGCTTCTCTTGATTTGCACTCTACTCCTTCAATCTCCAGTTGGACACCCTTGTAGTCCTTAAGATTCTTGAGAGACATTTTTCTGCAAAGGAAAATGTTAGATCCGTTAGGTCAAACGAGTTTTGGCAAAAAAAAAAAATACAATAAAAATTTTTTTTTATTTTATTTATGTATTTATTTATTTTATTTTTTATTTTATTATTATCATTTTTTTTTTTAATTTTATTTTATTTTTATTTATTTTTTTTTTATTTTAATTTTTTTAATTTTTTTTTTAATTTATTTATTTATTTATTTATTTTATTTTTTTTTTTTGAGGATAAAGGGGAATTTGCGTTAGCTTGGTACAGGAGATTATATGGATCGTACAGGAGGTTGTTAGGTTGACTGTTTGCCGATAAAAGAATATCATTAATCGACAGACATACAAGAGAGGGGGGGTGTAAGGTTTTCGAATTACTCTACGACTTATTCGACTTACTTCACGACTTACTGCAGATGCTCATCGGTTGATTTTAGAATTGTCGAGTGAAATTAGAATATTTGATGGTAGTTCAAACGTTGAATATTTTCTCGATTAATTAAGAAAGAGAGACCAGCTAGAAAATGAAGCTGAAAGAAAGGCCCTGTTGAAAAAAGTGATAGCATCCAGATTAATAGGAGAGACTGCAAGAATAGGAGAAAGTACACAAGGTGCTGGCTATTCAGATTTAGCTAACACGTTGTGAGCTAGTTTTTGGCAGGCCGAATCAACATATAAACAAATGTCAGAAATTCGTAATAATACAAGACAAGGCCAAAACGAGTCCATAGATGATTATTATGTAAAAAGATATAAAGAATTACATCGCCGTGTGAAAAAATCAATCGAACAAATAAAAATTAAATATCGAGTTGGAATTCCGTACATCGAAGACGACTCCCATGTCCAGCTTTATTCAATCGTTAAAACCAAATGGATATTTGAAGAATGTAAACTGAATGTCCATCGATTGTGTATGGGTGGAAAGGTGAAAATCATTTTTTAAAACGTCATTCTTACGTGTGCACGGCAAAATTTTTTTTATTTTCACGCCAACTGACATGTATTTTTTTTTTTAATTTTTTTTTTTTTTTTTTATATGAATTTAAACAAAATCTACGCATGCTGGGAATCTTTATAGTAGAAAATTTTTAAAAAGTTCTAAGTTTATATTGTTGAAATAAATTTTTTTTTTGAAATACAATTTGAAGTTGTTAAATAAAATGATAAAAACAACTGTATTATATTCAACTACATACAGTATAAAAATTAAAAAAAAAAAATTTATTGAAAAACTAAAAAAAATTAGATACAAGAAAAAAATTTCCGGGTCTTTATGTACATTGTTAATGTTTTTATTCTTCTTCGTCTGTGGATTCGTCGCTGGAGATATTGTTATGTAATCATAACTTGTTTATTTTACTGTTAATGAATATGATAAATAGTTTAAAAGGTATTATGAGGTATTAATAGACAGGCTATTTATTGATGTAAACTATTTATTAACACAAAGAATAATTATGATTATTTGGATGGCTGATTACCTTAT
Source organism: Encarsia formosa (assembly GCA_038277355.1). Taxonomy (NCBI): domain Eukaryota; kingdom Metazoa; phylum Arthropoda; class Insecta; order Hymenoptera; family Aphelinidae; genus Encarsia; species Encarsia formosa. The sequence continues at coordinate 30,911,300 of CM076185.1, read as the reverse complement.
ATAAATTATTAGTACTGTAATTTAATAATATAATATAATGTAGTTTGTTTTATTACAAGAGATGTGACTCTAAATTAAAAAGGAGATATGACTCCGTAGTTAGTTTTATGACACAAGAGGTGTGACTCTAAATTAAAAAGGAGATATGACTCCGTAGTTAGTTTTATTACAAGAGATGTGACTCTAAATTAAAAAGGAGATATCACTCCGTAGTTAGTTTTATTACAAAGAGATGTGACTCTACTTACAGAGCAGACGACTCCGGAGCTTGGGCACTGTGGAACCGATACTGATCGTAACTCAATAATCAAGCGTTTTTATAAACGCTTGATGATTGAAAAAGTGCTTATGTTTACATGTATGAAAAATGCTTGTGCCTGAACTCCGAAGCCATTTACAACACAGTTACACAATAGGTAAAAGTAATGTGTCAGTTTATGACACAACACCTCCCCCCTTTAGTTTTTTTTTTTTTTTTTTAACAAATAATATTATATGAATTTTTACAATAATTAAGTTTTCTAATGGTAGATTAATAGTTCAAAAAATAAATAAGTAACATGAATGTTGATTAACAAATCAATAGTTTAATAACAAATAATGATATATGAATTTTTCATATATTTCTCCTCCATGGCAAAGATGAAAAACTCTAAGGTTAAAAAAAAAAGAAAAAACATGTTTAGCAACTTAAAGAGAAAAAATTTTTTTTTCTTAGTTTAAATAAGCCACAGTGCCCATTTTTTGATTCATTTACAGAAAGTGTCCCTTGTTTGGTCATAGTTTGGGTTAAAGTTGGAGGTCTGGATGGTAATGATGAAGGAATTTTTGAAATGGTTGAGATAGGGACTACTCTTAGTCGAGATTGTTTGCTTCTGTTTAAAGTGACAAAGAAATGTGTTATGGAACTTGATATTGCAGCTAGGAGATGTAAACCACAGCCATATAGTTGTTGTAAAATATAGGCGTTTATAATTGTATCTATGATTATTTTTATTAGATGTAGTATAAAAATCATCATAATTATTGCGGATGAGATCGATCCACCCTTAATTAAATTGTCGATGATGCCAGACCATAGGTCTGCCAAGATTCCCTTTATTGTTGATTTAGTGAACAGGTTGTTAATTGATTCTTCATTATAATTGTGTTCACCTGCCATTTGTCTTGTTAGAATATTCAGTAAAGCTGGCTGTCCTAACGGGAACGTAATTTGTTGTTGAGCTTGTTCCAACTGATGCTGTGAGTACACCCCTGATGCGGCTAACGTCTCAATCAATTTATAATTCCACCGAATTTTGGTTGTAGGTAGAGTTTACTGTTTATGAATATGATAAATAGTTTAAAAGGTATTATGAGGTATTAATAGACAGGCTATTTATTAATGTAAACTATTTATTAACACAAAGAATAATTATAATTATTTGGATGGCTGATTACTTCATATAAATTTTTAGTGCTATAATTTAATAATATAATATAATATAATGTAGTTTGTTTTATCACAAGAGATGTGACTCTAAATTAAAAAGGAGATATGACTCCGTAGTTAGTTTTATTACAAGAGATGTGACTCTAAATTAAAAAGGAGATATAACTCCGTAGTTAGTTTTATTACAAAGAGATGTGGCTCTACTTACAGAGCAGACGACTCCGGAGCTTGGGCACTGTGGAACCAATACTGATCGTAATTCAATAATCAAGCGTTTTTATAAACGCTTGATGATTGAAAAAGTGCTTATGTTTACATGTATGAAAAATGCTTGTGCCTGAACTCCGAAGCCGTTTACAACACAGTTACACAATAGGTAAAAGTAATGTATCAGTTTATGACACAACAGTATCATCAGCTGAAAATAAAGATTGGTTAATTTTATTCAGCAATTAACAACAATAATTGATGTAAATAAAACTGAGTTTAACTCATCTTCACTTTCTACGAGAACATCTTTAACAGTTTCTGGCAGTTGAAGTCCGAACCAGTTGAACTCGTACTGCTGATTTTCATTAATAATCCATCCAAAATCAGATGGCTTCAGAATAACTGGCTCTAAATCTTCGTGATATTCATCAAAGTTTTCAATTAGAAGCGGAATTTTTTTGTCTGCATTGATTCAAGTTTTGGCTATGAAATAAGTTCTTAAAAAATGTTGGTATAACTCTAATTGACAAGGTAGTATAGATGCAGCATCCAATTAAAAAAAATTTTTTTTTTGAGAAAGGTTCATCAATTTTTTTAATTGTGTAACTTTTGAAAAATCATAGATATCGTACAGTATTGACGCTTATTTGAGCATTTTTTTTCCTTTTGTAACCATAAAATTCACAAACAAACATTTGAACTTGCTTGAAATCTTCATGAACTTTGTCTGGAGTTTTTTCAGTTAAATTAGCAAAAAGTTTCTGGTAATCAGGATTTTGTTTTAATACTTTATAAGTTGTTAATTTACCCTTTTTAAAAAACGAAGGATTATAATCGTTGCCCGTTAAAGCGTGAAAAACAGGCCGTGATTTGCTTAAATCAGGGCCTAATTCAGTATACAAATCATTGACGTTTATAATCTTGGGATTTTTTGTGTACCACATTTTGTGTATATCTTGTTGTTCTTATCTATTTTGTGCATATTACCAAGTAAAATGATCAGTATATCAGAGTCACTGCAATGTATTTCAAAATTAGCTCTACGATTGGTGTAACAAACATGGTAAATAAGTTTTGTGTCGGCTTCTTCGTGTACTGGACTAGTATAAAGAGAATCTTCTTGTTTGAAAATGCGATTGTTACATTTTTGATACACATAGCATGTTTCATAGTTCAAAATAATTTTTTGTTCCCAATAAAAGGTAATAATTCATCAGAACTCCAGTGTTCGATAAAGAATCTAACAAGAGCATCTTTAAATTTATTACTTCTTAACTCTTTTAAAAAATTTGTAGGTACCCAAGCTTCTTTTGAGATACATTGTGACCGATTAGATAACGCATCACTTCTAGCTGCTCTTTCATAATTTTTTATTGAGATATCAAAATATTGATCAAATACAATGTGTATTTCAACGGCATTTTCTTTGGCAACTTTTGAAAACACACGAGTTGAGTATAACGAACGTAAGTTTCACGACAGTATTTCATTAAATGAAGCAGATAGAAACCATCGATTAAAATTATGTCTGTGTTAGTAGGAGACTACCTTCACTTGTCACATTCAAACATTTAATCAACGCTGATTTTTCAGTTTTACAAATTGTACCATCCAAACGACGCTAAACCAGCGTCTTTCACGCAGAATAGATTCTTTTCTTTGAAGCGAAAGGAATATTTTAATGTAATTGAAAATTATATGAGCTTTTACACCTTAAGTTTATTATAAATTACATTAATAAAAAGAAAATTAATAACATGTCAGTTGGCATGAAAATAAAAAAAATTTTGCCGTACACGCGTAAGAATGACGTTTAAAAAAATTATTTTCACCTTCACACCCCCACATAATCGATGGACATTAAGTTTACATTCTTTAAATATCCATTTGAACATATAGACAAAATGTCCATCATGTATGTCATCTTACAAAAAAATTTATCAAACATTACGCGATCGGCCGGACGAGGAAAATTAAAAAAAATTTTTCAAGCAAACTCCTCCAAATGGGTGATGGACATTTTTTCTGCATGTTTTAAATACCTTTTTGAAAGTACTAGTCCAGTCGTACTAAATTTTTGAAACACGTACTACGTCAAAATTACCCTTTTGACGTAGTACGACTGGACTATACTGACAAAATGTCCACCATGTATGTTCTCATAAAAAAGTGCCAAAATTGACACATTTGCGCTGCCACCCACGCTCCAACCCTCCACTTAGGTGATGGACGTTGTGGCACGGCGATGAACTTATGTTGCCGTATCGTAATCATGCGTAACTGGCATTGCTCCTTTTCACATGGATTTTTTTACTGCCAGCTCTTGGTCTAAAATCCAGATACGATAATAGTAGGCAGGACGGTAAGAATGAAATTAAAAGCAACTATAGAAATATTGATAAAAGCGATGCTAAGAAGTCATGCAATTATTGTAATGAATTAAATCATTTTGAGAATGAATGTTGTAGAAGAATCTAGAATTGAGAAATTTTCAGAAAAATCAACCAATCGACAAAGGGCCACCACAGAAGTATCTGATGACTGACGAAGATCAATGAAATGTTACACTGGATCCGGAGGAAAATATTATGACCTCCATATCAAATTACACGGAACAACCGGAGTCTACAAGTTTCTGGTCGACACAGGAGCACCAGAGTCAACCAAGAAAAGTACCACCGAAAGATAGAAAGAAATTTCAAATTGTAGATGGCCCTCATGAAATTATTAGTGAATGTACACTAAAAACATTAGGTGAATCGCATATTTTTCATGTAGCTATGAATGAATTTTCCTTAAATACACATAAAGGTAATTTAGGTAAAGATTGGCTCGAGAATTATGGAGCCATTATTGATTGTAAAGATAAAACAATACCAATGTCTGATGTAAATAAAAAAAAACATGATTTTAAATAAGATTCAGAATTATTTGATGAGGTAGACCCAAATTCTGTTAAACGTCTGAAAGTATGTGCAAAACCAGGTACTCATGTGTTTTACAGTTTAAACTGTGTCCCAGCTTTATACACAGAAACCGAACCCACTTTATATTTAATGAATGACTCTTACAAGAAGATTCGAATTAACAAGTCAGATATTTGTCATGAATATTACGAAAATGATGAATTGGGAGCACCTGTATGCAAACTCAAAAAAAAGAGCCATTTGTGTTAGAAATTCTAGACAATAATATATCTCAGAAAGAAAGAAAACAGCTTTTGAAAAATTTATATGAAAGTGAGAATAAAAAAAAAATCTTTAAGATAGAAGAATCTAAAGAAAAAAAATGTATTGAATTATTGATGTCCGTGGTAAGTGATGTAGAACATGAGATTCTACCAAAGACAGGTAAGCCAGTATCTTTAAAAATTTATATGCAACCGATTCATATACAGGAAAAAATTGATGCTCATATTGAAGAACTCGAAAAAAAAGTTTAATACAACCAATTTCGTCACCTTATTCGATAAATGTGCTGTGGGTACCAAAAAAGATGGATGCTTCTGGAAAAGTGAAATGGAGGCCGGTTTTTGACTTCAGAAAAGTTAATTTTGAAACCGAGCAAGACATCTATGCTATTCCTTGTATCGAAGAAATACTTTGCCTATTGGGAAAAGCAAAATACATGAGTGCATTTGACTGCGGTAATGGATTTCATCAGGTGACAATGAAACCAAGAGACATTCCAAAGATAGCTTTCAGTACACACAAAGGACACTGGGAATGGTTAAGAATGCGTTTCGGACTGAAGAATGCACCAGCAACCTTTCAACAAATGGTAAATTTCAAATTGAGAGGCTTGATAGGAAAGATATGCTTTAAAACCCCGATGATATTGTAGTATTCTCTTCTACGTACGAAGAGCATTTAAGAAATATCGAGATAATATTTCAAAGACTGAGAGAAACTAAATTATCTCTGCAGATAAGTGTAGATAAGTGTAAATAAGTGTAGATAAGTGTAAATATATAAAGCCAGAACTTGAATATTTAGGGCATCTCATTACACTAGAAGGTGTAAAACCTCAAGAGAAACACGTTGAAAAAATGAAAAATTTTCGAGTTCCCAAGGACGTGAAGGAGATGGAAAGATTTTAAGCATTAGTAAATTATTATAGAAAATTTATCCCGAAATGTGGCAAAATAACAGCCCCTCTTCATAAAATGAGAAGAAAAAATGTAAAATATGAAATCACAGATAAAGAATTGAAATGTATAAAAAAAACTGAAGAAGATAATAACAAGTGATCCAGTATTGAAATATCCTGATATAACGAAACCATTTATTTTACATACAGATGCCTCCAATGAAGGTATTGATTGCATATTATCGCAACTCGACAATGAAGAAAATGAACACTCGTGTGCTTTTGCTTCAAGAATACTGAATACAGCTGAAAGAAGATATTACAGAGAAGGAATTTTTGGCAATAGTATGGGGATCAAGAATTTTTAGACCCTTTTTATAGGGAAGGAAATATACAGTTTGCACGGATCATAAACCGCTGGAGGGAATAATGAGAAGTCAATCCCCGACCATAACTTCAAGATGTTTCAAATTTATTGAGAAATTAAAATATAAGAAAGGTAAAAAAAATCAAAACGCTGATGCTTTATCTCGGGCATTCATTGCAGAAGATCAAGATGATACTCCAATCGAGGAATTGTTAGATAATATAATCGAGATGGAAGCAGATGAATCAGAATACTCAAGCTGGATAGATGAAGCAGTAGATGAAGAAGCTGCTAATAAAAATTTATTTGATGAAATTGAATCAACAGATGAGTCCAAATTATAATCAGAAGCGACAATTTATAATAAATTTGAAAACGTAGGATTGAGTAAGATAAGACTGGTGACTGAAAAAACTACTGGTGAGCAGATTGATAGATGGGTGAACATTAATAAATTTACATTCTTCTAAAAAACGAGGCGAGAATTTGACAGAATCATAAAGGCAGGTAAGAACACTATGACTATAAATGCCTCCGACATGAGGGACTTTGAAATGCACTTTGAGGCAGGAAAAAAGGCTAGACTAAAAGAAAAGTCTAAAGAAATAGCGACATTCAAATTGAATGAAGGTGAAAGTATTAATGGTGCACCATATTGTGAACCAAGTGATATCATCAATCTGTTCCTATTATTGGATGATATGAAAAATGATGAAACCATTATTGAATTTTCCCACGTTCAAGATGATCAGGATGAAAATTTATTACTTGGTACATATATTTATACAAAGATGACAGAAAGAACTTTGTATGTACGACAAAAATATCCAATTTATATGGAAGATTTAAATACAAGAAAGAGCTTCATAGCAAGAGCTTACGAGCATGGACATCAAGCTTCAAGGAAGATTGTTATTCAATTCCACCAACAGTATGTATGAAAAAACTTACCTAGTAATGTAGAACAATATATTAGGATATGCCGGGTATATAACAGATTGAATGTTAACTCTTGAAAATAAAATACTCCTGGTATGAATATAAAACCACCAACACAACCATTTGAAACAATAGCAATAGATTATTTAATGCTTGAACAGAGAAATTACTTACTTTTGGAAGACGTATTTTTCAGATATGTATGGGTGAAAAAAACAAAAGGGAAAAATCCTTACAAGAAGAATTCATTCTTTAGCAGAGAATTCTGCAGAATCTAATAACTGATAATGAATCTATAATTAAGTCAGAATTGTTAACTACAATTATAGAAAAATATGGAACCCACAAAATCAAGATTTCATCATATCATCCAGAATCGAACGGTGCTTGCGAAAGACTTGTGAGGACAATTAAAGAAATAGAGAAAACAGAAGATGATAAAGGTAGTCCAGTTAATAATTTAAAAATAATGAAGGCAGCTTATCATTATAATTCAATGATATATTCCAGCACTGGCTTTAGTAATAGTCCTTTCAGATTATGATATGGACTCGAAGAAAAAATTACAAAACTTATGAAGAACGGCAGGAAGAAAGAATAAGGCAAATAAAATTAGTAAGAAGAAAGGCAGATGAAAACAACAACTTGTAATGTAGAACAATATATTAGGATATGCCGGGTATATAACAGATTGAATGTTAACTCTTGAAAATAAAGTACTCCTGGTATGAATATAAAACCACCAACACAACCATTCAAAACAATAGCAATAGATTATTTAATGCTTGAACAGAGAAATTACTTATTTTTGGAAGACGTATTTTTCAGATATGTATGGGTGAAAAAAACAAAAGGGAAAAATCTTTACAAGAAGAATTCATTCTTTAGCAGAAAATTCCGCAGAATCTTATAACTGATAATGAATCTATAATTAAGTCAGAATTGTTAACTACAATTATAGAAAAATATGGAACCCACAAAATCAAGATTTCATCATATCATCCAGAATCGAACGGTGCTTGCGAAAGACTTGTGAGGACAATTAAAGAAATAGAGAAAACAGAAGATGATAAAAGTAGTCCAGTTTATAATTTAAAAATACTGAAAGCAGCTAATCATTATAATTCAATGATATATTCCAGCACTGGCTTTAGTAATAGTCCTTTCAGATTATTATATGGACTCGAAGAAAAAAATTACAAAACTTATGAAGAACGGTAGGAAGAAAGAAAAAAGCAAATAAAATTAGTAAGAAGAAAGGCAGATGAAAACAACAGGGAATCGAAAGAAAGAAATAAGAAGATTATGGAAAAAAGACAGACGGGAAGCGAGAATTGAATTTAATTGAATTGATATGTTTATTAATTGTACATTATGTTGTACAAAAACAATAATTTTTACAGTAGAAATATCAGCATAAATTAACAAAAATAAATAATTAATAATACAAGAGTATAAAAAATAAAGTAAAAAATAAAATAATAATAATAATAAAGTCAATAAGATATATGAAACTAATAACAGGTATACAATACTTCGATAGTTTTATTTCTAGAAAATTAAGAAAATTTAGACCTAGAAAATTAAGAGTCTATCACTTTCTTGGTTGGAACTATACATATCACAGTTTGCCTTAAGGTATATCAACCATCAACTTCCAACACTGTGACTAGCGACGTCAACTGATAAATGCTCAAGGTCTAGGTAACTGATCTGTACTCTGTATGGTATAAATGTGAGAGTTAATGAGGCGTTTGAAAGTGTGGGGGCTGAATGGATATTGTGTGGTAGGTTATTCCATTGGTAAGTCGTAGAGGCGTGAAAGGAATTTAGGAGGCAGTTGGTGCGGCAGCTGGGAACCACCAGAACTCTATGGGCTTTCCTATCTGGGCGTGAGCTGACTCGAGCAATGAAGAAGTTGACCTAGTATGAAGGGATTCCCGAGTGCAGCAGCTTTTATAGAAGGCAAGTGGCAAAATAGGCTTTCCGACCTTCTACTCGCAACCAACCCAGCTTGCGTCTGAAAGGGGTGACATGATCACTTCTCTTGATCCCATAGATGTATCTTATTCCACGGTTCATGATTCGCTGAATTTGAAGATTCAGTTCACCCGAAATATCACAGTAAACAAGGCAGCTTTAGTCCACTATAAGAAAGAGAAGTGATTGGATAAGATGTTTGCGAAGGTTGAGTGTGGTGCTGCGTCTGAAGTGGAAGAGTTTGTACATGAGGGAGTGAGCTCGCTTGCTAATATACTTCACGTATTCCTTCCAATCAAGTTTGGTGTCAAGAATTACACCAAAGCTACGTGCAGTTGAAACGAAGGGAACATATGACCTCCAGAAGTGTAGACAATCTATGCCCTGCCTGATGATCTCATTCACATAGTACGCGGTGCCAAAGATCATGGCCTTCGTCTTACTGACATTCAGGTCCAGACTGTTCTCGGTAGCCCAGTCAGCCACCCACTCTGCCGCTCTACTCAGCTTCAATAGGGTCTCACGAATATCCTCAAGCCGGCCTTGGACATAGATTTTGAGGTCATCAGTATAGATAATGTGGCGTACACTACGACAAATAGTAGGAACAATAGTGGCCCTAGTACAGAGCTTTAGCGAACACCCTGATTCAGAGGACGAAAAGAAGACTCACCTGCCGACTCTGTTCTCACAGCCTGCGAGCGACCAGAAAAGTACGAAGCAATCCATTTAATAACACCAGTTGAAAGCCAAGCCACTTGAGCTTTGAGAGCAAAGTTACATGGCAGACCGTGTCGAAGGCTTTACTAAAATCAAAAAGTAGCACTGCAGTCATTTGTCTTTTGTCCATGCCCACACGGATGTCATCTATCAGTTTGAGAATTGCTGTCTGGGTGCTATGGCCTGACCTGAAGCCTACCTGGAAACTGTCCATCAGAGCCTCAGTCTCCGTGAAAGCAGAGATTTGGTCAAAGACCAGTCTTTCAAGAATTTTAGACATAAAGCATAGAAGAGAGATAGGTCAAAAATCACTCAGACCAATCGGAGTTAGAATTTTGTTGAGTGGCAGCACAAGAGACTTCTTCCGTTGGTCCGGAAAACCGGATGTAGAGAAAGATTGGTTAAAAATAGAGCAGATAAAGGGAGTTATGGATGGCAGCGATAACTTAACAAGACTCTGCGGCAGGCAGTCACAGCCCACCACCTGCGAAGTCGATCGATTGACTGCATTCACAACATCTCGGATGGTTACGGCTGAAAAAGCGAAACGACCATCATACTCCTCACACTCAAGGCCCTGGAGAAACCTTGCAAGATCTGGAGCAGTTGGATCAAAGGATACTGACGCAAAGTGAGCATTGAGCTCCTCTGCAGAGAAGCCTGCTAGATTGGTCACGGATTTTGGGGAAATGCCTAGATGACGGAGCTCTTTCCAGATTTGTTGAGGATCCTCAGGTCCTTGATTTGGTTCCAATAGAAGTCAAGCCATGGTGGAATAAAAAACAAGGTTAGTCCGTGCGCATCTTCGGTGACGGTGACTCCATCTTGGATTTTTTGACCAATCAGGAGCAAGAAATAGAATTTAAAATGATTCGCGCTAAGAATAGTAGGAAATAATATTTATATATCATTTAACCCCCAAGCTCTAAAACCCTATAACCCTGGGCACCCGAGATATAATTATTTTATAAACAAATAAATAAACTTGGTTTGGGATGTTTTAAAGTTTGGGGAATAATTTTTTATCTATGTACTAATAAATTAAACTTAGTTTCACTGGGCATAGTAACTATATTTATATCACGAACAAAATAAATTTTGCTGCACATACAAAACTAAAAATTATTACATCTTAATAATGATAGGAATGAATGAAAAATTGAGGGAAGTGACCTTCAGTCTGTTATGTTAATTAATCGACAAATATTTATGCATTTTGAGTATTTTGATAACTTGATTTTTAATAAAGATTTTGCTTACAATTTCAAGCTCTTTTTTTATTAGTTCAAAAACAAAAGTGATGTTAATAAATTTTTGGGGAAAGGGAAGATTAAATAATTAATAAATGCTTGCTTTATTTAACATATTTTTTTATTAATGCTTTTTTTGTTTTCAATCACATTGACTTTCTTAGTTATTTTGCTATTAACAGTCTTATTTTTTACAGTCTTGTTTTTAGAAGTAGTCGATACTTCAGTAACTTTAATTCTATTTCTCTTATTCATCTCACGCTTTCTTATGTAAGTTCTAGTACGAACTAGACAACTAATAACAGCCTTTGGTATTGCAAAAATATTTTTACACAAATCATAGATTTCGCTTTTAATACTTTAACAAGAATCGCAAGATTTACACCGCTCTACGAGCGCATCTTGCATATTTTTGGTAACAGCCTTAAATATACCTTTGGATTTTTTAAAAGAATCAGGTCCATGATATAACTGAAACTGATCCTCCATTACTTGTGCAACACTTACAAGTGCACTGGAAGGTGCAGTTAAGTAGCCCTTAGATAAGTATTGGATCCAATCACTTTTATCCTGGCACTGCAGTTGATATGTGTAACAACCAAGAAAATTGTACTTCAATTTGAATCTGCTTGCCACATAGCCTGCTATGTAATTTAATCCTTCTGAATGAATGAGTTTCTGTACAATATCCTGGCCACTTAGAGACACATCTGAAAAAATTTGTGATTTATTAGTTAAAATAATTAAAAAGCTACTTTTTATCAGATTATTGTGCCTGGCTAGAAAATGTGCACACATGTTACATACTGCTAGGTTGTTTTAACATTAAAAAAGTTTTAGTTTCAGGGTATTTTCAATATTTTCACATTGCCAAGCCAAGTCATTGATTTTTAAATTTTGGAGCCAACGCTAGATCAGTTTTGAGACTTAATAGAAGTGTTTAATTCTAGAAGTAGTTGATTGAGAAGTTCAAATAATTGTGATTCTTGCAGTAGTAAAAAATATAATTAAAATGGAAAAGCAAACGTACAAGTAATTATTAAATTAAAAATTTAAGCTCTTCAGTAGCTTGCACTCTTATAACAACAATTATTTATATATTTTTAATCAATAATCTTTCTTTCCATTGTGGATTTTATCTAAATTGATCAGTCAAGTCAGCAAATACTTACATATGCTCTAAAAGTGATCTGTGTTTTATTTCAAATCCAATGAGTGGGGATTTTTGGAGCTAACGGGTGATGAATTTTCTTCTAATAATTTGACTAACAAACCTGTACTTGTACTTTGTCCGTCAACAGCAAGTTCATCATCGTTCTCTTGCCAGTCGACCTCGTCCAGTTCTTCAGCAGTATCGGTGACTAGAAAAAAATTTTCTCTCAAAGTTTTTTGAATATATAAACTCTTAAATTCAACCTCAAAAATTAAAGTTATCGGATGAATTATATAAGAATTATTTAATCGCTAATACATAAAAGTTTTTGTGCGTTAATATGAGATGATGTTCTTACCAGTCGAAGTTGAAATATCTTTAGGTGCCTCATCTGCATCTAATTGAAAAAGATTATCTTGTAATTCTTTCATTAGTTGAGCGTTGTCTGCGTCAAAATCATAATCCTGCTCGTCAAGTTCTTCCACGACTTCTTCATTAGCATCATCTGCATCTGTACTTGCACTTAAAACAATTAAATTTTCATCTGTAACTTCTTCAGTGTTTGAAGCAGCTGACAGCATATCTTTGGCATGTTTAGACATTAAATTTAATCTGATTCTATGCTTGACACTCAAAGCTGAAGACTTATCGTGAATGCCTCCAGCAGCACGAATGAACGCGAATAAATTTTCCAGTACATCTTGAGATAGACGATTAGTAAAGATATACCTTATTTTAAAATTTTGAGAGTTATAAGTCTTTTGCAGGTAAGGTAACATCTCCTTCAGAGCTTTGCAATTTAGTACGAAGCCAGTCTGGAATGGTAGCATAGCTCTCATACTCGAACCAACTCGCATTTCCTGCATGAACTCAATCGTCTTGTCCAAAATTTCGTTTTGTTGTTCCAAACAAGCGCCATAAGGGTTTTTGAGGGGATCCGACTGATTTACCAGTTTGCTGTTAAAAATATCAAACCAGTCATTTATTAGAATAAATATATTTTCGGCTATTTCCCACGGGTCATCTTCGGTATGGATTCCGTTGTTGCCACCCCAGCCAATAGCTCTGCCTGTTTTGTTGGAAAAAAGTCTTGCAGCAGTTGAAACTTTTTGTCGAGCCTGCCCAGTTACATAAATATCACTTTCACTGATCTTAAAAGCTACTCTCAAATCTGTTTTGGTGTTGTTTGCTGCGATCAATTTCTCCAACAATGTGATTGATATAAGCTTGCCCTTGTAGTAAAAACCGGAGTCCAAAAAGGGATTTCGAGCAAGTTTGAGGAGATGCGGTGGATCAGCAAAAATAAATACTTTTAAATTATTATCACAAGGATGCAGGAAATATAAATTGGATTCATCTTCATATATTCCGACGTTAAATAATTTTCGTGTTTTAACATTAGAACTATCGTTGTCAGTTGTTAAAGCAATCACCGTGAATCCAGCTTCATACAGTTTGGTTATAACTTCCGTAACAACTTCTTTAGTCAGAGCCTGATCAAAGCGATAATAAACGGTTTGTTTGTATTTACTGAATAGGGACCTGGCGACGCCAACCTGATACTTTTTATGAGGACCCACAGCTTGCTCATTTTTAACATCTATATCTACAGTTTGAGAAGTGTGAATCTCATCAAAAGTGAGAACGACTAGTTTTTCCCAGTACTGCATTGATTTAGCTTTGGCCTTCATGCAGTTGAGAACAGCGGTCAAGACACCTTCGTCCAGGCCCACACGGCCAATCCATCTTTTGAGGGTACTAATAGACGGAAGAGGATAACCTAATTTAAGAAGATGACGGTAGCACCGAGGTCCAGCGCACCGTATACTTACAGCATTCGCAATATCTTCAAGGCCCCACTTAACCCTACTCAACTGTGGATTGAGTGCTTTGTGTATTTGTTTGGGTGTGAAAAATGGTTTTAAAACTTCGTGAACTTTCTCATTAGTTATTTTTTTGTTGGCTGCTTTCAATCTCTTCGTGGTCTCTTCAGTTGTTTTTAGATCTTCAAGCCTTCTCTTTAAAGTGTTGTTTTCCTCTAGCATCTTTTTGTATCGTTTCTCATACATTTGACTTCATTTTATGGCCGCCATTTTGTTAAAAAAGATTTTCATAAAAAAAAAAATCCTACTATAAATTTCAAGTATCGTGATCACTTCTGGTCACATTTTTGAAAAAAAAAAAAAAAAAATCCAACTGAAAAAATTCCTAAAAAAAAAAAATGCAGCAAAAAATTGAGTTTTTTTTTTAATTTGTTAATTAACAATTGAAAATGACATTTTTGACATTTTTAAACTACACCATCGTGTAGAACATACCCGAAAATAGTGGTATACGGTCTTTTTGCAAATATTTTTTATCGTTTTCATCAAAATTCCAGAGCTCAAAGTACAAGAAAAATTTAAAAAATCCTGGAACTTCATGGGTTAAAAAACCAAATAACCCATGTCGCTTTTTTTTATTCAAATAAACCAAATAACTATATTTTTATTTGTAACTCTCTTATTATAATTAAAAAACCAAATAACCCATTTCTATTTCACTTTTAAACTTTCTTTTTATTGCTTAAAAAACCAAATAACCCATGTCTTTTTTTTATTCAAATAAACCAAATAACCCAATTATATTTTCATTTGTAACTCTATTATTATAATTAAAAAACAAAATAACCAATTTCTATTTCACTTTTCAACTTACTTTTTATTGCTTAAAAAACCAAATAACCCATTTCTCTTTTTATTATTTAAAGAAACCAAATAACCCAATTCCATTTATAATTTTAACTCTCTTTATATTATTTAAAATAAAAAAAAGGCTGAATAATTATGAGATATTTTTTTAAAAATCTATCTAATATATATGTAAAATAACGATAAAAAAAAAAAAAAAATTTTGAGTCCGAGGATCGAACCACGACCCTTGGCATGAGAATTCTATACCTTGACCACTAAGCCATTAAGCTTGTTGTTTTCTTGAAACTATAGAGCACAAAGATTCAAATTAAAGATGTGGGGCTCGGCCTCGTCGAGCTACGGTAGAGCGAGAGAGATAGCGAGTGTGCGAGTGAGAGAGAAGTTGTGTGAGTCACTACACGGCTTGCTGCGCCAAACCGAGTGCGTGTAGTATAGTGTAGCATAGAATGATAAGTTAGTGTGCCTCGAGCCTTCGGCGAGTAACGACCATAACGTTACCGCCGTCCTTGTGCCTAAGCCTAATAAAGTCTATTAACATAATCAACTGTGTTCTAACTATCCTCGTCCTTATATCTGGAGCGTAGGCCTCCGCAAGCATCCTCTGGATACCCAGAGCCTACAATTGGTGACCCCGACGTCGAGGATCAGTTTTTTTTGCCAGCAAAAAAAGCGCGCCAAGAGCTTCCTTTGTCCGGCGTACAAGCTCGAGCGTGTTATCGCGGTGTCTATCCTAAACACCCGTAACACGGAAATTTCGGTGTCTCGTCCGTCAAGCACGAGGACACCCGAAATTATTTAAAAAAAAGAAAGAAAAAAAAACCGTACAAGGTTCCGCCTTACCGGCTCGGCCGCCCAGCGAAGACACGTACATCTGGGTACGTGTTGGCTTCGTAGGAGCACCTGGGGGAGGCAGGCGCGAAGCCACTCCCCGAAGAGGGTTTCATCCTGCGTGAAGCGGGAAACCCGAAGAGAGGGCTCAGACGCGAAGTCACCCTCGTGGCTGGAAAACCGGTGACTTCGAAGCCGGCACCTCGTCGCGTGCAGCAGCTTGCAGCTACGAGCCAGGCCGCCACCGTCTTGACCATCATCGCGGTTGGCGCACCAGCTCGACCATCGAGATCCATCAGGAGTATCCTCTTTTAATTTTCGCTCGTTTTGTGAGGAATTTTCGCGGTTGGGTAGAATTCAAGACTCTGCGTGTGTGTGCGTGTGTGCTTTTCGTGTGAATCGCGCGCGTGAATCACTCCCCCTTTTCCACGAATTGGCCGGGCTTATCGCAGCACACGGCGCTTCTGTTCTTCGCAGCGGTCGCGTTTCACGTTTTTTTCTAAACTATCGCGTTTCAATATTCCTCACAATTAATCTGTAAGTGTTAGATTAGGATTACATATTATATTTATATATAGGTTCTCGCGATCCGTGCGTAGGCATTTGCGGTTTCCTCTGGGAAATTTGGATTTGAGAAAAAGACAGCTATTCACACTGCGTGTGTTTAGCTCGCGGTCGCGTCGGGGTGTGTTAGGACTTGTCCTTGTGAGCCTCTCTACACCCATTGGCGAGCGTAAGTCGCGGGCTCACTGGCCAACTCCCCGAGTCATATCGCACTAGGACGTGGGCCCACAGCTAAACTCCCGGGCCTCCTCGCACTAGGTTTGCCTTTTTCTCGTCGCAGTTGTACCTGACACCATGGCCAATGAAATCGTCGACGACAGCAAGGGTTCGGGCAAGGACGCAAAGACCTCCTCCCTGCAGCTGGTGGATGGCCAGGATCGACGTTCCGAGCCATTCGACCTCGAAGCACGCTTGGCGCAGCAGAAAGCCGAGATCGAAGCTTCTTTCACGAAGTCCATCGAGGGCTTATTTTTAAGGCTCGGGCTCGTGAACCTTGGAGCCAATGCCCCTGGCCAGGAAAACGCCCGCGTGCCAATCTCCGGTCAGCCGCCCCCACCGGGAACCGAGCCGGATCCAGTGGTCAACTCCGATCACAGGATTTTGCCTAACCCTCACGCTCCAAACTTCGTTCCGGGAAACGTGACCCTTCGGCCACATGTAAGCGACCATTCTGGTCCCACTACTTCACAGCAATCGTCGGGTCCTCAGCGCGTCCCCCCTTTCGACATTTTCGGGTTATGGTTACCTAACCCCACCCCCTGGATCGTAGACGGCCGATTCGTTCGAGATTTCCCAGATGCTACCCAACAGTCCTCGTTCGAGGATCTCAGAAATCCCCAGCAAGGCTTTTCGCCAGCCCCTGGGAACACGGCTCGTGGCTCCGGTATTCACGGTAGCCGCTCCACTCTTAAATTTATCCCATTCATGAAGCGAGACCCAGCATTTTGGTTTAGACTCTTGGAGTCACGCTTCATCGACGACGGGATAACGTCCGATGGCGCCCGTTATTGGGCTGTCATCCACAACCTGCCTCAGCCTATTTTCGAGGACATGAGTGCAGCAATCAGGTCCATCCCTCCCCACGATCGGTACGAAGGCTTAAAAAAAGCCCTCATAACTCGTTTCGCTGAGACCGGAGACCAGAGACTCGAGCGTCTCTTGGAGAGTTGCAGTCTCAATGACCGCCGCCCGTCCGAACTCCTTCAGTACATGAGGAGTCTCGGAGGCACCGAACTTGCTCCGTCTTTGATCCTGAAGCTTTGGTGGAGGAGACTCCCCGATCAGATCGTGATAGCGGTTGACCCGGAGGTTTCCCGGGGCGATGGCGATGCCGCCGCCGAAAGAGCGGATCGTTTATTTCTTCTTCGACCTGTCAGGAACCTCGTTCATTCCGTCAATGCTGTCTCAGACAATGGCGACCTCGCGGCCCAGGTAGCCGCCCTCGTTAAGCAGCACGTTCGCCCCCGCGGGCGTAGCCGCTCCCGGTCCAAAGGTCGTGACGGTGACAAGCCTCGGCCTTGTTACCCCCACTCTAAATACTGCGAGCATTGCACTCGTTGCCGTGGTCCTCCGTGTCCTCTCTGGAAGGAATTCGCGAGGAAAAACAAGTTTCCCCTGGATTACCAGGAATACAGGAAACTTCCAAAGAACTGATTGGCCCCAGCGTGTGTGAGGCGAGCGCACCGGGCTCCGCTAACCTTCGCCTCTTCGTTATCGATAGAAAGACAAGTCGACTTTTTCTCGTCGACACCGGCGCCAAAGTGTCGATTATCGCCAAGAACACGGTTTGCACTGACGCCCCGCGCAGTATTCCTTTGCAGGCTGCAAATGGTACCGAAATCGCGACCTTCGGTGTATTAACCAAGTCTTTCGACCTTGGACTACGACGCCAAATGTCGTGGAATTTCTTTGTTGCCGATATTCCCTATTCAATTCTCGGAGCTGACGTCCTGCGTCACTTTGACCTGATGCCTGATCTGAAACGCCAACGACTCGTGGACAACATCACGAAGCTCCACGCCGACGGTATTCTGCAGGAACCGCCCCTCGCGGGCGTTAGTATCGTCGGTACTTCTCAGAAGTACGGTTCTATTCTCGCAGATTTTCCCCGCGTCCTTGGTCTTGAGCCTCCGGCTCCTCTCCACGATCGTGGCATCAGCCACAAAATTAACACAACCAGACCACCTTTAGCTCAGCGCCCCAGGCGTCTTACTCCCGAGAAACTTAAGTTTGTCAAGGTGGAGATAAAACGTTTGTGCGACGCTGGCATTTGTCGTCCCTCGGACAGCCCTTGGGCTTCTCCGATCCATCTCGTACCCAAGCAAGACTCTTGGCGAATGTGCGGCGACTTTCGCTGGTTGAACTCTGTCACCATTGCTGACAAGTTCAATGCCTCGAATTTGCGTGATGCCCTCAGTTCGTTGACCGGGAAGAAAGTCTGCACTGTCATCGACCTGGTTCGCGCGTATCAGCAAATTCCGATCTCCCCTGAGGACATCCAGAAGACAGCGATTATCACCCCCGAAGGTCTTTTTGAGTACCTGGTGATGATCGAGGGTCTGCGTAACGCCGGCGCAACCTTCCAGCGCCGCTTGCATAAAGCCCTCGGGGACCTTGACTTCGTCATCAAGTATTACGACGACATTGTCATCGCGTCAGCCACCTTCGAGGAGCACGAGCGACACTTGCGCATCGTCTTCGAGAGGCTTGACAGGCATCTCATGCAAGTCAACCTCGCCAAGTGAATCTTCGGCCAGGCTGAAGTTCCCTTCCTTGGTCACGTCATCAACGAAAAAGGAATTCGTGCTAACCCCGAGAAGGTCCAGGCAATCCTCGATTACCCCAAGCCTAAGACTCTCAGCGAACTCCGTAGCTTCCTGGGGTTAATCAACTCGTATAGACCCTTCTTCAAGCGGGCTGCGTCCATCCAGTACTCGTTGAACTGCTTGATGCGCGACATCAGGAAGAAAGATTCGAGGCCTGTTCCCTGGACTCCCGAGCCTGAGCAAGCCTTCGTGGACTGTAAGAAAGAGCTTGCCGAGTGCGCTCTTCTCGTGTACCCAGACGACGAGGCGGAGATCCGTCTCGTGTCTGATGCGTCAGACGGTGCAATCGGCGCAGTTCTGGAGCAACGGAAACCCCCGGAGATTTCTTGGCAGCCTATTAGTTTTTTCTCAAAAAAACTTTCCCCGTGCCGGCAGGCGTACTCAGTCTTCGACCGCGAGCTTACCGGCATCTTCGAGGCCGTGAAGCATTTTCACCATGACCTCGAAGGTCGCCACTTCGAAATTTTCACCAAACACAAGGATCTCACTTACGCGTTCGTCAACGACCCCGCACACGCGCCCGCGCGCCGTCAGCGGTAGCTCGCGTACATCTCCGAGTACACCACCTCGATCAGGTATATTCCTGGTCGGGAGAACGAGGTCGCGGACGTGCTTTCGCGTATTGAGATTCCTGCCCACGTTGATGCTTTTGCATCCCCAACCACTCTGAATTGGAGTGGATTGTCTCATGACGTAATCCAGCTCCCACAGGTTCAAGCAATTTTGGCTCGGATTGACGCCTTTAGATTGCCAACCATTCTCTCTCTTCCTCATCTCACAGCTGAGCAAGCGGTTGCCGAGCAGCTTAGGGATATTGTCACGGATCCGTCCCACCCCCTGAAGCTGATTCCTTTGACCTTCGGCGAGAATCATACGCCGATTCGGTGCGATAATTTCAACCACACGATTCGCCCTTACATTCCCGCCTCGCTCCGGAAGGACGTGTTTGACCTCTTCCACAAGAACTCGCACCCTAGTGCGAAGGTCTCCCTCGAGCTTATTCGGAGGAGTTATGTGTGGCCGGATATGTCTCGTGACATAACTCGGTGGTGCAAAGCTTGTGTCCCTTGCCAGCAGTCTAAAGTGACTAGGCATAACAAGTTTGTACCCACCAAATTCCCGGTTCCCGATGGCCGTTTCGACCACGTCCACATCGACCTGGTCAGGCCGCTTGCCGAGAGCGAGGGCAACTATTATGCCTTGACCATGGTCGATCGGTATTCACGATGGCCTGAGGCCGTAGCCATCCCCGATATGGAGGCAAAGACTGTCGCGCGAGCCTTCTTTGATACTTGGGTCACGCGATACGGTGCCCCAGAGATCCTGACCACCGACCAAGGCGACCAGTTTGAATCCCAACTATTCACAGCTCTATTGCAAAT
Organism: Encarsia formosa; assembly: GCA_038277355.1. Lineage (NCBI taxonomy): Eukaryota > Metazoa > Arthropoda > Insecta > Hymenoptera > Aphelinidae > Encarsia > Encarsia formosa. The sequence goes on along the minus strand of CM076185.1, from coordinate 30,890,868 downwards.
TATAGGCTGTGAAAGGATTCGGACGACGCCTTACCACCCGCAGTCGGACGGCCTGGTCGAGCACTTTCACCGAGATCTGAAAGCCTCGATCATGTGCTATGGCGATAGGCCCTATTGGTGCCGGATTCTGTCATCCGTCCTCCTCGGACTTCGTACCCACGTCCGCCTCGATCTGGACGCGAGTCCTGCGGAGTTTGTTTTCGGCACCGTGCTGCGAATTCCCGGCGAATTCTGTGTTCCCGGAGACTTCAAGCCGAACCGTCAGTTCTTCCTCGAAGAATTTCGGGAGCACATGAAGGACGTGAAACCCGTTCCCTCCGCTCGTGAATTCCGCCTCAAGCCCTTCATTTTTAAGGACATAGCCACTTGTACCCATGTGCACATGAAGTCCAGACCTGTGAAGCGCTCCCTCGAGAGACCTTATCACGGGCCGTACAAAGTCCTTGAGCGTCTCACAGACCGGACCTTCTTTATAGATGTGAAGGGCGAGCGAAAAGTGGTGAACGTGGAGCGACTGATTCCAGCCCACTTTATCGCTGAAGACTTCGCCAACGACGTCCTCGGCCTGGAGCCGTCAACCACACCTCCAGGAAACTCGCCTCCACCACATGTCGCTCCCAACTTCGTCGCGGAACCCCCGAGTTCTCCCATTCGTCCACTGTCATCTTCACGCGAGTCTCCTCCGGCTACACCACCGACCCCGGCAGTTAGCTCGTCTGCGAGCTCTCGTGTGACCACTCGAAAATCGGTACGGTTTGCCGATCAGTCCGCCCCTATCCCGGATTCTGCTCGCGCCCGATCTCAGCCCACGAGCCAGGGTTCATTGCCCCCGTGCATGCGCACTACCCCTTACCGCAGCCCTCACCCTATTCCGATAGGTCCTGCTCCTGCACGCCCGACAGCGGAGAGGACCTATCGACGAGTCCGTCTCGATCACACATACGCCACCGCTGCTAGACAGTGCGACCTGATCGCGATCCGCGCGTAGGAGGGAGAGCGAGGGTGGGAAAGAAAAAAAACATACGTTTTTTTTTATTTCGGGGGGGTGTAGTGTGGGGCTCGGCCTCGTCGAGCCACGGTAGAGCGAGAGAGATAGCGAGTGTGCGGGTGAGAGAGAAGTTGTGTGAGTCACTACACGGCTTGCTGCGCCAAGCCGAGCGCGTGTAGTATAGTGTAGCATAGTATGATAAGTTAGTGTGCCTCGAGCCTTCGGCGAGTAACGACCATAACGTTACCGCCGTCCTTGTGCCTAAGCCTAATAAAGTCTATCAACATAATCAACTGTGTTCTAACTATCCTCGTCCTTATATCTGGAGCGTAGGCCTCCGCAAGCATCCTCTGGATACCCAGAGCCTACAAAGAGTTGACACATACGCCATCTATATACAATCGTCATCACTGCATTCATTCTGCTCCCTCCGCACTTTTTTCTAGGCATATAGCGTTTAGTATAACTTGTATCAAAAATTGTCGATGTGGGTAGAAACTGATAACATATATCAAAAATGGGGGGCGTAAGTAAAAAAAGGGCATGGGGGGGGGTGATTATAAAAGGGTCTAATTTATTAGCACGGGAAAAAAAAGCAAACGCACGGGAAATTTTAGGTCAAATTCACGGGAAGAAAGACATTTGCACGGAAAAATAAGTGATAAAACGGGAAAAAAATTAAATGCACCGGAAAAAAATACTTGAGTGGAAGTTAAATGTATTAAACGGAAAAAAAAATGTATTGAATGGGAGTAGAATTAACATTGCGCGGGAAAAAAATGTATTAAACGGCAATAGAATTGATCTCGCACGGGAAAAGAATTAAGAGTAAAACTCAACAAAAATCAAGCAAAAAATTTGTTTTATTGAACATTATACAACTGTAATTGAAATTAACGATATTTTTTATAAAAGATTAATGCATTAGTAAAGCTTCAGAATTTTTAGATGAAAGATGGGACAGAATTAAGGATATGAAGGGATTGCTCGATTTTCATCATTTCGAAAGAGTTGACCAGAAAAGAGTAGCAGCTGCTTTAACTTTTAAATCTGACAAAAAAGTTTACAAAATCACTAAATCCTCCGCCAAAAAAACTAAAAAACGCTTGCAACAAAAGCAAAAATTAGATGTGGATGAGGTTTATTCGGATTTTTCAGAAAGTGTACTTCAAGATGAATCACGTCCAAAGGCGAGACTGCAAAGAAAATTAAAAAAATCATAGATTCAATATTTTATCTTATTTTTTAAGGCATAAATGATATGAAAAAATTATAAAATATATGAAAGAGCTCTCTATTTTAACTTTACGTTATTTTATTTTTGTACAGTTGTAACATTGACAAGTGTTCAGAATCATTTACTTGATTCTCTTTTTTTGCAACATTTAGTGAATATAATAATAAAAAATGTCTTATTTATGTATTTTATCTGAAAACTCATGTAACTTTTTTGTAGGTGAATTTGTTTCGTTTTTTGTACAACACAATAATCAACCACCAACAATATTTTATAATAGAACTAAAATTTTGCAATTTAAAAATAAAATCTTTCAACAAATTTTTTTTACTGAACAAAAACTATTAGAAAATTTTTTTCTACTAAACAAAACATACTGACTTGATAAAAAAAAAAAGTTGAAGAAAATGATCAGCTTTTATGATTATATCCAACTTGTCCCGTCCGTAACGTTCAAAAACAGGGAATATCTTTAAAAAAAGTAATAAACCTTGCTTCTAATAACTACGTTTTTAAATAAAACATACTTTTAAAAATCGACGAGGGATAACAGAATTTTTATTTATTTTTTTTTTTTCGACGAAAATGAACTTTAATCAGAGCATTTAGAATTGATGTCTTTTTTTTGTCCCGTCCGCAACGAATTTAAGAAAAATCATAAATATTAAACCAATGAATAAAACTTTACAAAAATTTGGCAATAAATAAAACATACTTAGATCTAAAGATCTAGGAGTTTTAAATAGTTTAAATGTTTACTCTTCCAGAATTATTACGACTTACAGTCAAAAATTTGTGCAAAAATGTCCCATCCGTAACGAAAGAATCCCTCAGGACCTAAAAATCCATCTTGCTGTGTCCTCGTCGTAGGTCCTAGACATTCAAAACAAGAAACTTTTCCATTGCATGTGGTACACTAAAAATGCACTATTCTCGAAAATAACGCTACCAAACACAATTGGGCCTTACCTAAGCTTACCAGGCCCGAAGAGGATTCTAAAAAATTTTCAAAAAATACCTAAAAATCGTAAAACTTCCCGCTCTTTCCGCATCTAAGGTCAAAAATAGGGGTTCCCATTTAAAAAAACGGACTTAGGGTCCGTGGGGCCCAAAATAAGGCTCCGGGCCCAAATTTTTTGGGCCCATTTGGTTGGAAATTTTTAACCAAGAAACTTTCCCAATGTATATGCTATGCAAAAAATGCGTTATTTTCGAGTTAATTCGGGTTAAAAAGAAATAGGGCTTATAAAAGTCTTATAAGCCCTGCAGGGCCTCATGTGGGGCCCAAAAAAATTTTCAAAAAATACCTTAAAATCGTAAAATTTTTCGCTCTTTCCGAATCCGAGGTCAAAAATAGGGGTTCCCATTTAAAAAAACGGACTTAGGGTCCGTGGGGCCCAAAATAAGGCCCTGGGCCCAAATTTTTTGGGCCCATCAAATTAGCCCCAAAAAATAATGATACTTTGCTCTCCACATTTTTTTCGATTTGGGCCTTTCCAAGCGAGTTATTTGGGTGGGTCTTTTAAAATGGGTCACCCTGTATATACTAGGGGGGTACCCCCCTGCTCGCTTCGCTCGCCAACCCCCCCCCAGAATTTTATGCTTGAATCTTCACTTGCACCTACACTTATACGCATACCCTTGTGTCTGCCTTTGTGCCTACTCTGATATATACCATTGTCTCTACTATTATAGCTTGTGACTACAACTGCACCTTATTTTATGCCTATACCTTTCATCTTACTACAAACCCTTGTAACTACCCTCGTCTTCCATACACTTTTGCCCACACGATTTTTTAAGGACGTTGCCTCGTGAAATAAAATCTATAAGAATCGTGTTGCCTTTTTTGTGATGCTCTAGCCAACTAATCAATAAAATATTACAAAATTAAAAAATTTACCAACCTTTACACTTCGATATCAATTAGGGTAGGTTAATTGGGAAAAAACTAGGTAGAAACAATGATAACAAATGTAAACGGATGTAGGAAAAATTTGTCAAAAAAGTTAAGGACGTTGCCTTGTCGCGGAAGTAGTGGGGGAAGCTGCCCATAGGTTAGGCACGGGAACAGCTGACATTCACCTCGAGTCTACCCGGTCGATTAAAAAAATTATTTTATTTTCAACTCGTTGGTACTCGAGACTGAATTAATTAAACTTTCTGAAATTTTTACATAGTATTATTGAAGACTTCTAGTTTTTAACAGTGTGAATCAAAAGTCTAGAAAACTTTTTTAAAAATAAGGAAAAATCAGCAAACTTTTTACTGATTTTTTAATAACAAAACAATGCCGAAATTGTTTAAAAATCCATAAGAAGTTTTCCAAAAACATAGCAATTTGTTCTTTAAGGCTCTAGGAATGACATATCCAAATTTCAAGATGATTGCCAACCTGGTTCGAAAACTACAGCAAAATGAAAACAGCATGGTTTTCCCGTAAGAGCCTATGTTAAATCACCCGATTTGGAGCGATTTTAGCCCAACTTTGAATTAAAATTTCTCAACAACTGTATTGTAAATCCTCTTGAAATTTTGACAAGTTATTCCTTAAGCCTAAACTTAAAGATTGCAATAATTTTCAAACGATTCTTATAGATTTTATTTCACGAGGCAACGTCCTTAAAAAATCGTGTGGGCAAAAGTGTATGGAAGACGAGGGTAGTTACAAGGGTTTGTAGTAAGATGAAAGGTATAGGCATAAAATAAGGTGCAGTTGTAGTCACAAGCTATAATAGTAGAGACAATGGTATATATCAGAGTAGGCACAAAGGCAGACACAAGGGTATGCGTATAAGTGTAGGTGCAAGTGAAGATTCAAGCATAAAATTCTGGGGGGGGGTTGGCGAGCGAAGCGAGCAGGGGGGTACCCCCCTAGTATATACAGGGTGACCCATTTTAAAAGACCCACCCAAATAACTCGCTTGGAAAGGCCCAAATCGAAAAAAATGTGGAGAGCAAAGTATCATTATTTTTTGGGGCTAATTTGATGGGCCCAAAAAATTTGGGCCCAGGGCCTTATTTTGGGCCCCACGGACCCTAAGTCCGTTTTTTTAAATGGGAACCCCTATTTTTGACCTCGGATTCGGAAAGAGCGAAAAATTTTACGATTTTAAGGTATTTTTTGAAAATTTTTTTGGGCCCCACATGAGGCCCTGCAGGGCTTATAAGACTTTTATAAGCCCTATTTCTTTTTAACCCGAATTAACTCGAAAATAACGCATTTTTTGCATAGCATATACATTGGGAAAGTTTCTTGGTTAAAAATTTCCAACCAAATGGGCCCAAAAAATTTGGGCCCGGAGCCTTATTTTGGGCCCCACGGACCCTAAGTCCGTTTTTTTAAATGGGAACCCCTATTTTTGACCTTAGATGCGGAAAGAGCGGGAAGTTTTACGATTTTTAGGTATTTTTTGAAAATTTTTTAGAATCCTCTTCGGGCCTGGTAAGCCTAGGTAAGGCCCAATTGTGTTTGGTAGCGTTATTTTCGAGAATAGTGCATTTTTAGTGTATCACATGCAATGGAAAAGTTTCTTGTTTTGAATGTCTAGGACCTACGACGAGGACACAGCAAGATGGATTTTTAGGTCCTGAGGGATTCTTTCGTTACGGATGGGACATTTTTGCACAAATTTTTGACTGTAAGTCGTAATAATTCTGGAAGAGTAAACATTTAAACTATTTAAAACTCCTAGATCTTTAGATCTAAGTATGTTTTATTTATTGCCAAATTTTTGTAAAGTTTTATTCATTGGTTTAATATTTATGATTTTTCTTAAATTCGTTGCGGACGGGACAAAAAAAAGACATCAATTCTAAATGCTCTGATTAAAGTTCATTTTCGTCGAAAAAAAAAAAATAAATAAAAATTCTGTTATCCCTCGTCGATTTTTAAAAGTATGTTTTATTTAAAAACGTAGTTATTAGAAGCAAGGTTTATTACTTTTTTTAAAGATATTCCCTGTTTTTGAACGTTACGGACGGGACAAGTTGGATATAATCATAAAAGCTGATCATTTTCTTCAACTTTTTTTTTTTATCAAGTCAGTATGTTTTGTTGTAGAAAAAAATTTTCTAATAGTTTTTGTTCAGTAAAAAAAATTTGTTGAAAGATTTTTTTTTTAAATTGCAAAATTTTAGTTCTATTATAAAATATTGTTGGTGGTTGATTATTGTGTTGTACAAAAAACGAAACAAATTCACCTACAAAAAAGTTACATGAGTTTTCAGATAAAATACATAAATAAGACATTTTTTATTATTATATTCACTAAATGTTGCAAAAAAAGAGAATCAAGTAAATGATTCTGAACACTTGTCAATGTTACAACTGTACAAAAATAAAATAACGTAAAGTTAAAATAGAGAGCTCTTTCATATATTTTATAATTTTTTCATATCATTTATGCCTTAAAAAATAAGATAAAATATTGAATCTATGATTTTTTTAATTTTCTTTGCAGTCTCGCCTTTGGACGTGATTCATCTTGAAGTACACTTTCTGAAAAATCCGAATAAACCTCATCCACATCTAATTTTTGCTTTTGTTGCAAGCGTTTTTTAGTTTTTTTGGCGGAGGATTTAGTGATTTTGTAAACTTTTTTGTCAGATTTAAAAGTTAAAGCAGCTGCTACTCTCTTCTGGTCAACTCTTTCGAAATGATGAAAATCGAGCAATCCCTTCATATCCTTAATTCTGTCCCATCTTTCATCTAAAAATTCTGATGAGTTCTTAACATCCTCTTCGGATACATAGAGAACATTGATCTTTTTTGCTTCTTTTGTGGATCATAAATAAAATTCTTCAGCAGAAGAGACTTTTTCTTTCCTTGACTTCACAGCTAACCATACTTGGCGTTTGATTGTCCCTCCGATTGCATCTACAGCTCCCTTCCCATGGCCAGCGGCAAATGTATCCCATGTAAGTACCTTCACACATAAGTCATTCGCTAAAAAACGTAAATTTGATACAGTAAATTTACTACGGAATTGAGAAGCGCACTTGTCCAAGAACATGAAAAGTTTATGCAAATCAAAGTTTTTCTCCCTAATAAAATCGCTAATTAAAGCTTTTAAAAAAACCCATGATGAGTATTTAGAATGAGTAATATTGTCACTTATAACAACATAAGAGAAAACATCATTTTTGGTCCAAATTACTCCAGTAAATACTGTCACTTGTTTATGACCCCAATGGGCACTTTAAATTTCATCTTGAGATATAAGAGATGCATTTTCTGAGTAATCAACTTGACAAACAGCCTCATTTTCTTGCAAAGACTCCTATTGTACTCAAAATAAGCCGACTGTGAGTTTTTGACATAACTATGACGTTTGAAATCTGTAAATTTACTATTGAATGCATCAAAAACAGAATCGAGAGACTGCAAGTTAATAATAACTTGCAACCTTCCATCAACTTTTGTCCACTGTTCCAACTTAATCATTTTATCCGAAGCACTTTTTCTTGATTCTACGTTTATCAATTCTCGAATATCAAATTTATTGCATTTATTACAATCATCTAACATACATTTCTCATTCGTCTTGTCACAGCAAGCTTGCAAGGTTCCTGCCTTGCAGTGGTACCTCGTTATATGCAACCTTTGTTTTTGTCAGTTAATTTCTTAATTTAGTTTTAGATTTGTGAGAACCTGTGATTCGTGCCAACGAAACAAAACGTACACGCAAAGCACAGCGGCGAAGTCGAGACCCATTTTGCCGAGAACTATAAGTGAGCTTGCTAGCGTGGATTTTATTGGCGCGCTACCCACGTCGATTGGGGGGGTTAAATTTATTTTAGCCGTCCACGACACGTTCTCAAAAGTGGTCAAGTTATACCCAATCAAGAGAGCTACTACGCAGATAGTGATCCAGAAACTTTTTGGGAATTATATACCCACTCATGGGAAAATGGCCCGGATCTCATCAGATCATGGGTCCCAATTCACTTCGCCAACGTGGATTAATAAACTTACGAGCAAGGACATTCGGGCGGTCTTCTGTGGTGTACGCCATGCACAGGGAAACATGGTGGAGCGCGTTAATAAAGAATTGGGTCGTTGCATACGCACGTTATCGTCAGATAAGCATAAAAATTGGGCTGCATGGGTTGGACTTATAGAATATACCCTTAACGAATTGCCACACCAAACTACCGGTTTCACCCCAAACGAGCTGCATTTCAATCGCGAACCCAGTCGGCCTTGGAATAATTTGATCCCGGGTAAGCTTATTAATAAATTTACGTACGAGGAAAAATTGGAAATTGCGAGGGTCAGAATGTCTCGAATCGGGCAAGTACGTGCCGATAAGTTTAACTCCGAACATAAATTGATTCACTACGAGAAAAATGACCAAGTACTCGTCAAAGCAAGCAATATTTCGAGCGCGGTGGATAATACTGTTGCGAAATTTTTGCCATTATATAATGGCCCGTACAACGTGATTTCGTGATATCGTGACTGCACATATTTGTTGGCCAACTTGACGGGACAGCCCGTAAAAGGTTACTTTCACGGGTCATCCCTCCGCCCTTATTTTCCCAGGAATGGAGCAGCCGGCACAAAAGACGGGCAAGCAGATCCGCAGGAAGAGGCTGGCGAAGAAACAGCGACTCCGGCGCTATATTAATCATCTTGAGAAGAAGATCGAGCAGCTTACCGAGAAAATCGTAGAGCACTCGAAAAAAGGCCTTAAAAGGAACCTGTTTAGAATTAATAGTATCAATTTGAATTTTGGCGCTTAAGCCGTTAGTTTGGACTACCTCGGTCGGAAATCAGCCGAGCGACTCACGCGAGGCGTGGTCGCCGAGAAGACTTCCGTCCGCAGGCAGTTGGCATCAGTTAAAGAAAGCGAGCAGTCGTGTTTAGTGTGCTCCGCTAATTAAAGTCAATGACTATTGCCAGAGGTAGAGTGCCACCCGATCAAAACGGCGTGACCACTCTCCTCTATTGTAAACTTAGATACCGATAAATAAGTTTACCAAAAGTTAAAGTTCATAATTAAATGCCAGTGTTAGTTATTCGAAGTCCAGTGATTTCCTGCCTTCTCCTCGTCCCTTTTCGCTCGCGTTATTTTCCTATTCTCAAACATTTGGCATCCCTTGTGGGGAAAAGTTCCCCGGAAAAAGCGCGTCGCGAGTGAAAATAGAAGAGAAGTGCATCGACGCCGCCAGTTTCATAACCGCAAACGGCAAAGACGCCTCGCCGGAGAGCCATGTGAAGCTTCGCGGTCATATTGGAAAAGGGGAGGAGTCTCGCCTACAGCACGAGCCACGGAGCAACAAAGACGCCCAACGGCCCAACCAAAAACTAAGACGACGGTGGATCGGAAGGCGACTCGGCAACACCGCTTGCCATCAGCTGAAGACCATCGGCCTGCTACATCCCTGCCGCACTGCAGTGGGAGAGAGAGAGAAGGCACTTCGACCAGCTGACTCCGCTAATACGGTGGGTCCGCTTCAAGTCGCAAACTTGTGTTGCGCAATTAAATAATTTCAATTTTTTTTGTATTTGTTTAGCCTTGGAAGCTGTGTGGGTAAAGTTAGCTGCATTGTTCTCCATTCTATTTTGCCTTTTCTTAAACTTGTTTATTTTTATCTTTCCAAAACAAATAGTCAGTTGACCCAATTCCTCAATAATTGAGTACAGCTGTTACTATTTTGGCAAACAATTGATTATTTTAGGGTCAAGTGACCAATAAAATTAGGAATAATTTTTTCAATTTTTACTTTGTTAATATTGAGCTCACCTGAAAACTTTATTTCATTTTATTTTGTTCCACCTTATCTGACATTATTGAATTTGCAGGTGAAACTACCTGTTAAACTGAGGTCCACGCTTACTGTCTAACCACATCTGAGCAACCTTTGGCACCTGTGGGAGCAAGCGAAGGGACTTTCTTCACCAACTGGTAGTCCTCGAGTCCTCGTACAGCTGCAGCAGCACTCCCAGAGTTCTTCGATAGCCTTGGGTTCAAATGTACTGTTTCTTATGGTTGTTAGAGTCAGCGTTGGAATCAATTTTTTGCCAATCTTATTTAGTATAGTATAAGCTCAAATTATTTACATTGTTTAAATAGTTACTGATTGTTTCACTTTTTCAATTATATATTTTTTCAAAAATTCTAATTGAATTTTTTATACATTTTAGGTTGTTTCAAGACCAATTTTCAAAAGATCCAAGTGCCTCATAACCCTTGCCTACTCAACCCAATTAGAGTTGTTTAGGGATCTTGATTTTTTTTTTTCTCTATAGTTTTTTTATTGATCTATTTACCTTTTCTCTTCTACACTTAATTTTTGATTTTTTTACCTGCTTCATTTTTTCTAAACTTTCATTAAAGATTATGCTTAAGTTTTCTTCCAAAATCAGCCACCTGCCTGGCTTAGTTGTTATTATTTAAATTGTATTTCAATTTAAATTCTATTCCACCAATAATATTCATATGTTTGAATATTTTTTCAGTTTTATTTTATTTAAAAAATAATTGCCTCATCTTAATTGTATTTCAATTAAAAATTGTTCCACCAGTGATATTCATATGTTTGAATATATTTTCCATTCTTTTGTTTAAAGAATAATTGCCTCATCTTAATTGTATTTCAATTAAAGATTGTTGTTTAGGAACCATATCCACCCTTACCGGCCTATAAAAACATTGAAATATTTTTTCAAGAGAATTTTTCCTTTGGTGCACTACCTCAAGATGGAGAAACTATTCGCCAAGCAGCTCACCATTCGTGGGCACATTGCAAATCATTACACAAATTTCCTCAAGAAGGGTGCCGCCAACTTGTCGGTGGAATTAGCCCAGAGGAGAATCATTCGCCTTGATGAACTTTGGAATGAGTTCGTTGATAATGATCAAGTAATCAAGGACCACGATAGTGCTGATTCAGATCATGAATATTTCCAAGAGGATCTGCTTTTCCTGGTGCAGGAGGAGTATGATGACTCTCTGACCAGTTATCAAAGGTTCATTAAATCTCACTCGGTGGATCCACTCATCCAGGTGAATGTGCCGGATCCCACCCCACAACTAGATCTTAGAGCTCTGACTAAGACTCTGCCTCAAATACAATTGCCTAAATTTTCGGGTGAATCTGCTGAATGGCCCAACTTTAGGGATATGTTTGTATCTCTGGTCCATAGTCAGCAAATTCCCGACGTTATCAAATTAACTTGCCTTCGGTCCTATTTGACAAGCGAAGCCCTAGATGTCATTAAGGACTTGCCTATTTCAGATAAGAGCTATGCGCCAGCTTGGGAGACGTTGAAGCTTTTCTACGAAAACGAGCGTCGTCTGGTTCATAATCACCTGGCAGATTTATTCTCCGTCAAACCAATGATTTCCAAGACTTATTTTGAAGTTAAGTGCATCCTTAGCGAAACCCTTATACCTCTGAATGCGCTCCAAGCCTTGGAGCGGCCCACCAAGTACTGGTCCGACATTATTGTCTTCATGTTAGTTCGAAACATGCACAGTAACACTCGTCGCGATTGGGAGAAGAGTCTCGGAAAACACATGAAGTCGCCTACTATTGAGAGAGTAAAATCCTTTTTGGAAGCTCAAGCCTTAGTGTTGGAATCTGTCGAGAGAATCGATAAACCTGCATCAGCCACTCCCCCTAGCACCCATAGGAAATCCGGTGCAACCACCACGGCAGTGGCCTCGGTTGAGACTCCCAAGGCTTCTTCGAGGAGGAAGGAAAGGGATGACAAGAGGTGTAGCTTGTGCAACGAGGATCACGCTCTCGCTCGTTGCCCCAGATTCAAGGAAAAGACACCGGCTGAAAGGAAAACAATTGTTTTTCAAAGGAGGCTGTGTCTTAACTGCTTCGGTCCTCATCACATAAGGGACTGCAAATCCAAATTCAGTTGTCTGCATTGCCAAGGTCAACACCATTTCTTGCTTCATTCTCCTTTTAAGGATAAACCTCCCGCTCCAATAACTACCTTGGTACCGGGTGGACCTCCCAATACGGGGACCATTCCCGCGTCTAAGGCTAACATTCAATTGGACATTGGCGCTACGCCCTTCTTTAATGGGGCTACCGCTCAAACCGAACATTACTCAGCGGTCCTTTTAGGAACAGCGCGGGTTTTCGTTAAAGGACCCGATGGTCGGAAAATAAAGGCTAGAGCTCTTATCGACAATTGCTCTCAGTCATCGTTCATTTCTCAGAATTTGAGAGAACAACTTGGCCTAGTCTGCTCCTCCACCAACGCTCAAGTGTCTGCAGTTAGCGGTGTCCAAGCCGTCACTAGCCAAGCTATCACACATTTCCAAATTAGTCCGCATTTCGATTCTCGGTTTTCGTGTGAGGTTAAGGCATTGGAAGTACCACGGGTGTGTAACTGCGTGCCCCCTCAGAAGCGCCAGGTTTCAGACCTCTTGTATCTGTCACACCTCAACCTGGCCAATCCACAGTTCTTGGATAACGCTCAGATAGACGTGCTCTTAGGAGCCGAAATACATGCTCGGATAGTCCAGGAGAGCGTAATCAGAGGCAAGCCCGATCAACCAATTGCCACTGCCACTCAATTGGGGTGGCTGATTTCTGGCCCGATTCCACTACTGAATTCGTATGTGTCCAATTCAGTGTCATTACACTGTACAGACAATTCACTCAACTTCGATCTGCAAAGATTCTGGAAGCAGGAGGAACTGCCCTCCAAATCTAAGTACTCTCGCCCCGACGACGAGGAGAGCGAGCAGCACTATGTAAGAAACGTTAAGCGAGACCATGACGGCCGTTACGTCGTCAAGCTGCCTTTCAGATCATCTAAACCAACTCGAATTGGTAACTCCTACAGTAAGGCTGTCGCCATGTTAAGAAAGATGGAGCGGCGCTTCGAGAAGGATCCTGAATTTAAAGAATTGTACAATGACTTCATGATGGACTACATTTCCGCTGGTCACATGATCCCTGTGTCCCACGAGGATCCGATATTCAAGCCCCTGGAAAACAGCTTCTTCTTGCCTCATCATGGTGTGCTCAAACCAACTAGCTCAACTACTAAGCTTCGAGCTGTTTTCAATGGGTCGAGCAAAACCGACTTAAACATATCATTGACCTACTCCACACTGGTCCTAATCTACTGCTAGAGCTCCCTGACTTAATTTGTGGATGGAGACTGTATAAATTCATCTTCGTTGCCGATATCAAGCAGATGTTTCGCCAAATAAAGGTCGACCCGGAAGACGTGCACTTTCAAGCTATCGTCTGGCGTTTCAATCCGAGCGACCCCCTTCAAATCTGGTACCTGCTGACTGTCAGCTATGCCTTGGGTTGTTCTTCATACCTGGCCATTCGTACTTTACGAGAGCTGGCCAAGGCCTATCGTAAAATCTACCCTCTGGCGGTACCAATCATCGACAATGAAAGCTACATGGATGACGAAACTTCCGGCGGGCATACGCTTAAAGAAACCCTTGAGAAGAAATCCCAATTGATAGGTCTTCTCAAAGAGGGTGGCTTCGAGTTGAGAAAATGGCTGTCGAATTTCCCGGAAGTTCTGGCGGATCTGCCGCCAGATCACCTCGCAACTAACCCAGAATCGGTCTTCGAGGACTCGTCCTCGTCCACGGTGCTTGGTTTAGTTTGGAATTCTCTGGAAGATACGTTGAGATCCAACGTGAATTGTGAAATTAGTCCAGTTAGGCCCACTAAGCGACTAGTTCTGTCTAGCATTGCCAAAATTTTCGATCCCATGGGCTGGCTGGCCCCGGTCGTTGTATCCGCCAAAATATTTATGCAGTCCTTGTGGCTGCTGAAAGCTAATTGGGATGATCCACTCCCTGACGAATACTTCAGACAGTGGGAGCTTTGGATCTCGAAGTTGCCTGCCATAGGCACCTTGCGTATACCTCGCTATTTGAACTACTCTCCTGAAACCTTGATCTGCGAGATTCATGGATTTTCCGATGCGTCGGAGAGACCTTACTCGGCTGCTGTCTACCTAAGATTCGTGAACCCTTCTGCAGTTCACTGCTCACTCCAGATCGCCAAAACAAGAGTGGCCCCACTCAAGACGCTGAGCGTTCCACGACTTGAGTTGGCTGGCGCTCATATTTTATCAAAATTGGTCAATCATCAACTTTCAATCTTGCCCATCAAAATCGACACGGTGCATCTCTGGTCTGATTCGCGAGATGTCCTGTTTTGGCTTCGAGGCCACCCATCGCAATGGCAAACCTTCGTAGCCAACAGGTGCAGCGAAATTCAATCCTTGGTTCCGGATGCTTTCTGGCATCACGTCAAGTCCGCTGAAAATCCTGCTGACATTGCCTCGCGCGGGATGAACCCAGAGTTGTTGTTGGATTGCAAATTGTGGGGGCAGGGCCCATCTTGGCTCTCAGAATCTTCAAGCCCTTGGTCTACAATTCCGGACGACTTGTCCTCTCACCATCCTACCCAGGTTAAAAAGACTGACATTGGCTTGTTTGCTCACGTCACAACCCAAACTGCGCTTCCCGAAATCTGAAGCTTGGGCCTTCGCTATTCCACTTTGGGAAGGCTGTTGCGAGTTACAACTTATGTGATACGATTCGTTCGGAAATTGTTTTTAAAAGTGCTACATAAAAAATCGAACATAAGTTTTAAATTTTATAGTTTTTTGAGTCTCCCCAGTTTCGAGAGCGACGTATTGGAACCGGTCGAACTGACTGACGCTAAATTGTTATGGATTTACCATAACCAGCGTGCCTTTTTCAGTGACGAGATTGAAAGAATTCTGACTACTTCCAAGCATGGTAGAAAACTACCAGGAGCACTCCTCAAGCTCAATCCAATCGTTAAAGACGGCCTTCTTAGGGTTGGTGGTCGTTTGGACCGTGCCCTACTCTCTTTTGACCAAAAACATCCGTTCATCTTGCCTGGCGACTGCTACTTAAGCCAGTTGCTTGTCCGAAAAGCCTATCTTGGTACTCTCCATGGAGGAGTACAATTGACCTTGGGAACCCTCAGACAGGACGTGTGGATCATCAACGGTCGTAAGACTGTTAAGAAAGTGTTGGGAAATTGTAAATCCTGTCTGAAGTTTTCGCACCAGACAATGAATCCCCTCATGGGAGAGTTGCCAAGTGTTCGTGTCACACCAGCTCGCCCCTTCGCCCACTCCGGCGTGGACTACGCTGGTCCCTTTTCGATTCGGCTAACCAAGAGTAGAGGTCGCGGCACCACGAAAGGTTATGTTTGTTTGTTCGTGTGTCTATGTACCCGAGCCATCCACTTAGAGCTCGCCGAGGATTATTCTACTCAATCTTTCATCGCTGCATTCCACCGTTTCTCGTCTAGGAGGGGACATTGCTCTTTAATCAATAGTGATCAGGGCACCAATTTCATTGGTAATGACGCCGAGCTTCGCCAAATGTTCCGCGAACGTTCTGTGTTTATAAACGAAGTTATCGAGGTTTTTGCTCAACAAGGCACCCTTTGGAAATTCAACCCTCCAGGCGCCCCCCCATTTCGGGGGCATTTGGGAAGCTGGCGTCAAAGCCACGAAGCATCATCTACGTAGAGTGGTCGGGGACACCATTCTTACTTTCTCGGAAATGTCTACTCTACTTTGTCACATTGAGGCTTGTCTAAATTCACGGCCTTCGTTGCCTCTTTCAGACGATCCCTCTGACCTGAATTTTCTCACTCCTTCACATTTCTTAATTTTAAGACCTGCTCATTTGATTCCAGAACAAGACTTCACAACCGAAAACGTTCCTGTGGGCCGTAGGTGGCAGCTCATTTCCCAAAAAATGCAGCATTTTTGTGTTCGCTGGCGCAATGAGTACCTGTCTTCCCTGCAGCCAAGAGATAAATGGAGATCTCGCACTCGTTCCTTCCAACCAGGGGACATGGTGTTTATCAAAGCTGAAAACACACCACCTGGACAGTGGCCTTTGGCTCGTGTAATGGAGACCTACCCCGACCCCCAGGGGGACAATCGGGTGTGTGAGCTGAGGACGGCCACTTCCAAGCTTCGCCAACCGTCAGTGAAGCTGCTCCTTTTAGTGCCAGCAGAAGCTTGCCAGACGCCCCCTCCAGCCGTGGAAGTTGGAGCTTGCAACTTAGTGTTACTTCAGCCCGCTAACAAAACTATCAATAATTAATCCATGCCCGCATGGATTAAGGTGGGCGGAATGTTTAGAATTAATAGTATAAATTTGAATTTTGGCGCTTAAGCCGTTAGTTTGGACTACCTCGGTCGGAAATCAGCCAGGCGACTCACGCGAGGCGTGGTCGCCGAGAAGACTTCCGTCCGCAGGCAGTCGGCACCAGTTAAAGAAAGCGAGCAGTCGTGTTTAGTGTACTCCGCTAATTAAAGTCAATGACTATTGCCAGAGGTAGAGTGCCACCCGGTCAAAACGGCGTGACCACTCTCCTCTATTGTAAACTGATACCGATAAATAAATTTACCAAAAATTAAAGTTCATAATTAAATGCCAGTGTTAGTTATTCGAAGCCCAGTGATTTCCTGCCTTCTCCTCGTCCCTTTTCGCTCGCGTTATTTTCCTATTCTCAAACAGAACCTAAACAAACAGCGGCGAGTACGGCGATATCAACGCAACTTCCGGAAGCTCAAGGATCTGATGCACGGACAGATCACCGAGCACTCGCAAGTCCACGAGTACCGCAAATGCGAAGAATACCTCAAAACCCTGTCACCAGAGCAACAAATAAAAAAGAGCCCACTGCGCCGAGAGGTCATGGAAGCCACGTCAAAGGAGCGCATTTACAATGAAGCCGGTGAGCAGATAGCAGAGACCTTCAGGGAGCGCTACCGTTGCAGGATCCGTAACGAGGCTACATCGAAACAAAGCACCGCAGGGCCGACGGAGTACGAGCTAGACCCTGCTACTGCCTTCCCGATGACGTACGACCAGTTGCTGCCACCTACTTATGATCTCGCATGGCGATCTGTCGTCGAGGCAACGAGGAAAGAACGGGCCGCTCAGAGCTTGTTAAAAGAAAAGTCCAAAGGCACGCAGGAGCCAGCTTTTTTTTTAAGGGATGCTGACCCACGACCAACTCGATCACGAGGGCATCCTAAAGACAAGATCATGGAGGCTAACCGTAAAGTGGCTAGGGTAAAATCTTGGTTGGAAGGAATCAAGGACACTCAGTGGCAAGAGGTGCAGGCCAGCGACGAAGATGAGGAGTATTTACAAATCGATGCACCGCCATTCGAGCTGTGTTGAGACTACGTGTTTTGTGTAAGAGTGAAAAGAAAAAAAAAGAGAAAAGTTTTGTTTATATAAAGAACTGGTTGATTATTTATAAGTGCTACGAACTTTTACGTGCAAGTTTGAAAAAGAGAAAGTATCTATCAAGTCATTTGTTTGTTTATTAATATTATTTAGAGTTGTTATTATTATTTACTTATTTTCTTTACTATTTTTTTTTCTTTCGCAAGGGGGCTATTGCAAGGTTCCTGCCTTGCAGTGGTACCTCGTTATATGCAACCTTTGTTTTTGTCAGTTAATTTCTTAATTTAGTTTTATTTTATTTTTTTTATGGTATGGCCAAGTTGCAGTGAGCGCGTATATACGCGTCGAAACGAAATTTTATTATTCCCGCTCGCCCGTATTAATTGCTTGGAAAATCTCCCACCTTGCCAGGTCAAAGGCCAGAGTTCGGCATGTATCCCCACTACCATCAGCCGGGCCCCGGGCCGCTCTGTTGGGCAAAGGGATCGGGTTTTTCTGGTCTTTTAAAAGCTCGATCGCACAACGGGAAGGACACTTAAAATCTTCCTGTCTTCGAGTACACAATAAATCGTCTCATAAATTTATTGTACTCGAAGACATTCAAAACTTGTGCTACTCGCCGAGCAAATAAGTTCGAAATTTGTTTTACATTCGCTTTACCCCGACTAGTGTATACCAGGTCAACCAGGCGACCTTTAGCTTCCGCGTAATCGTGACTCGGGATCGCAGCGCGCGAGAGAAGCAGTCTGTAGTTTTTTGTTTCTGGTGGATTTTCTCTTCGGTTTCTTGCCAAACCGACCAGAAGTCGGTCGAGATCGTCGCTTTCTTGGGAACCAAGATGAATACCGAGCGGTACGCGGCCAAGAGATAGGAACCTCTTACGTAAGTTCTGCTCAAGTTGGCCATTTCGAATTTTTTTTTTTCTTTACTACTGGAGTACGTCCACAGCTCTCATCACATGCGGTGAGTTTAGCTCATGTCAGCTAGATAGAGTGGGAAATCAGCAAGATTTCTCAGTGGACAGAACCCAGTACATTTTCCATGTAGCAGTCACGATAACGCGTTTTCTGTCTGCTTTCGATACCACCGGAATCTCGGGTTTTCTTTCTTTTTTTTCGCTCACTGCGACGGGGTTTCATTACTGTGATTTTTGAATTGTAATTCTGAGAAGTTCGGAACTTTGTAGCCGCACGCGGCATGGAAGTAATTAAATGAATAAAAGTCTTTTTTTGGGTATTTGCTGATGGATTTTGATTTCTGTTACTTCTAAGAAATAGTATTCTTATCATTATCATTTTTTTTTTTTTTATTTAACTTCCAACGAGTAGTGACAACATAACCGCCACGCACGAGTCCTGACGAGCTGCAGGTGCGTGACGGAGCTATTAAGGGGGGGGGGTATACCCTAAGCAACTTTAAAAAATCGATTTTTTTTTCTGAAAGTACAACATCTCAAGAATGTTGTGTCAAAATTTCAAGTCATTCTGAGTCGATCTCAGAAAGTTACAGCAGTTTTCGTGCAATGATCGAGGATGAAAGCCGTATAGACAAAGCTGAGAAAGAAACTACCAAAGAGAGTAAAGATGCCAGGGTTAAGCGTAGGAGGAAAGAAAAACAAGCTGAAGACGAAGCAGAAGCAGCAGAAGAAGTGCTTTATGGTGCAGGAATCGATGATTCCTTTTAAGGTAATAAAAAAAAAAATTTCATTACTTTTATCTTGTTCAAAACTTTAAACGCGTTTTTCTCAAAACTAGTCTTTTTAAAGTCGGTGAGGAAAATATCTCGGCGACCACTGCACCGATTGTTCTGGAATTTTGAGGATTTTTTTAATATATATTTTTCCAGGTATTAACACGAGGATTTTAAAAAATTTTAATTTTTCCGTCTGTGGCGTCAACAAAATGGTGGATTTTTTAGCCGAAAAAACGGTTTTTCACTTCAAACAACCACCAAATCGTCAAAAATGAAAAAAAAAAATCCTCGTGTTATTACCAAGATAAACTTGTATTCTAACAGAATCTTTTTTCAAAATTGATTTTCGGTGATCCTGAACAAAATGGCGTTCCTCACTAAAAAATCGAAAAGCGAAGGCGTCGCCGAAAAAGTACTGGCATCGGCTTATTTATTAATATTTTTACTTGAAAAAATTATGGAAGGTAGTTGAAATATTGTATAATTATATGGTGAATAAATGACTTAAATAATATTAACCATTTTTTCAATATAAATTCCCAAAAATTACCTTTTTTTAGCCTCTTAGGGTATACCCCCCCCCCCCCTAAAGGGGAAATATCGTCATTTAATTTCCCTCATGGTAAGTCCCCATTCAGGGTTTTAAACACCCCCGTGAATGAGAGCCTTCCAAGCTTCGCGCAACAATGTTTTCATGGAATCTATAGAAACTAAATGTGGTAGAATCGCATCAACAATGTATTGAAAATTTGCATGTAAAACACAAACACAAACATTATGTGGCATTTTTTGAAAAGATAACACATGATCAGGTTTTAAGCTGTAAAAAAGTGACGAAGAAATTAAATTATCTCCATTCTCCTGATCAAATATAGTTTTAGCTTCTCCTACGCTAGAAAGAAGATAACGTTTTTGTTTCAATTCACGCTGATTTGTTTCTGGATCTTTTATCGAAACTGCATCACTAAGTCCAGGAGCCTGCCACGAAATGTCATCTCTGACGTAGAAGTTCAGGACTTTCTGACGAATATCATCGGATAAAGCAGTTGAACCGCGCTTTTTTTTAACTTCAAACATATCTTTTCCGAAATTTTCTTTCACCAGTCGACCTATAACAGCCATTTTTTTTGTAGGACTTGTAGGGAGATTTTTTTTACTCTATTAACTGCTTTTGATAATGAACTTTGAATTTGATAGCTGCCCATAGATGTAATAGTAGTAGTCTCTTTTAGATTTTTCTTCATTCTGTACTTGCGTTTTCGTAATTTTTCTTATTCTCTAAATTTTAATAAATCACTTCTTTCACGAGATTTATCGTTGAATCTTTGTTGTTTTTTTTTTCTCTATCTCTTTGTAAATGAATCTTATATAGGGCAGGATTTGATTTCAATTTTTTTCTATGAGTTGCCACTCGTTCTTTTATTATTTTAACCATGATTCAGGATAAAAATCTGTTCATCAACCAAAAAAAAAAAAAAAAAAAACAGTTTTCATCATATACGCAAAATCACAACTTAAATCGATTATTGAAAACACTAACGGTTAAAAATAAAATTTCTAAGAAAATATTATATCTCGATATATTTTGTCCCGTCCAAAACGTTACGGACGGGACAAAATACATATTTCAATTAAATTAAAAATAAAATTATTTTGTAAAAAAGAATAGGTTATGTTACATGATGATGTCCTTACCTTTACTTTTATGTACTTTTGATCTATTTAAAATTAATACAATCAGAATAATAACAATTTTAAGTACTTTCCCGTTACGGACGGGACATTTATAAAAGCTATCGTAAAGTACAAAAAAAATAAATTAATTTAATTCCTAGCTTATTGTAACTAGCAGCTTCGTAAACATTGGTCTTCTAACCTCTCGAGAAACTCATAGTTGATCTCTGAATAATAAAATAACACCAAAAAATCGGTGTTGCCAACTATGCCATAAAATCGTAAGAAAAACATGATAACAAAAATGGTTCAATTCAAAAATAAAAAAATTGAAATTAAAAAAAACCGCATTGATTCTTTAAAATTCAGATGATTAGAAAGCTTATTAATTATTTTATTTACCGAAAAAATGAAAAAAAAAATTCAAACGCAATTCAACTTTCGCGTGGAATCCCTCTCCTACTGGGTCCTATCAATTAAAATAAAACCCGAAAAATATTACTGGTACAATTAAAAAAGTGGGGGGGGGGGGATTTTTTATTGTTTTAAAATGCACAGATCAAGTTTCCGCTCAAAGCTTTAAGCAGCTTACAATTAATTTAAAAATTTCAATTCATTAATTCTTTAACAGTTCTTTTGAAAAATAAAAAATTTTGATAGTCTCAATGTTGTTCGAGGTACTCAATGAACATTTAAAAACTATAATTTTTAAATAGTATCGAAATATAAAGTTTAGGTTTAAAAAACAGCGATATTTAAATTTGAAGAATAAAAATTGAAAAAGTTTTAAATTATCAAGTTTCAGTGTCGAAAACAGCGCTATCTACATTTAATGAATACAAATTAAAAAAGTATTAAATTATTAAGTTTTAGTATCGAAAATAGCGATATTTACATTTGAAGAATAAAAATTAAAATAGTATTTAATTGTAAAGTTTCAGTATCGGAAACAGCGCTATCTACATTTAATGAATACAAATTAAAAAAGTATTAAATTATAAAGTTTCAGTATCGAAAATAGCGATATTTACATTTGAAGAATAAAAATTAAAATAGTATTTAATTGTAAAGTTTTAGTATCGGAAACAGCGCTATCTACATTTAATGAAAACAAATTAAAAAAGTATTAAATTATAAAGTTTCAGTATCGAAAATAGCGATATTTACATTTGAAGAATAAAAATTAAAATAGTATTTAATTGTAAAGTTTCAGTATCGAAAACAGCGCTATCTACATTTAATGAATACAAATTAGAAAAGTATTAAATTATAAAGTTTTAGTATCGAGGACAGCACAATCTACATTCGAAGAATACATATTTAAAAAAAGAATTATCTTACGTTCAAACGTTACGGGCTAAAATCGATAAATTTTTTTACCTTAATAAAATTTGTAGTGAAAATGCCGGATATCACTCGATCTGAAATAGTGGATATTTTACTTATCTTAGGAGAGTGTGCTAAAAACTATCGTCATGCGACCCGTTTGTATCAGCAGCGCTATCCGAACAGAAATCAGTATCCAAATCACCGGGTCATAGCGAGAATTGAACAGCGAGAAAGACAAGGACCTCAAAGACCTTGGCAGCGTCGAAGAGTTATAACAATTGAAAATGATGACCCTAGGATATTGGTAGAGCTTGCTTTAACTACAGCAAATCCGAATATATCACTTCGTCAAATCCAATTGCAAACGGGTATTCCAAGAGAAACTGCAAGAAGATTGTTGGAAAAACATCATTTTCACCCGTATCACATTACATTGACTCAGCAACTAATGCCACCTGACTTTCAGAGACGACTACAATTTTGTTTGTGGGTAAGAGAAAGATTGGAAGAAAATCATAACTTTTTTTATAATGTTATGTTTTCTGATGAGGCTACTTTCCATAATACGGGGGAACTCAATCGCCATAACTGCCACTATTGGTCTCCAGAGAATCCACACTGGAGAAGATCCATCGATCATCAAAATCGATGGAGTTTAACGACATGGTGTGGAATTATCAATGGTCATTTAATAGGGCCATTTTTTTTGACAATCATGTCAATGGGCAAAATTACCTGCAGTTTCTAACAAATGAACTCCCCAACCTTTTAGTCAAAGTTGATGAACAGACCAGGGAACACATGTGGTTTCAGCATGACGGAGCACCGGGTCACAGGACTGTTGCCGTTCGACAATTTCTGGCTGAACAATAAGGTAAAGATGCCAATTATGATCACAAAAATCGCTACTTTTCAGCATTTTGAATTTTAATGAAAAAACAAAGCATATTAGAGTAAATCTTTTTTTATATACTTAAATTTTAGGGTCTTAGAAATTTAAATAAATTTTTTTTATATGAAAATTGTATTTATTTATTGAATAATTAATGTTTAAAGACAAGACCTTTTGACCCCAGTTTATTAGACAACTTCAGCTTTGGCCCCAGTTTATGAAACACTTTTACACGTAAAATTCCGTCTGTGACTTACATACCCCAGTTGATGGAACGGTTTATGTAATTTTCATGTTAGATTTTTAATTTGTTTGTGTTTGGGAGTGATGAAACCCTCGAATTTTGACGATTCCGTTCCATCAACTGGGGCACTTAAGTCACAGACGGGATTTCACGTGTAAAAGTGTTCCATAAACTGGGGCCAAAGCTGAAGTTGTCTAATAAACTGGGGTCTTGACTTTAAACGGAGGCATAAAAAGTCTTGACTTTAAATATTAATTATTCAATAAATAAATACAATTATTATATAAAAAAAATTTATTTAAGTTCCTGAGAACCTAAAATTTAAGTATGTACAAAAAGATATAGTCTAATATGCTTTGTTTTTTCAATAAAATTCAAAATGCTGAAAAGTAGCGATTTTTGTAATCATAATTGGCATCTTTACCTTATCCTAATCAATGGATTGGTATTGGGCGTGCCAAATTTGATCACGTTGAGTGGCCACCTAGGTCCCCGGATCTAACGAATCCAGACTTTTTTTTATGGGGCTACGTTAAAAATGTCGTCCATGCCGAAGCTCCGACTACGAGAGAAAACATGAAGGAGTGAATCAGAAATGCTTGCCAGAACATATCAAGAGAAGTTCTTTTATCAACTATTCGAAGTTTTGAGCGAAGAATCGATCTCTGCATTGTTAATAACGGAGGAATCTTCAAACACTTGATTCGCTAAACAAAAAATTGCGATTTTTTGATTGAATACAAATAATATTTTTCGGGTCTTATAATAATTGATAGGACCTAGTGGGACCTGAAAATCCATCTTGCTACGTCCTCGTCGTAGGTCCTGGATATCGAGGTTCTCGATGACTAAACGCAAGCAATGGTATTCAAAATTTGAATAAAACTGATAAATGGGCCCTGTGAGGGTTCAGAAAAAACGAGGTCTCAAAGAATACCTCAAAATCATAAAATTTTCCGTTCTTTAAAAATTCGGGGTCAAAAATAGTATGTGTTCCACTTTTAAAAAACGAAGTAAGGACCCGTAGGGCCTAAAATAAGGCTCCGGGCCCAAATTTTTTGGGCCCATTTGGTTGGAAATTTTTAACCAAGAAACTTTCCCAATGCATATGCTATGCAAAAAATGCGTTATTTTCGAGTTAATTCGGGTTAAAAAGAAATGGGGCTTATAAAAGTCTTATAAGCCCTGCAGGGCCTCATGTGAAGCCCAAAAAAATTTTCAAAAAATACCTAAAAATCGTAAAATTTCCCGCTCTTTCCGAATCCGAGGTCAAAAATAGGGGTTCCCATTAAAAAAAAAAACGGACTTAGGGTCCGTGGAGCCCAAAATAAGGCCCTGGGCCCAAATTTTTTGGGCCCATCAAATTAGCCCCAAAAAATAATGAAACTTTGCTCTCTACATTTTTTTCTATTTGGGCCTTTCCAAGCGAGTTATTTGGGTGGGTCTTTTGAAATGGGTCACCCTGTATATCTTACTATATTATATAGTTGTTTTTCCTCTCCCACGCCCCCCCCCCCCTAACGCCCTTTCCACGCCCCCAACAGGCCCCTCAAAAAAGTGCTTAACTAACCGTAAAAGTGTACCGAAATATGCTTATTTCTATGTGTTTTAATTTTTCCTATAATTGTCTAATCACGCCCCCCGCATGCTCTTTTTTTACCCAAGCCCCCCATTTTTGATATATGTTATCACTTTTACCTATACCTCCTATTTTTGATATATGTTATTACTTACGTAATTATAGAAATTTAAAAAGTTACTATTAAAATACTAAAAAAAACTTAAATTGCATAAAATAAAAATAACAAAATAAAAGCAGTAATCAAAATTTATAAAACAGTTTGAAAAAAATATTTTTATAATTTTTTCAAGTCAGTAAAAATTCACTATTATTGCACAATACTTAAAAAGTGCAATCAATACGTCACGTTAAGTTCAAGGATACGCACACGGGTCGATACAAGTCTAGGCAAGAGGGTAAGCACAGGAGTGGACATGAGAGTAGGTACGGATTTGGTACAAGATCTGATCCCAGATAGCACAAAAAGTTTTCAGAACGTTCTGGCAACGTTGCACAGAAACCATTGCAGCCTTTCGTTAAAAGGTTGCTGAACGGTTTTAGAAACGTTGTGACAATCGTGTAGATCTCCGTTATTAATTTCAAAGAAAACCTTCAATCAACGTTATGGCAACGAAGTTTGTCAACCATATTTTTTCAAAAGGTGACCACAAATTGTTCTGGCAACGTTTCTAGAACCTTATGGTAAAACGTTCCTTCAAAGTTGCTACATAGTGTTGACAAGGTTCCAAATTACCGATTTGAATCTAAAACGTTTTAGCAAGAACCTCAAGTTTGAGTAATTTAATTAAAAATACCTATGAATTTGAGGTAGAAAAATTTTATGTTTTTAATTTTTTTTGTAAATAATTCGACCTAAATTGGTAATAACAGCTCTCAGACTAGTCAAATCATTCAAAAATTATTGAAACGACTTTCAGTCGCTCGGCCGGAGTAACAAAATTTGGTGGTTTATATATCCACAGCTTGTGACTTTGCTGAGAGCTCAGTTCTAACGGTAAGCCACCTAGCGGATGGGACCCAAAACTACTCATTTCGCGTTAGCAGTCGTTCGATCTTAAAAAGCATTTAAGGTATTTAAATATACATGTTAAAAACATACTTAGTTTTTAGCTCTTAATTATAATTTTAATTTTTAGCTAGTAATAAATTGACCATGGTAAAAAGAAAAAATTAAAAAAAAAGGGAGGATTAATTTTTTTTTTTTCATGAAAATGTAAGCTAAAAAATTTTTAAATATTCATAAATAAATAAACAAATAAATATGTGAAAATATTTGTTTAAGTTTATTATAGTTAAATAAATGAAATTTTATAATCAAGCCCCGAAGGGGCACAACTTAAATATTAGTTCTAATCCATCATCTCTAACGTTAATGTGTGGTTTGGTGGCTAAAGTCACCGCTCTCTATTTTGCCGTCTCAAGTTCGATTCTATGTGCTTTTTTTTTTTTTTTTATAAATTATACGCTCTTTAGGTGTTTTTAAGGACATTTTCTAACTTTTAAAAATTTTTATTAATAAATGCATTGGTACACTTATTTTCAAAATTTAAAATTTTTTAATAACTTTATGGAGGATAAATGAATGAAAAAAATAATTTTTTCAGGGGAATATTTTTATTTTGGTAATAAATTTTAATAAATATAAGAAAATATTTGATCAAGTTTATTATAGTTAAATAAATGAAATTTCATAATCAAGCCCCGAAGGGGCACAACTTAAATATTAGTTCTAATCCATTATCTCTAACGATAATGTGTGGTTTGGTGGCTAGAGTCACCGCTCTCTATTTTGCCGTCACAGGTTCGAATCTCTAATTTTTAGCTAGTAATAAATTGACGATGGTAAAAAGAAAAAATTAAAAAAAAAAGGGAGGTTTAATTTTTTTTTTTCATGAAAATGTAAACTAAAAAATTTTTAAATATTCATAAATAAATAAATAAACAAATAAATATGTGAAAATATTTGCCGTCACAGGTTCGAATCTTTGTGCTTTTTTTTTTTTAACAAATCATATTCATACGCTCTTTAGGTGTTTTTAAGGTTATTTTCTAACTATTAAAATTGTTATTAATAAATGCATCGGTACACTTATTTTTAAAAATTTTAATTTTTTAATAACCTTGTGGAGGATAAATGAATGAAAAAAAAGAATTTTTTCAGGGGCATTTTTTTATTTTGGTAATAAATTTTCCTAACAATAAATGAACAGATTCATTATGATTCTTCGTA
Source organism: Encarsia formosa (assembly GCA_038277355.1). Taxonomy (NCBI): domain Eukaryota; kingdom Metazoa; phylum Arthropoda; class Insecta; order Hymenoptera; family Aphelinidae; genus Encarsia; species Encarsia formosa. The sequence goes on along the minus strand of CM076185.1, from coordinate 30,863,791 downwards.
AAGATCAACAAATAACGTTTCTAATCAAGCAATTAGTAATCCATTTTCATTGAAATAAAAGAAAATGTTTATTCAAAAATAAAGTAACTGTACTTAAAATGCCCCCCCCCTCTCTCTCCTTGGCATGTTGAATGTATAGACTCTGTGACGAGTGAGTCCGCTCCCGGCCCAGGGGGTACCGAGAAATTTAAAAATCTTCCGGCGAAGATCAGGCAAAAAAAAAACACACAAAAACTTGGGCGGCTGGGTTCAACAAATAAATAAATGAATAAAAAAGTAAATAAATAATCCTCCAAACTTAACAACCCAAAAACCCTGGGCATTGAGATTAAAATAATCAATAATTAAATGAATAAATGAACCCCAAGCAAGACAACCCAACAACGCTGGTCATTCGTGTTTTCGTTTTTTTTTTATTTTTTTTTTATTTCTAAATAAATAAATAAATAAACCCAAAAAAAACCAAATCAATAACGCAGGGTGTTAAAGTTTTTTATGAACAATCAAAAATTAATTAAACAAACAAACAAAGCTAGACGACCCAACAGCACTGGGCGTACTGGTTTTATTGTGAAAAAATGAATAAATAAATAAATAATCCCTAAAGCATCTACAACCTGATAACGCTGGGCGTCCGGGTATTTTAAAATAAATTAATTAATGGACCGCCAAGCGCTTCAACCCCATTACGCTCGGCGTCCGAGTTTATTTTTATTACATAATTTACTAAATAAATTAATGAACCGCCAAGCTTTACAACCACATAATGCTAGGCATCCGAGTTTTTATAAAAAATGAACTAATAAATAAATTAACAGAACGCCAAGCAATACAACTCTATAACGCTGGGCGTCCGATTTTTTTTTAAATAAATGAACAAATATGACAATGAACCACCGAACAATACAACCCCCTACACTGGGCATCCGAATTTTTCTAATAAATAAATCAATCAATCGCCAAGCACTGAAACCCCATAACGATGGACATCCGAGTTTTTCTAATAAAGTAATTAATAAATAAACTCATGAACCGCAGGGCATATCAACCCCATAACACTGGGCGTCCGAGTTTTTCTAATAGATAAATTAATAAATAAATTAACAAACTGCCAAGCGCTACAACCCCATAACTCTGGACGTCCGGGTTGTTTTGTTTAAAATAAATTAACTAACCGTCAAGCCCAAAAACTCCATGACGCTAGACGTCTAAGTTTTTTTTTTAAATAAATAAATGACTAAATGAGCCACCAAACAGTACAACCCCATAAGGCTGGGCGTTCTGGTTTTTTTTTTTTTTTTTTTTAAATAAATTAACTAATCACAAAGCACTAAAACTCCATATAGCTGTGCGTCCAAGTTTTTTTTAATAAATAAAATCATATATAAATGAACTACCTAACATTACAACCCCATAACACTGGGCGACCGAGTTTTACTAATAAATAAATTAATAAGCCGTCAAGCGTTGTAACTCCATAACGCTTGACGTCCGAGTTTTTTTTTGATAAATAAATCAATAAATAAATTAACAAACTCCCAAGCAGTACGACTCCATAACGCAGGGCGTTCAAGTGTTTTTTTAATGAATAAATTAATAAATAAATTAATAAACTGCCAAGCGCCACAACCCCATAACGCTGGGTGTCCGAGTTTTTTTTTTTAATAAATTAGCTAACCACCAAGCACTAAAACCCCATGAAGCTGGGCGTCCGAGTTTTTTTGAATAAGTAAATAAATATATGAATGAACCGCCAAATAATACAACCCCATAACGCAGGACGTTCGAGTTTTTTTTGTTTTTTTTTTAAATAAATTACTTATCCGCCAAGCACTTAAACCCCATAACGCTGTGCTTCCAAATTTTTCTAATAAATAAATTAATAAACCGCCAAGCGCTACAACTCCAAAACGCTGGACGTCAGATTTTTTTAATTATTTTAAATAATAAATAAACTAACAAACTGCCAGGCACTGCAACCCCATAACGCTGGACGTCCAAGTTTTTTTTAATGAATCAATTAATATTTATTTATTAGAAAAACTTGGACGCACAATGTTATAGTGTTTCAGTGCTTGGCGGTTAGTTAATTTATTTTAAAAAAACAATTCGGACGTCCAACGTTATGGGGTGGTAGCGCTTGGCGGTTTATCAATTTATTTATTTGAAAAACTTGGACGCCCAGCTTCATGGGGTTTTAGTGCTTGGTGGTTAGTTAATTTATTTAAAAAAAAAACTCAGACGTCCAGCGTTATGAGGTTGTAGCGGTTGGCAGTTTATTAATTTATTTATTAAATTATGTAATAAAAAAAACTCGGACACTGAGCGTAATGGGATTGTAGGGCATGGATGTTTGTTAATTTATTTATTAATTTTTTTTTTTAGAAAACTCGGACATCCAACGATATGGGGCTGTAGCGGTTGGTGGTTTATCAATTTATTTGTTTGAAAAGCTCGGACGTCCAGTGTTATGGGGTTGTAGCGCATGGCAGTTTCTTAATTTATTTATTAGTAAAACTTGGATGCCCCAAATTGTATTGTTTGATGGTTCATTTATAATATTTATTTATTGATTAAAAAAACTCGGTCGCCCAGCGTTATGGGGTTGTAGTGCTTTGCGTTTTGTTAATTTATTTATTAGTTCATTTATTTAAAAAACTTGGATGCCTAGCGTTATGTGAATGTAGAGCTTGGCAGTTTGATAATTTATATATTAATTTATTTATTAGAAAAACTCGGACGCCCAGTGTTATGGGGTTGATATGCCCTGCGGTTTGTTAGTTTTTTTATTAATTTATTTATTAGAAAAACTCGGACGTCCTGCGTTATGTGGTTGTAGTGCTTGGCAGTTTGTTAATTTATTTATTAATTTATTTATTAGAAAAACTCGGATGCCCAGTGTTATGGGGTTGATATGCCCTACGGTTCGTTAGTTTATTTATTAATTTATTCATTAGAAAAACTTGGACATCCCGCGTTATGGGGTTTTATTGCTTGGTGGTTAGTTAATTTATAAAAAAAAACGAAAAAAAAAAAAACTCGTACTTCCAGCGTTATGGGGTTTTATTGCCTTGCGGATAGTTAATTTATTTTAAAAAAAAGCACGGACGTCCAGCGTTATGGGGTTGCAGTGCTTGGCGATTGATTAATTTATTTATTAGAAAAATTTGGATGCCCAGTGTACGGGGTTGTATTGTTCGATGGTACATTGATATATTTGTTCATTTATTTAAAAAAAATTAAACGCCCAGCGTTATGGGGTTGTAGTGCTTGGCGTTTTGTTAATTTATTTATGAGTTCATTTATTTAAAAAACTTGGATGCCTATCGTTATGTGGTTGTAGAGCTTGGTAGTTTGTTAATTTTTTTTTTAATTTATTTACTAGAAAAACTCGAACGCCCAGCGTTATGGGGTTGTAGTGCTTGGCGTTCTGATAATTTATTTATTAGTTCATTTATTTAAAAAACTCGGATGCCTAGCATTATGTGGTTGTAGAGCTTGGTGGTTTATTCATTTTTTTATTAAATTATGTAATAAAAAAAACTCAGACGCCGAGCGTAATGGGGTTGAAGCGCTTGGCGGTCCATTAATTTATTTATTTTAAAAAGCTTTGTTTGTTTGTTTATTTAATTTTTGATTGTTCATAAAAAACTTTAACGCCCTGCTTTATTGATTTGTTTTTTTTTGGTCTATTTATTTATTTATTTAAAAATAAATAAAAATAAATAAAAAATAGAAAAAAAAACGAAAACACGAATGACCAGCGTTGTTGGGTTGTCTTGCTTGGGGCTTATTTATTCATTTAATTATTGATTATGTTAATCTCAATGCCCAGGGTTTTTGGGTTGTTAAGTTTGGGGGATTATTTATTTACTTATTTATTCATTTATTTATTTATTGAACTCAGCCGCCCAAGTTTTTGTGTATTCTTTGTTTGCCTGATCTTCGCCGGAAGATTTTTAAATTTCTCGGTACCCCCTGGGCCGTGATCGGACACATTGGTCACAGAGTCTATACATTCAACATGCCAAGGAGAGGGAGGGGGGGCATTTTAAGTACAGTTACTTTATTTTTGAATAAACATTTTCTTTTATTTCAATGAAAATGGAATACTAATTGCATGATGAGAAACGTTATTTGTTGATCTTTACGAAGAATCATAATGAATCTGTTCATTTATTGTTAGGAAAATTTATTACCAAAATAAAAAAATGCCCCCGAAAAAATTCTTTTTTTTCATTCATTTATCCTCCACAAGGTTATTAAAAAATTAAAATTTTTAAAAATAAGTGTACCGATGCATTTATTAATAACAATTTTAATAGTTAGAAAATAACCTTAAAAACACCTAAAGAGCGTATGAATATGATTTGTTAAAAAAAAAAAAAGCACAAAGATTCGAACCTGTGACGGCAAATATTTTCACATATTTATTTGTTTATTTATTCATTTATGAATATTTAAAAATTTTTTAGTTTACATTTTCATGAAAAAAAAAAATTAAACCTCCCTTTTTTTTTAATTTTTTCTTTTTACCATCGTCAATTTATTACTAGCTAAAAATTAAAATTATAATCAAGAGCTAAAAACTAAGTATGTTTTTAACATCTATATTTAAATACTTTAAATGCTTTTTAAGATCTAACGACTGCTAACGCGAAATGAGTAGTTTTGGGTCCCATTCGCTAGGTGGCTTGCCGTTTGAACTGAGCTCTCAGCAAAGTAACAAGCTGTGGATATATAACCCACCAAATTTTGTTACTCCGGCCGAGCGACTCAAAGTCGTTTCAATAATTTTTTAATGATTTGACTAGTCTGAGAGCTGTTCTTACCAATTTAGGTCGAATTATTTACAAAAAAAATTAAAAACATAAAATTTTTCTACCTCAAATTCATAGGTATTTTTAATTAAATTACTCAAACTTGAGGTTCTCGCTTAAACGTTTTAAATTCAAATCGGTAATTTGTAACCTTGTCAACACTCTGTAGCAACTTTGAAGGAACGTTTTACCATAAGGTTCTAGAAACGTTGCCAGAACAATTTGTGGTCACCTTTTGAAAAAATATGGTTGTCAAACTTCGTTGCCATAACGTTGATTGAAGGTTTTCTTTGAAACTAATAACGGAGATCTACTCGATTGTCACAACGTTTCTAAAACCGTTCAGCAACCTTTCAACGAAAGGTTGCAATGGTTTTTGTGCAATGTTGCCAGAACGTTCTGAAAACTTTTTGTGCTATCTGGGATATAGTAGCTTTTCTTCACTCCTGCAGTAGGCACAATGATACGTACAAAGGTATGAACTAATGTAAGTACACAGATACGCACATGGGTTGATACAAGTCTAGGCAAGAGGGTAAGCACAGGAGTGGACATGAGAGTAGGTACGGATTTGGTACAAGATCTGATATAGTAGCTTTTCTTCACTCCTGCAGTAGGCACAATGATACGTACAAAGGTATGAACTAATGTAAGTACACAGATACGCACACGGGTTGATACAAGTCTAGGCAAGAGGGTAAGCACAGGAGTGGACATGAGAGTAGGTACGGATTTGGTACAAGAGAGGTAGAGATAGTACTTACCAGAATAGGCACAGCAGTAGAAATTAGGCTAGGTACACGGATATACACAAGGGTGGGGAAGAGAGTAGGTACAAGGGTATGCGCAGAAGTAGACACAAAATTAAGCACGTTGGTAGGTTCAGGATTAGAACTTTAAGTAGAAAAAAAGTTAAGAACAGAGTAAGCATAGTAGCACAAAAAATATAAGAACAATAAAAAAATGAATCAGTAGAAAATTAAGTAGAATAAAGGAAAGTAATAAGGAAAGAAAGAAGTGCATCTATAGAAGGTTCAACAGTATGAACAAGTATAAGGTAGGCACAAATATAAGAACAATAGTTATACTATCAAAATTTATACATCTCTGTTCTTTCATTCTCCCATTCAAAGTTTTATAAAAATCGGTGCATTAGTTTTAACGCCAACCTCTTGACGAAATTCGCAAAAAATTGCTGAAAATCTGCCGGGAAGGGTTTTGTACTACTGGCTAAGTTCACGGATATGAGTAATTGTATGCATGTGAGTAGGTACAGTGGTAGTCATAGAGTTACGAGGGTATGTACTCGAGTTTAACAAACATAAAAACAAAGATATGCACAAGAGTAAATACAAGGAAAACTACAAAAGCACAAAACAATAGTAGTTACGAGGGTAGCCACAATTGTAAACACAATGGTAAGCACTAGCATAAAAATCTGGGGGGGGGGGGTTGGCGAGCGGAGCGAGCAGGGGCTACCCTCCCCTACAATTCGTCACGCTCTCCCCATGCCCCCTAAAAAAGTGCTTAACTAACCGTAAAAGTGTACAGAAAATTGCTTATATCTATGTAGTTAAATTTTTCCTATAATTTTCTAATGGGAAGTATTAAAATGCACGGGAAATAAAATCATTTGCACAGGATGTGGGTAGCACTGGAAAATAAATACTTTTGCACGGGAAAATAAATACATTTGCACGGGAAAATAAATACTTTTGCATTGGAAAATAAATACTTTTCCACGTTTTAATTAAAACGTGTTTACCTATCAAGTCTAGAAACAAAATACCACGTGCTCTTTTACTAAGCATCTCTCCACTCATTTTATTATTGAGCTCAGTTCAACTCACAGTGTCGCCTTAGTCGACGAGTAAAGCAAAGAACCAAAAGATGGCTGGTGAGTTAACGTATTTTGAAACCTCTGAGGACTCATCTGAAGAAGAAAATTCATCTGAAGTGATCCAGCAGACTCAAAAAATATGCAGGTGACCAACACGAGTGTCGGTTTTACGTCACAAATACCCATCAGCAACAGAGGCAGAAAGTGCTATAAAGTTAAAAGAAGTTTAGAAAATATCTTCAACGAAAATGGTGGCAGAAAGAAAACGAGTTGAATATCGGTGCGTAAATTAAAAGAGTGTCTGAGTGACCAGCATGCTTGTACCTACTATATCATTCTTCGGATACTTGCGTGTCCTTGTACGAAACAGAAGAGGAGCACGAACAAAAAAATAATAACTCTACACGAGGCTTATCATCAGAAATTAAGTCTTTTGTAAAAGATAAATATGCAGATGGTATTACAAAGCCAAATGCACTACTAAATCTCATTCGTAAAAATCAGATGATAGAACTTGCAAAAGAAAAACTTGTTGATAGAACAATCCGAAGTGATAAAGGCATTCCTTCCGTATTGGCCACAGATCTTAGAGCTTGGTGCAATGAGCGCACTCAAGTTCCGGATGATGAAGATGTACCATACGTGGTTGATTTCCACATTTTTGCAGAATCTTTTGATTTAGAAGAACAGGATTTGAAAATAATTTTATCAACGCTTAGATTGTTAGCATTGGCCAGGAAATTCATGAGATTAGTGCACAACAGATGCGACCTACAATCTGATCTACAAAATAAAAAAAAGCTTTACTAATGTATTAATCTTTCATAATAAATATCTTTAATTTCAATTACAGTTGTATAATGTTCAATAAAACAAATTTTTTGTTTGATTTTGGTTGAGTTTTGCTCTCAATTCTTTTTCCTATGCGAGATCAATTCTATTGCCGATAAAATACATTTTTTTCGCGTGAAATGTTAATTCTACTCCCGTTCAATATATTTTTTTACCGTTTAATACATTTAACTTCTGCTCAAGTTTTTTTTTCCCGTGCATTTATGTTCTTTCCCGTTAAATCACTTATTTTTCCGTGCAAATGTCTTTTTTCCCGTGAATTTGACCTAAAATTTCCCGTGCGTTTGCTTTTTGTCCCGTGCTAATAAATCACACCCTTTTCTAACCCCCCTTACGCCCTTTTTTTTACTAACGCCCCCCAATTTGATATATGTAATCAGTTTCTACCCACACCACCAATTTTTGATATAAGTTATCAGCTATGTAACTATAGAAATTTAAAAAGTAACTACTAAACATTAAGAAAATAAACTAATATCCTAAGATAAAAGAGAGAACCAAAAAAGAATGTCGGTATTTTATTCGTGATGTAATTGGTTGAAGAAGAAAATTTAAAATTTTAATTTTAATTTTTAATTTTTATATTACAATTTAATTAAAACATCTACACTGGGAAAAATGTGATCCGGAATCGAGCCACCCGTAGCGCCGTAATGGAATCGACAAGGTGGATCGTTTCTTCTCCACGGTGCAACAAATATGGCGCACGGTGTTGAAAATTTGAACCACTACGTAGTACCAAATACCAAATCGCAGCCGATCGCAGCGCGTGCGTCAAATTCGGCTCACATATGAAGCAGTTACTGAGCGCGGCGTAGAGACATAACCTCTTCATTTTTGAGCCGTAACTCGAGCACATTTTTCCCAGTGTAGAGAATAGATTTGATAAAAAAATTATTATGTAATCAAGTGTTCGAAATTATCCGATTGAAATCATGAAAATAATCATTATTAGTTATGATCATTACAAACTGAAACAAAACCAATGAATCTATAACCACAAAAGTTTAAATGAATATGAACTCTGAACGTAGCGCAAAAGTAAAGGGTATATATAACTTATTGTAGACTAATTTAGATGAAGCTTTGACAAAATTTGTTTTAGATAATATAATACAATTGCGCGTGCGCTTTGCTTACAGAGCTTCAAGTTTTGACAAGAGGGTAGGTACATGGGTAGATTCAAAAGTGGATAAGTGTTTACCTACAAAGGTTTGAAAATGAATATCAGATTCATAATCAGCAACCCTAAAAACCCCGTTCATGAAGTTTGAAAAAAATGCTACTAAAAATAAATTTCTACCTTGAATAAGTAGCCCTTTTAAGTAGACCAAATTAAAAAATAAATGTCAGATTAGTAATCAGCAACCTTAAAAACCCCTGTAAACAAAGTTTGAAAAAAAAACTATGAAAAATAGATTATAACCTTCAGCAAGTAGCCCTTGCGTAGATCAATTTTAAAAATGAATATCAGATTCATAATCAGCCACCCTAAAAACCCTCTTATAGAATGTTTCAAAAAAATGCTATTAAAAATAAATTTTTACCTGACCTAAGTAGCTCTTTACTCAGGTCAGTTATAAAAATAAAAGTCAAATTCATAATCAGCAACCTTATAAACCCCTGTAGACAAAGATTGAAAAAGAAACTCTTAAAAATAGATTTTTACCTTAAGTCAGTAGCCCTTGCCTAGGTAAATTTTAAAAATGAATATCAGATTCATAATTAGTAACCCAAAAAACCTTTTAATACGATGTTTCAAAAAAATGCTATTAAAAATTAATTATTACTTTACGTAAGTAGCCCTTTACGCAGGTCAATTTGAAAAATAAACGTCAAATTCGTAATCAGCAACCTCAAAAACTTCCATATTCGAAGCTAAAAAAAATTCTATTGAAAATGAAATTTTACCTTAAGTAAGTGGCCCCTACATAGGCCAAATCAGAACATAGAGGTCAGTTTCGTAATCAGCAACTCCAAAAATCCCTGAATACTCAGTTTCAAATCAATCATAGACGTCAAATTCTGAAAAGAGCCTGAGAAAAAATAAATTTTAACCTTGAATAAGTAGACTTTACATAGGTCAAATTTAAAAATGAATGTTGGATTCGTGATTCTGAAGTGCATAGCCTTCTATTATAGTGGTATCACAGTGGCGTGACGGCTAGTAAAATTTTAAAAATTAGTGCCAGGCCCACTGGAACGAATTGGATGCCATATCATTATTAAAAGTAGCAATAGAAAAGAAAATATGACAAGTGCTAAAATATCAAAAAGTTCTATAATAAAAAAGCAACTAGAAAAAAAACTCGAAAAAAAAAATTAATTTGGTAAAAAAGAATGTATCGATTGTAGAAATTAAGCATGTGCTAAATTTTTTTTCTGCGCATAGAGTTGAGAAACTTGTAGAGGATTACTCGCACCTAGGTATTAGTTGAGTGCAGACTATAAGGTGTCACAAAATTCGATGAAAAAATTATATATTACAGAATTGAAACTAATTGTTGCATTATACAGACGCACGATGCAGATTTAACCCTAAAAGTCTAATACGAAAAACAATATGCTCTAAAAAGTGTGTCGGTAGCCTCGAGCAAAAATATCTAAAAAGAAAAAAAAAGTATGGTGAATTATGAAAAGTGAATATAATTTTGCTAGTCTGTTTCTAAAATGTACAATTGCATATTATGCATCTCCACAGGAAACCTCTTGATATAAAACGCATCCTAATGCATGATTTATCGTGATAATCAATGCGTCATATGGAGTTGGATCGCATAAGATTACAGTCGATCGCATTTAACACCGTAGAATTACAGTAGGGCCTCGCATTGCATTGTTTAAAAATATATCTAACTGGATCGCAGTGTTTTGCATTTTAAAAATTACATTGTGCCGGATCGCTTTGGATCATGATGCATCGAATACGACTGCGTTGTATTATTTTGGATTGGCTTGGATCACCTGAATACTGTTGAATCGGATTGAGCTTTAGTTCATCACTTTTTATTCATTGCATTGAATTCTATGTATTTGAATCGCATTGAGCTTGAGAGAATCACTTTTTTTAATTACACTTGACTGAATGTTGACTTTGGATTATAATAAATCGTATCCGATGACGCCGCACCATTTTGAATTGTATTGAATTCGATTGGATTGGATGGGATTGGATTGGATTGAATCGCATCAGATTGGATCGGATCGCATCGGATCGCATTGAATTGGATTGGATTCGATCGCATCGGATCGGATTGAATCGCACTGGATCGCATCGGATCGCATTGGATTGGATTGGACTCGATCGCATCGAATCGAATTGAATCGCATTAGATCGCATCGGATCGGATTGATCGCATAGGATTGCATTAGGATCGGATCGCATTGCATCGCATCGGATCGCATTGGATTGGACTTGATTGCATCGGATCGGATTGAATCGTATTGGATCGCATCGCATCGGATCGCATTGGATTGAATCGCACCGGATCGGATTGAATCGCATTGGATCGCATTGGATCGCATCGGATCGGATTGATCGCATAGGATTGCATTAGGATCGGATCGTATCGGATTGGATTGCATTGCGACCGGATTGGATCGGATTTGTATTTAATTAATTAACTTTCAACTGGAAAATAATAAGGAGTCTGAAAGGGAACTTTATTTTTCACCCAGAAGCAAAATAAATAAAAGACAAATTTGAGATAATCACCGGCAGAATATTGATATTTAAAATACCGAAAAAAAAGTTTCAAGCATTCTATTAATATAGTTTCAGGATCTTAAAAATGGAATGCCAAGATTTTCGATTATTAGTACTTAATTTTATAAACGACCTCATGATAAAATTATTCAGTAATATAAGACATTTTTTAAAGTTTAATTCAAATTTCAGGGATTGATATTGAAAAAGGAACAAAAATGAAGAATTGATTAAAGGAAAAATTATAATTCAGGCCCAAAAAAGTAGAAAATTTTTTTTTCAAGTGACAAATTTATTTATATTTCTTAATTCCTTATATCAGGATATTAAGCAACTTATTCTGGGAGCTTCTATAAATCAAATGATTATTTCTGGGACGTACTTCCTAATTCTGGGACGTCCCAGAAATTGTTCTGTACCAAATTACTCTTTCTGAGATGTTTTTAAAAATGGGTTATTTTGGAATATTTTAGAGTTATGTGGGTACAAAAGGGTTATTTTTACTTTAGGCAGGGGTTGGTGGGAGGATTATTACTTTAGGAAAGCGAAAGGGGATGATTATTACTTTGGTAGGGCGTAAAAGGGTTATTTTGGATTAAAAAATGGGTTATTTTGAATTTTAGAAGGGTTATTTTGGATTCGAGAAGGGTTATATAATGGTTATTTGGTATGAGAAAGGGTTATTTATGGTTTTTAAGAATTCGAACCTCGGAACGATATGGTGTCCGGCTGGTGTACACATAATCGAATATCTTGGCATTACATTTTTAAGATCCTGAAAATATATTAACACCTCACTGCTAGAATGCTTGAAACTTTTTTTTCGGTATTTTAAATATCAATATTCTGCTGGTGATTATCTTAAATTTGTCTTTTATTTATTTTGCTACTGGGTGAAAAATAAAGTTCCCTTTCAGACTCCTTATTATTTTCCAGTTAAAAGTTAATTAATTTAATACAAATCCGATCCAATCCAATCCGATACGATCCGATCCTAATGCAATCCTATGCGATCAATCCGATCCGATGCGATCCAATGCGATCCAATCCAATCCGATACGATCCGATCCTAATGCAATCCTATGCGATCAATCCGATCCGATGCGATCCAATGCGATCCAATGCGATTCAATCCGATCCTATGCGATCCAATCCAATGTCATCCGATGCGATGCGATCCAATACGATTCAATCCGATCCGATGCAATCAAGTCCAATCCAATGCGATCCGATGCGATCCGGTGCGATGCAATGCGATGCGATCCGATGGGATGCAATGCGATGCGATGCGATGCGATGCAATGCGATTCAATCCGATGCGATGCGATCCAATGCGATTCAATTCGATTCGATGCGATCGAGTCCAATCCAATCCAATGCGATCCGATGCGATCCAGTGCGATTCAATCCGATCGGATCCGATCCTAATGCAATCCTATGCGATCAATCCGATCCGATGCGATCCAATGCGATCCGATGCGATCCGGTGCGATGCAATGCGATGCGATCCGATGGGATGCAATGCGATGCGATGCGATGCGATGCAATGCGATGCGATGCGATGCGATGCAATGCGATTCAATCCGATGCGATGCGATCCAATGCGATTCAATTCGATTCGATGCGATCGAGTCCAATCCAATCCAATGCGATCCGATGCGATCCAGTGCGATTCAATCCGATCCGATCCGATCCTAATGCAATCCTATGCGATCAATCCGATCCGATGCGATCCAATGCGATCCAATCCAATCCGATACGATCCGATCCTAATGCAATCCTATGCGATCAATCCGATCCGATGCGATCTAATGCGATTCAATTCGATTCGATGCGATCGAGTCCAATCCAATCCAATGCGATCCGATGCGATCCAGTGCGATTCAATCCGATCCGATGCGATCGAATCCAATCCAATTCAATGCGATCCGATGCGATCCGATCCAATCTGATGCGATTCAATCCAATCCAATCCCATCCAATCCAATCGAATTCAATACAATTCAAAATGGTGCAGCGTCATCGGATACGATTTATTATAATCCAAAGTCAACATTCAGTCAAGTGTAATTAAAAAAAGTGATTCTCTCAAGCTCAATGCGATTCAAATACATAGAATTCAATGCAATGAATAAAAAGTGATGAACTAAAGCTCAATCCGATTCAACAGTATTCAGGTGATCCAAGCCAATCCAAAATAATACAACGCAGTCGTATTCGATGCATCATGATCCAAAGCGATCCGGCACAATGTAATTTTTAAAATGCAAAACACTGCGATCCAGTTAGATATATTTTTAAACAATGCAATGCGAGGCCCTACTGTAATTCTACGGTGTTAAATGCGATCGACTGTAATCTTATGCGATCCAACTCCATATGACGCATTGATTATCACGATAAATCATGCATTAGGATGCGTTTTATATCAAGAGGTTTCCTGTGGAGATGCATAATATGCAATTGTACATTTTAGAAACAGACTAGCAAAATTATATTCACTTTTCATAATTCACCATACTTTTTTTTTCTTTTTAGATATTTTTGCTCGAGGCTACCGACACACTTTTTAGAGCATATTGTTTTTCGTATTAGACTTTTAGGGTTAAATCTGCATCGTGCGTCTGTATAATGCAACAATTAGTTTCAATTCTGTAATATATAATTTTTTCATCGAATTTTGTGACACCTTATAGTCTGCACTCAACTAATACCTAGGTGCGAGTAATCCTCTACAAGTTTCTCAACTCTATGCGCAGAAAAAAAATTTAGCACATGCTTAATTTCTACAATCAATACATTCTTTTTTACCAAATTAATTTTTTTTTTTCGAGTTTTTTTTCTAGTTGCTTTTTTATTATAGAACTTTTTGATATTTTAGCACTTGTCATATTTTCTTTTCTATTGCTACTTTTAATAATGATATGGCATCCAATTTGTTCCAGTGGGCCTGGCACTAATTTTTAAAATTTTACTAGCTTTCATGCCACTGTGATACCACTATTACTCTCATCTAAATCGCTTTTCCACGGAAAAAGGTTAATCTCTTTGGTAGTTATGAAGATGAGTGGTATGAAGTCAGAAATCATTTCAAGCTATTTTAATTGAATAAAATACTGAGAATAAATTTTTTCTTTTTCAAGTATTTATTTTTATCATCCCAAAAAAAAAAAAAATTAATTAATTAATAAAAAATAAAAAATTGTCGATCAAGCTTAGTTCTTATTTTAAAAAAACTTCTTTTATAGCAATATAAAAGAAGTTTTATCAAATATAATGACCACAAATTAAAGCTAGTAAACGAAATTGTTTTTTCACAACAATTAATACGTATAGGTAGCTGAACTAAAATTTGTTTTGCTTTACATGAAATCCTGCAACTTTAAATGGTTATGATGCGCGTACACGTATTTCCCATACTTTACCCGATGTTTAGAAAAAAATACCATGGGCTCCCTCCTCGATCATGCTACTCAACAAGTTAGACAAGGACAAATAAACATTTTCCAAGCCTCTTGCTCTCTCTTTCTCTCTAACTCGTGCACGGTGGATCAGCTGTGGCAAAGCCTAGGCGGGGTCTAATGACTTGTTGGAGGGGACGCATATATATAGGTATACAGCTACGTAATCTCGCAAGTTTTCGTGATGTTACGTTTTTTTGCTGCAGCCCCCCGTGCGTCGTAACCTCCGATAAAGAACTTCGTTCTAAAAAAAGTACGCTCGGCGCACGGTACCTTGAAAAAAACACGGAAAATGAAATACGCGTGGTCACCAATGTGCCGGTGCACCGTTGAGTGCCCTTCGTCCCCTTCCTCTTCTCTCTCTCTCTCTCTTTTTCCTTTTCTTAAACACTCAAAACGAATCTCAAAAAAATTGAGAAAAAGACAACCGAAGTAATGCGGCTATCCAGCGGCCCAGCATGTACGGCATATGTACTGGTGGAAGAAAGAGAAAAAAGCGTTTGTCCCCTCTCTCGTTTTTTCTCAGAACATCTGAATTAAACTTTTTATCCACTAAAGTCATGCGCAATTGTGCTAGGAGCCCATAAACTGAAGGAATAAGAGTGTAAATGAATAAATAAACACTTTGTTGTAGGTTAAACTCAGCTTGTTTTAATTAATCAATCTCGGGTATACGCGTGTGCTCTGTACGGCATCAGCATGGACACTACTGCGGCAGTAGCATCCGTGGCGTTGGTAGCGCACACACATACGGACTACATACCGACTCATACTAAACTTATGCTTGTTTCTAACATCAATCCCAACATGCTGTAAACAAGAAAAAAAGATATTATTTTTTATCTTTTAATTATGATATTTTTTTTTCATATTAATCTTTATTACCTATGAAAGTTATAAGATACAGAGACCCTTTTAACATTTATTAAATTGGGGGTACATTAGGTTTACAACTGTTGGTTTTCATAAAGTCCGTCGGGTGCTCTAGTCCTCGAATGCTTCATCTTATAATGTGAAGATGCCGTCGAATATTTCATCAACTATAGATGGGTGGCAGTGAAGGGTTGACAGGTTCTAGCCTCATATGGTGTGATTCAATCATAATTCATTTATCAACAATTAACACAAGTTAATTGTCGATTATCATTCAATATGTCTGTTCGAATTGCAATGGATTCAGACAGGCAAGGTTCTTTATGGGTGTAGTCGCAGGCTTGTGTGAACTAAAGATATAAGAGTTAAATTTCTTTCCGCTAAACGGACTGTATATTTGAAGTGGAAAAGTTTTATTTGATGAAAGCTGTACGGTTATAAGTTGAATATGTAAAAATTTGTTTCGTTTTATAACTATTTATTTAAAAACAGTATAATTGTTTTATAATCAACACTACCAGTGCTTGCTTTGAACTAACTAACAAGACGTCAAATTTATTAAAAAAGTGGTTTGAAAGTAACTTGCATATGGAAAAGTTACATCTACAATTATTGATTTTCTTTTAAAGAAATATGAGATAATAAAAATATTAATCTTTTAGTTATTTTCAAACATATTTCTCTGTACATATGTTCGATGAATAAACTTGTGTTATGAATCCGAGTATCTCTATGACAAATATTCAATTAGTGTTGAGCTATGGTGGTGCAATTAATTATGAAATTTCAAAGCAAGATTTGAACTTGAAAACTTATACTTTGAAACCTTTTTTTTGAAAAAAAATTTGATTATGTTGAGTACTTTATCAATTGCAGTTGTGACATAAAATTAATTCTATAACCTTTTTTTTTGATAGGCAGTTTTTAAGTTTGAATGTATTTTTTACGATCTTTTTAAATAGTTTGAAAACGCTCTTCAAAAAAATATTGCTTGAATATTCAGGCAAATAAGTAATATTATATTTTTAAACTTGATTAATTTGATTAAAAATACTTATTTTAATTATTAATAAATCTTTCTGATTTTAGAGCATTTGTCAAAATATTATGTCTATACTCTTCTCAAAAAAAAGCAAAACGCTATCGACACGCAATCAGGTGCAAACAAAATCAAGCTATTGAAATTTAATTTGAGTAAGTATCTCCAAGATTTTTATGTTATTTATTTTGAAATCAAACGAATGGTTCGGGTGGTAAGGTTGTTAATGTGTTCTGTTTTGTTAGTCACCTGTATAGTCATTGGAATTAGTTTTATGTTTATTTACTTAAGTTATAAATTTTGTTAGTTTAGAGAATATTGAGTTGCTAATTAACTAAAAATTCACCCTAGTAAACGTCTTTTCCCGCCTACCGCCAGTCATCTAGATTCTGATACTCTAGTAATCACAAAAAAAAAATCAATCCCTGATGAGTATCAGTTATTTTTTAAGCAACTGTGCTCTTAAGAGAGACTCAGAATGCAAACTGTCGTTTCCTAGGCGACCTGGTAGCGTGATTCACAATAATCAGTTCCCACATCTATGTACACGAATTCCTGATGAACCAACATAATTCAGTTCAATGATAATAACTGACAGGAATTTGTTCAGTTAATTATAACATACAAGGTTTAAGTAAAATATACATAAAAAAGTTTACTATCAAAAAAAAATAATAATAACTTTACGTAATCCAAATCGTTATCCCTAAGTCTCAGTCATTCAACTTTTACGGTGCTAACATCGTCTCATAAAAAACATTAAATTTACAAAGTAATTTTTCATTGTGCTTTTGTGGAATAATTAAAATTAACAGAAGACTTTAATTTCAAGTTTCAATAACAAAAAAAAAGAAAACTCTTAATAGTTCCAAGGAGGTAGATCTCCTTTTATTCAAAAATTGAATTTGACCAAACAAAAAACAAACAAACAAAAAATTAAGTATAATTAAATAGAAAAGCGATACTCAATATTTTAAATCAGTACCTCACTCCTGTTTTCACAGCAGCACAGTAGTCTTTAAGTTACTAACACGCGGGTTTGGAAAACGTAATTTGTCTTGAAGCCTTATATTTAACTTGTGGACTTATTTCTTAATAATCGTGGCGAAATTCCACATCAAAAATTTGATATTGTAAGCGAAAGAAATAAAAAAATATATGCTCAGCGTTAAATTTTGTACTCGAAATTACTAAATTTAGCGAGTGAATTTAATTTAGAAAACTCAAGTAAGAGTCAAAAAAAAATGCTTCCGCCAACAAATGAATTTCGAAGGCCAAGAATAGTTGTGCTTGATGATCCAAGTGGAAAGGGCAAAATGACCGAGAGTCTTCTCGGGAAAACGAAACGAAAAATAGTAATCATTACCACGTCGCGATTGCTCCTTATATACCCGTGGTGATCGATGTATCGATAAATTTTAAGTCTGCACCATGCAACAACTGATCGTAATGTTTGCAAACTCAAACGTTATGTGCAGCTGGTGCTTGATTCTATTAATTTAGTACGTGATCATTCGTTTTTAACTGCTGTTGCACGAGCTTTTCCTTCCCTTTTAAGATTTACAATTAAGGCTGTGAGGGTCAAATTTGAAATTTCTTTTTTGTACAGAGCCAAAACTCTATTTGTATTTACATTATATAAATTAAATTAATTATCAAGCGAAGGAAATCAGCTAGAGAATTAGAACACAAATACACACATGTAATCCAGTAATGTAGGTCTACTTTAGAGTAGGGGAAATCGGCGAGCCGATACTGCGAACCACAGCCGTGCATTTTTCAGAGGGCACTTTCTATCTAACTCTGAAACCGATAAGTTCTAAATTTACTCCAAAAGGTAAGATTATAGTATTTTTTTTGGTTGGCGAAACCTTGTAAATTTACGTGTATAAATTTTTAATAATTGGCTATAGATTAAATAGGAATTGCTGACAGTGCGGTGGCCAGTGTAATTATTTTTAATTTCAAATCGGCCAATAAATAAGAAAAAGAGAGAGAATAATTTAGCGGGCATCGTCTTGATCCTCCTGAAAGCTGACAAGGTAATCTAAAAGTTCGTCTAGATCAGAGAGAGTCAAAGTAGGATTTTTTTTTTAAGCTGGTTAAGTTAGATATATTTTTTTTATAGGGATAATTATCGAAATATCATTATCCACATTTTTTTTTATATCCAACACTGATGAGTGGGGTATAAGTTGATTTATTTTTGTAAAAAATTATAAGAATTTTCTTTCATGATTTTTTTTGAATAAAACAAGGGAATTTTGAGTATGAAAGAGTAGAATAGATTACTTATTGTACATTCAATTCCTTATCTCCTGACACCGATAAAAAAGGAAACTGAACTTTGATTTTTTTTTTTTTTTTTTTTTATTTCTACTGAATAAGCTTGCGATAATTTGAAACCTATGTGAATGCTGTGCAAGCCAACACATTTTTTTTGTTGTTTAAGATTTTGAGAACTAGTATCTATGATAATTTTTATTGATGAAATTTTCACGTTAAAAGTACGTCAGTACAGTGATAACCTCACCTACTCTACACTCGTGTATGCTTGTTTGCCACTCAATTTGAAATTATTGTGCGTGGACTTCCATCAGAAGTGCCTTTAATAAATAACAGTTGAAATCATTTTTATTGATGATAATTGACTTTTAATTGATGATAATTGACTTTTAATTGATGATAATTTAGTTTTAACCAAAATTATACAAGTCCTTAGAGAAAGAGTTGGATTAACGACTCTTGAACAAACAACTGCAGCCATGGCCCGACGACTTGCATCTGCGAAAACATGCAGTTCCAACTTTGCTGACGAGCTGCACCCTATCCAACGAGGGATTGAAACGTCTGACACATTTTGCAGCTGTTCGAGAAATGTTGTCCAACGTTTGGCCATTGAACTTGGTATTATTTCATCCCAATCAAGATGACCTCGCCAAATGTCTTGAATTAGCATTTTAGCCATTAACCCATTAACGCCCAAATGGCCAAGATTTTTCGGTGAACTTTGGGTTGAAAAATCTTAAAGAAAAACTCAAAAAATTGATAGGAAAATTCCCGTTTCGACTATTTTCAAGTATGCTCTATAAAATCCTGTAGTTAAAAATAGCAAAAAAATTGTTTTTCAATGGTTTATTAACAAAAAAAAAAAAAACAAAAAAAACAAGTTTTTTCATGGATTTTTTTTTTCTTTTAAATCGAATTTTACGGAGGGTAGAAATCTTTTTTTTAGTGTCAGAAAGTTGATAAAAGGGGGACGTTCGGTTTGAAGTTTCCAAATCTTTTTTAAAATTGTTGTTGCGATTTTTTTTTGACAAAATGGCAGCCAAAAAAGTAGTACATAATTTATCGCGTCGTGGCAAAGTAGGTACAAGGGTATGTGCAGGAGTAGACACAAAATTAAGCACGTTGGTAGTTCAGAATCCGGGGTCAAAAATAGGGGTTCCCATTTAAAAAACCAGACTTTGGGCCCATAGGGCCAAAAATAAGGTCCCGCTATACATATCTGAAATTCACTCATTCTTTCAACAATTCGAACATAAAAACCGAAAATTCCTCCCGCCTCTGTTTTCATGGATTTTTTTTTTAACCGAATTTTATGGAGAGTAGGAATCTTTTTTTTAATGTCGGAAAGTTGATAAAAGGGGGATGTTAGGTTTGAAGTTTCCAAATCTTTTCTAATATTGTTGTTGCGATTTTTTTTTGACAAAATGGCAGCCAAAAAAGTAGTACATAATTTATCGCGTCGCGGCAAATGATACAGCAGACATAAAAAACGAGTTTTTTTTAGAACTAAATAGTGGCTTGAGAATAAAAAAGTGTGTTTTCTTTGTTTCATGATAGTCTCCATCATTAAAATTTCCAAATTCGAAGAATTAGGCCCAATACTGTCAGGACCCAAAATTGAAAATAGAATTATTGAAAAATAAAAAATACTACCGTATTATACTTAAAATTTTAAGAAATAATTTTATTTACAATGTTGGGTCCTGACAGTATTGGGCCTAATTCTTCGAATTTGGAAATTTGAATGATGGAGACTGTAATGAAACAAAGAAAACACACTTTTTTATTCTCAAGCCACTGTTTAGTTCTAAAAAAAACTCGTTTTTTATGTCCGTTATATCATTTGCCACGACGCGATAAATTATGTACTACTTTTTTGGCTGCCATTTTGTCAAAAAAAAATCGCAACAACAATTTTAAAAAAGATTTGGAAACTTCAAACCTAACGTCCCCCTTTTATCAACTTTCCGACATTAAAAAAAAGATTCCTACTCTCCATAAAATTTGGTTAAAAAAAAAATCCATGAAAACAGAGGCGGGAGGAATTTTCGGTTTTTATGTTCGAATTGTTGAAAGAATGAGTGAATTTCAGATATGTATAGCGGGACCTTATTTTTGGCCCTATGGGCCCAAAGTCTGGTTTTTTAAATGGGAACCCCTATTTTTGACCCCGGATTCTGAACTACCAACGTGCTTAATTTTGTGTCTACTCCTGCACATACCCTTGTACCTACTCTCTTCCCCGCCCTCGTGTATATCCGTGTACCTAGCCTAATTTCTACTGCTGTGCCTATTCTTGTAAGTACTATCTCTACCTCTCTTGTACCAAATTCGTACCTACTCCCACGTCCACTCTTGTGCTTGCCCTCTTGCCTAATCTTGTATCAACCCGTGTGCGTATCCACGAACTTACATTAGTTCATACCTTTGTACGTATCATTGTGCCTACTGCAGGAGTGACGTATTGAATGCACTTTTTAAGTATTGTGCAATAATAGTGAATTTTTGCTGACTTGAAAGAATTATAAAAATATTATTTTTTAACTGTTTTATATATTTTGATTACTGCTATTATTTTGTTATTTTTATTTTATGAAATATAAGTTTTTTTTAGTATTTCAATAGCAACTTTTTAAATTTCTATAATTACATAAGTAATAACATATATCAAAAATAGGAGGTATAGGTAAAAGTGATAACATATATCAAAAATGGGGGGCGCACAGTGAACGGATCCGAAAATCGTTGGAAAGAATCTATTTAAATGAAGGAAAATAAAGCTAGAGAGATGTGGTCAACGACAATCAAAAGCTAATTTAATAACAATCATAGGAAAAATATAAAAATTATAGGTTTTCCATTCCTAACCTGAAAAAAATGCAGAAAAAAAAAAATCACGAATGTGTAATTTTCGTCCAAAATCTGAAAAGAACGAATACGATTGTAAAATCAATTTTTTTTTAGTTTATGGCAAAAATAAATGATTTTATAAACATTTCTTTTACTGTTTTTAATTAAACATGTTTAAATCGTAATTATCGATAAAACAAACTATTTTTTAAACATAAAATTCTCTGTAACTTCATAAAATATACTATGTAATTAAAATATGTTACGTGAAAAATGTAAAAAATCAAACAACCCCATAACTGAATTCGTCAGACTTCTACAACCCAATAATCGAAATTATCAGGCTCTTACAACCCTATAACTGAATTCGTCAGACTTCTACAACCCAATAACCGAATTCATCAGGCTCTTACAACCCTATAACTGAATTCGTCAGACTTCTACAACCCAATAACCGAATTCATCAGGCTCTTCCAACTCCATAACGAAATTCGTCAATTTCCTACAACCCTATAACTTAATTCATCAACCTTCAATCCTTCAAACATACAACTCCATAACCAAATTGATCAGATTCTTACAACCCCATAACCAAATTGATCAGACTCCTACAACCCATAACTGAATTCGTCAAATACCCACAATCCTATAACCATGTTCGTCAAACTCCTACACAACCCCATAATAGAATTTGTCATACTTCTACAACCCTATCTTCGAAATCATCAGACTTCTATAACCTATAAAAGAATTAATTAGACTTCTACAACCCCATAACCGAATTAATAAAGCTTCTGAAACCAATAATCAAACTTGTTAGACTTCTACACACTCATAACTAAATTCTTTAGACTTCTATTTATTCTTCAAGCCTACAACTCCTTAACCGAATTCGTCAGACTTTTACAACCCATAATTAAATTCATGAGACTTCTGCATATTCCTTAAGCCTAAAACCCCATAACCAGGACTTCTAAAACTCCATATCTTAATTCGTTAGATTTCTCAGTATTTCTCAAGTCTACAACCCCGTTAACTGAAATAGTTTTAATTTTACAACTATATTCATCAAGCCCCTACAATCTTGCAACCAAATTTATCAGACTTCTACAACCCCATACTTGAACTTGTCGTATTTGTAGAACCTAACGGATTTCCCTTTACTTCTACAACCCCATAACCCAACTCATCCGACAAAAAAAATTGATTAAAATCAACAAAATTCGTAAAGAATTATCAATGATCCAAATCATTGGTTTTTGGACTTATGGTAAAAAAAAAAAAAAAAAAAAAAAAAATGATAAAAATGAGCCTTATGATCATTTTATGAATCTTTGGGATCTTTAAAAATGATTATAAGGATCATTTTGTGATACTCACAAATTCATCGGATCATTCCAAAAATTTCACAATCTTTTAAAATAATTCGTACAATTATCAACTGGGATCAAAACTTTGTTTTCCATGTATTATCTTTCTAAAATAATTGTTCATTGCTATTATCTTTTAAATACATTTTTACTGCGTAAACTTTATAATTACAATCGGCAATAAATGGAAGTTTTCTATCATTGGAATTTTTTTTGTCTACCGAAAAAAAATTTATTTTCTCTCTATGTAAAATATATTCGGCAATTGAAATTTCGATTGTTGGAAGTTTTCAATACTTGGAAACAATTCAAAAATTCTTAAGGACAATTTTTAACCACTTTAATTCGAAGTGATTTAGCTTGTCCTGACCATCTCTTGTTATGAAAAGTATGGCATACTCGGAAATTATTGAACTTGTGGACGCGTTAAATCTGATAAAGAAGATGATTGTAAAAATATAATCGAAATAAATTGTAGAAATAAAACGAATTAGGTTATAGAGTTTTTAGCTTGAGGAATAGAAGGTTGGTGAATTCAGGCATGTAATTGGAGTTTGCTGAGTCGAGTTATAAAGTTGTTGAAGTCTGATCAATTCGGTAATATAGAGTTGCAGGAGTATAAAAAATTCAATTATGAGGTTGTAGGCTTGAAGAATGGATTGTTGTTGGATTTGCGATCACTTATAGGGTTGTAGAATATTGACGGACTCAGTTATGGGGTTGTAGAATTCTGACGAATTTGGTTATGGGTTTGCAGACTTTAGGAATAGAAGTCTAAATAGGACTTCTAAAACCCCATAGCTTAATTCGTTAGACTTCTATGTATTCCTCAATCCTACAACCCTGTTGAATGGATTTGTCATAATTTTACAACCCTATAGAAATTTTTGATGTACTCCTACAACCCTATAGCCGAATTCATCAGACTCTTACAACCCGTCTAGCTCCTGCAATCTCATAATTAACTTTATATGCCTTTGCAACCCCATAACTAGATTCGTTAGACTTTTACAACTACATATCCAAATTCATCAAGCTCCTATAACTCAATAACTGAAATCGTCAAACACCCACAACCCTATAATCATATTCATCAGATTCCTACACAACCCCATCATAGAATTTGTCTGACTTCTTCAACCCTATACTCAAACTTATCTAACTTCTACAACCTATAAAAGAATTCGTCAGACTTCTACAACCCCATAACTGAATTAGCCGAATTCCTTTAACTCCATAACCGAATTCATCAGCCTTTTATTCCTCAAACTTGCAATCCCATTACCATTTTGATCAGGCTCTTACAACCTCATAACTTAATTGATCAGATTCCTACAACTACATAACTGAATTTGTTAAACGCTCAAAATCTTATAAGCAAATACGTCCTTTATATGTAATTCTCAAGCCTATAATCCCATAAATGAATTTGTCAGAACTATATAACCCTAGAAGTATATTTGTCACATTTTCATTAAGTCTAAAAATCTATGATTTGGTGGATCATTGATAATTCTTGTTACACAGCAAATAATTATAAAAAAAAAGTTGAATGAATTCCACGATAAAGTGCAAAAAGAATGCAATAGTAATACAAAGTGCACAACAATCAAAATGACATGAGACATCGTTGTTTTACGAATTTTGTTGATTTCAATCAATTTTTTTTTTTTGTCAGATGAGTTCGGTTATGGGGTTGTAGAAATAAAGGGAATTCTGTTAGGTTCTGCAAGTACGATAAGTACAAGTATAGGGTTGTAAAAGTCTGATAAATTTGGTTGCAGGGTTGTAGGAGCTTGATGAATATGGTTGTAGAATTTAAACGATTTCAGTTAACGGGGTTGTAGACTTGAGGAATACTTAGAAATCTAACGAATTAAGATATGGAGTTTTAGAAGTCCTGGTTATAGGGTTTTAGGCTTAAGGAATATGCAGAAGTCTCATGAATTTAATTATGGGTTGTAAAAGTCTGACGAATTCGGTTAAGGAGTTGTAGGCTTGAAGAATAAATAGAAGTCTAAAGAATTTAGTTATGAGTGTGTAGAAGTCTAACAAGTTTGATTATTGGTTTCAGAAGCTTTATTTATTCGGTTATGGGGTTGTAGAAGTCTAATGAATTCTTTTATAGGTTATAAAAGTCTGATGATTTCGAAGTTAGGGTTGTAGAAGTATGACAAATTCTATTATGGAGTAGTGTAGGAGTTTGACGAATATGGTTATAGGATTGTAAGTATTTGACGAATTCAGTTATGGATTGTAGGAGTCTGATCAATTCGGTTATGGGGTTGTAAGAATCTGATCAATTTGGTTATGGAGTTGTATGTTCAAAGGATAGAAGGTTGATGAATTAAGTTATAGGGTTGTAGGAAATTGACGAATTTGGTTATGGAGTTGGAAGAGCCTGATGAATTCGGTTATTGGGTTGTAGAAGTCTGACGAATTCAGTTATAGGGTTGTAAGAGCCTGATGAATTCGGTTATTGGGTTGTAGAAGTCTGACGAATTCAGTTATGGGGTTGTATGATTTTTTATGATTTTTTACGTAATATATTTTAATTACATAGTATATTTTATGAAGTTACATGAATTTTATGTTTAAAAAATATTTTGTTTTATCGATAATTACGATTTAAACATGTTTAATTAAAATCAGTAGAAGAAATGTTTTTAAAATCATTTATTTTTGCCATAAACTAAAAAAAAAATTGATTTTACAATCGTATTCGTTCTTTTCAGATTTTGGACGAAAATTACACATTAGTGATTTTTTTTTCTGCATTTTTTTCAGGTTTGGAATGGAAAACCTATAACTTTTATATTTTTCCTATGATTGTTATTAAATTAGCTTTTGATTGTCGTTGACCGCTTCTCTCTAGCCTTATTTTCCTTCATTTAAATAGATTCTTTCCAACGATTTTCGGATCCGTTCACTGTGGGGCGTGGGTGAAAAAAGGGCGTGTGGGGGGGGGCGTGATTAGACAATTATAGGAAAAATTAAAACATATAGAAATAAGCATATTTCGGTACACTTTTACGGTTAGTTAAGCACTTTTTTGAGGGGCCTGTGGGGCGTGGGGAGGGCGTGGGGGGGGGCGTGGGAAAGGAAAAACAACTATATAATATAGTAAGATATATCCTTCTACACATGCATTTGGTTCTACATCTGTTTCTACTCCTATGCTAACTCTAGTTCTTTATTTTTTTTATTTAAATTTTTAACACTGAATCTAGCCTTTTGCATAATCTTTTTTTATCCTCTTGTGCTTACTACTGTAAATACCGGTATAATAAACCTTGTTCATAACATTGTTTCAAGCTTGATAACTTCTCTTGTTACAACATTGTACCTAGTCCCGTACCTACACTTTTCATTACGTTTGTAACTTTGAACCTACGCTTATATGTAAAGTTTTGCTTAATATGGTTCCTATGCTAATTGTGACAATTGTAAACAACAATTTTTTACCTAGTTTCCTTCACATGAATCTACTTGCTTCAATTTTAGTGTTTGCTGTTGTTTTTTCTTTTTTTCATGCTTTGATTTTTAACTCTGAACCTTTATTCTCATCTTTGTGAATACTATCGTTTCTATTGTTCTTCTTAAATCTTTTTGTAATGACAATCGTGAGACTAGTCTTTTTCATACACTTTTGCCCACACAGTTGTTTAACTTTTTTGACAAATATTTCCTACATCCGTTTACATTTGTTATCAACATTTTTTCTACCTAAGTTTCTCCCAATTAACGTACCCTGATTGATATCGAAGTTTACCTTACGACACCAGTTTCCAGCCATGTGCAGCCTCTTTTACATTGTTATTATTTTTATACTTCAATTTTTAACTTTGAACGTATGTTGTTCTTATTCTTATGCCTACTTTTGTTTCTACCATTAGTTCAGTTTTTTTTTCTTTTTTATCTTCTGAGAACTGATTTAAGCCTTGAAACAAATATCATTTCTACCCTTTGATCTTACATAATAGATACGCAACTCTCTACCTACAATTGTGCCTACCCTTCTGCCTACTATTGTGCATTTTTAAATACTTTCTCTTGTTCATAAAATTATTTATACCTTTAAACATACTCTTGTGGATACCCTTTTATGGTGTCTGCTGACTACTCTTAGGGTTGTACAGGGTCTGGAGAAAGTATGGAACCGATCAATTATCTCGAAATACAAGCATTTTTTGTATAGCTTATGCAACGGAGAAGTTGTCTGAATTTAAATTTCTGATTAGGTGGGCCGGATAAAATTATGCCCAGGGCCTTATTTTGGGCCCTACAAACCCAAAGTCCGATTTTTTAAATGGAAACCCCTATTTTTTATCCTGGATTCGAAAAGAGCGGAAAATTTTAGGTCCACATAGGGGTTTGAAAAAATTTTACTGGCTTTCCTGAGGCCCTCAGAAGGGCCAAAAGTGCCCAGTAATCATTGTTCGGAAAATAATGGAAAAAAAAACATTTACTTACAGCACAAGCCTCGAGAGGGTATTCTGAATAAAACTGCCGACCTGAGGCCAAGATGAAATAGAGCCCAGGGCCTTATTGTGGGCCCTACGGACCCAATGTCCATTTTTTTAAATGAAAACCCCTGTTTTTGATCCCAGATGATCCCCGAATATCCCCCTCCCCCTCCAAAAACCTAAGAGGCCCTACGTACCACAAATTCATCCCTGGTATGGCTACCCCTTAGCTGCCACCCCCCAATAACCTAAGGGGCCCTACAGACAAGAAATCAATCACTGGTATGGCTACCCCTTAGCTGACAACCCCATCAACCTAAGGGGCCCTGCGTACCACAAATTCATCCCTGGTATGGCTACCCCTTAGTTGCTACCCCCCAATAATCTAAGGGGCCCTGCGTACCACAAATTAATCCCTGGTATGGCTACCCCTTAGCTGCTACTCCCCAAAAACCTGTTAATGATATTTTGGACGAAAATTCCAAAAATTTGTTTACCCCCCAAGCATCTAAATCTAAATATCCTGGGCGTCAAGTCGAATAAATCAACTGATTATTTACCCCCCAAGTCTTCTTGTCTGTAGGGACCCTTAGGTTATTGGGGGGTAGCAGCTAAGGGGTAGCCATACCAGGGTTTAATTTGTGGTACGCAGGGCCCCTTAGATTTTTGGGGGGTAGCAGCTAAGGGGTCGCGATACGAGGGTTTTATTTGTGGCTCGTAGGGCCCCTTCGGTTATTAGGGGGTGGCAGCTAAAGGGAAGCCATACCAGGGATCAATTTGTAATACGCAGGGCCCCTTAATTTGAAAGGGGTTGTCAGCTAAGGGGTAGCCATACCAGGAATCAATTTGTAATACGCAGGGCCCCTTAGGTTGATGGGGGTTGTCAGCTAAGGGGTAGCCATACCAGTGATTTATTTCTTGTCTGTAGGGCCCCTTAGGTTATTGGGGGTAGCAACTAAAAGGTAGCCATACCAGGGTTTCATTTGTGGTACGCAGGGCTCCTCCGGTTATTGGGGGATGGCAGCTAAGGGGTAGCCATACCAGGGTTTAATTTGTGGTACGCAGGGCCCCTTAGATTTTTGGGGGGTAGCAGCTAAGGGGTCGCGATACGAGGGTTTTATTTGTGGCTCGTAGGGCCCCTTCGGTTATTGGGGGGTGGCAGCTAAGGGGTAGCCATACCAGGGATGAATTTGTGGTACGTAGGGCCTCTTAGGTTTTTGGAGGGGGAGGGGGATATTCGGGGATCATCCGGGATCAAAAACAGGGGTTTTCATTTTAAAAAATGGACATTGGGTCCATAGGGCCAACAATAAGGCCCTGGGCCCTATTTCATCTTGGCCTCAGGTTGGCAGTTTTATTCAGAATACCCTCTCAAGGCTTGTGCTGTAAGAAAATTTTTTTTTTCTATTCTTTTACGATCAATGATTACTGGGCACTTTGGGCCCTTCTGAGGGCCTCAGGGAAGCCAGTAAAATTTTTTCAAACCCTTATGTGGACCTAATATTTTCCGCTCTTTTCGAAACCGGGATCAAAAATAGGGGTTCCCATTTTAAAAAATCGGGCTTTGGGTCTGTAGGGCCCAAAATAAGGCCCTGGGCCCAATTTCATCTGGCCCACCTGATCAGAAATTTAAATTCAGATAACTTCTCCGTTGCATGTGCTTTACAAAAAATGCTTGTATTTCGAGATAATTGACCGGTTCCATTCTTTTTCCAGACCCTGTATTTGTTTCTAATACTGTGATAACCTTGTAACTTTGAACCCATCCCTGTAACAATGATCGTGCCTATCATTGTTCATGTCTTAGTTGTTACCATTGTGAAAATATTTTTCGTTAACTAGCCTCCTACTCATGCACCTACTCTTGTTTCTATTATAATATTTTTCATATGCTATTGACCTATGCCGTTATTTCACCTTTTAATTTCTTTTTTTAGGTACTGCCAACTAACCATGTTTACTCCAGGTTAATTTTTACATTCCTATAGTTACATAGCTAATAACATATATCAAAAATGGGGGGGTAAAAAAGTGAGTGGGGGGCGTGATTAGATATAATATAGTAAAATATATATAGTGAATATCATTTTTATTTTTACTCGAAAACTTTGTAAAAATATATTTTTTAAATATATATATATTTTTTATATGTTTTAGGTTACTATCTTCCAATATTATACATATAGACATGTAGTCGTATCCAGGAGGAGCTCTTTTCAGGGTACCCCCCTGCTCGCTCCGCTCGCCACCCCCAGAATTTTATACTTGTACTTACATACTTGTGTATACATCTGTGGCTATCCTCGTACAAGAAGAGAAAAAAATTGGAGTTTCTCCAATTTCAGATTGGAGGCGCACTGAACCTTACTCGATTGGAGATTCTCCATACGGTTATTGGAGTTTCTCCAATTTTTTATGGTAATTCTCGCCAGCTCGGGGCGGTGTGTAGTATAACCTCACTTCCGAAATACTTCATAGAGAGTTTTTGTTTATTTTTATATAGGTCATCACATTGACCGGTGTGCTTTTTTGAAATTAATTGATGAAGGAGTCAAAGAAATAATTAAAGCCTGGGGTGACAGAAACAAGTTTCAAGAAAAATATGATAATTATTCTTTAAAAAGACAAGCAGATAAAAATTTATGTATTATACACATATGCATTTAAACCGATTTAAAAAAATAAAAAATAAAATAAAGGAAAAGTAACAAAAAATTAAAATTGTCAATTTTTTGAACCAAAAAAAATACTTTTGCCATCGCAAAATCCCCGAGGAAGGGCCCCAGGTATACCCGTCGTCGGCACCCTGGTCATCCAGGTGTTAAGTGTCGTCCTGTGACTGCAATACCTTTCCCGAGAAATTCCTAAAAAATCCCCGAGGAAGGCCCCCAGGTGCAGCCGTCGTCGGCACCTTGGTAAAATGGTCCTCGAGGACCATTGCACCTTCAGGTATATGAACTCCTCAGGTGCATATCTACCATCGGCGATCTGCAGGTTACCCCGCAGATCTGAGAGATTATTTCAAAAATCATCTTCGCATGCAAATCGTCTTCAAAATTCACAATTTTAAATTGTAGGAGTACTAAAAAAAATGGGAGAAACTTCAATTTTTCAAGATAGGAGAATCTCCAATTTTTTTTTTTTTTTGTTGAAACCCCCCTCTAAATTGGAGAAACTCCCATTTTTTTTTCTCATTGTTTTTACCATTGTTTCTACTTTTGTGTCTATCCTTGTATTGGGATAGCCACAACAAAAATGAGCAGAAGAGTTCTCTTCTGCTCATTGTTTTTATAATTGTTTATACTTGTTTCCACACCCTCGTAACTTTATGACTACTACTGTACCTACTAACAAGCCTACAATCACTCCAATCCTTGTGTTTAGCTTTGTAACATAACTACTATTCCTTTAGTTTTTCTATGTTTTTGTATCTACCTCTGTGACTTCCCTAATTTCTATTTTTGTACTTTTCATTTTTTCTACTTATGTTAATGCTGATTTACTTTTTTTTTTTCATTTGTTTGACTTTTATGCTTACTCTGTTGCTATTTTTTTTTTTTTTTTTTTTTCTCAACATCTAACCCTGAAACTTCTTTTATACTATTGTTTTCGATCCTGTACAAACCTTTGTACGTAAACACTTAACCACTTTTGAATCTACCCATGTACCTATCCTCTTGCCAAACCTTGAAGCTCTCTAGCGCGCAAGCGCGCGCAATTGTATTATCTAAAACAAATTTTGTCGAAACTTCATCTAAATTAACCTACAATAAGTTATATATACCCTTTACCTTTGCGCTACGTTCAGGGTTAATATTCATTTAAACTTCATTGGTTTTGTTTCAGTTTGTTTACTAATAATTATTATTTTCATGATTTTAATCGGATAATTTCGAACACTTGATTACATAATTATTTTTTTATCAAATCTATTCTCTAGATGTTTTAATTCAATTTTAATATAAAAATTAAAAATAAAAATTCAAATTTTAAATTTACTTCTTCAACGAATCACATCACGAATAAAATGCTGACATTCTTTTTGGGTTCTCTCTTTTATCTTAGGATATTAATTTATTTTTTTAATGTTTCGTAGTTAATTTTTAAATTACTATAGTTACATAGCTGATAACATACATCAAAAATTGGCGGTGTGGGTAGAAACTGATAACATATATCAAAAATGAGGAGCGTGGGTAGAAAAAGGGCGTGGGGGGGGGGATGATTGGAAAATTATAGGAAAAATTAAAACACATAGAAATAAGCATATTTCGGTACACTTTTACGGTTAGTTAAGCACTTGGGGGAGGGGGGGGGGTACCCCCTGCAAGCTCCGCTCGCCAACCCTCCAGATTTTTATGCTAGTGCTTACCATCGTGTCGACAATTGTGGCTACCCTCGTAGGTACTAGTGTTTTGTGCTTTTGTAGTTATCATTGTATTTACTCTTGTGCATATCTTTGTTTTTATGTTTTTTCAAACTCGTGTGCATACTCTCATAGCTCAACGACTACCACTGTACCTACTCACGTGCATACAATTACTCATATCACTGTACTTAGCCTAGCAGTACAAAACCCTTTTCGGCAGATTTTCAGCAATTTTTTGCGAATTTCGTCAAGAGGTTGGCGTTAAAACTAATGCACCGATTTTTATAAAACTTTGAATGGGAGAATGAGAGAACAGAGATGCATGAATTCTGGTACTATAACTATTGTTCTTATACCTGTGCCTACCTTACACTTGTTCGTACTGTTGAACCTTCTATAGATGCACTGGTTTTTTTCCTTAGAACTTCCCTTTTTTCTACTTAATTTTCTACTGATTCATTTTTTATTGTTCTTATATTTTTTTGTACTACTGTGCTTACTCTGTTCTTAACTTTTTTTCTACTTAAAGTTCGAATCCTGAACCTACCCACGTGCTTAATTTTGTAACTACTCCTGTGCATACCCTTGTATCTGCTCTCTTCCCCGCCCTTGTGTATATCCGTGTACCTAGCCTTTCTACTGCTGTGCCTATTCTTGTAAGTACTATCTGTACCTCTCTCATACCAAATCCGTACCTACTCTCGTGTCTACTCCTGTGCTTATCCTCTTGCCTAAACCTGCATTAACCCGTGTGCGTATCCGTGTACTTACATTAGTGCATAACTTTGTACGTATCATTGTGCCTACTACAGGAGTGAATTATTGAATACACTTTTTCAGTATTGTGCAATAATAGTGAATTTTAACATACTTGAAAAAATTATAAAAATATTTTTTTTAAACTGTTTTATATATTTTGATTACTGATATTATTTTGTTATTTTTATTTTATTAAAAATAAGTTTTTTTTTTGAATTTCAATAGTTACTTCTCAAATTTCCATGATTACATAAGTTTATACATATATCAAAAATAGGAGGTATAGGTAAAAGCGATAACATATATCAAAAATGGGGGCGGGGGTAAAAAAAGGGCGCACGACGGACGAGGGGGGGGGGGCGTGATTAGAAAATTATAGGAAAAATTGAAACACATAGAAATAAGCATCTTTCGGTACACTTTTACGGTTAGTTAAGCACTTTTTTGGGGAGCGTGGGGAGGGCGTGGGAGAAGAAAAAGAACTACATAATATAGTAAAATATATATATTATATCTTAGTATATTATATAGTTGAAAGGGTTTTTATTTTCGTGAGGCGCAGCGAGGCGCAGCCAAAAGTACCTTAAATATGCATTATTTTAATCAAAAATATCGGAACTCAAGCACTTTTTTTTGGCAGCGCCTCCCTGCGCCTCAGACTTTCATTTGGAGAGCCTGAGGCGCAGCCAAAAGTACCTTCAATATGCGTTATTTTACTAAAAAATAGAAGCATTTTTTTTCGGCTGCGCCTCAGACTTCCATTTAAATAGTCTTAGGTGCAGCCAAATTAATGCATTGTTAACACACAAAATATTAAAAAATGAAATTAAATATTTACTTCAATCATAAGTATGGATTGAATTTAATCTTATCGATGTTGTTAAAAACAATCAAAAAATTGCTCTACAATTGAATTATTTTCAATTATATTGAATGTAAATATCAAAACAAATCAAAACTTTGTCCCAAGGACAAAGTTTTGATTCTACTGATATATATATATTGATAAACCAATTTTTTTTCATAGTCAATTGTATGTCACTCTATCAAGATGCACATCTTCAAATAAAATATTTATAGAAAGCAAAAATTCTGGTGAAATTAATAATGTCGTTTGGATGAAAATTTTCACAAAGTAAATAAATTTTTCTTTAAAAATTTTGTTTTTTTCCTTTATCAATTTTAAAAATTTATCATTCGATCTGTATTACTTTATAAGTGAAAAAAAATCCATTGCATTTTTTTGTGTTAAATGTAAAAATTCTATAAAATTTTGAATCTTATGATTGTCCTTATACGAGGGATTCCACGCAAAAGTTGAATTGCGTTTGAATTTTTTTTTTCATTTTTTCGGTAAATAAAATAATTAATAAGCTTTCTAATCATCTGAATTTTAAAGAATCAATGCGGTTTTTTTAAATTTCAATTTTTTTATTTTTGAATTGAACCATTTTTGTTATCATGTTTTTCTTACGATTTTATGGCATAGTTGGCAACACCGATTTTTTGGTGTTATTTTATTATTCAGAGATCAACTATGAGTTTCTCGAGAGGTTAGAAGACCAATGTTTACGAAGCTGCTAGTTACAATAAGCTAGGAATTAAATTAATTTATTTTTTTTTGTACTTTACGATAGCTTTTATAAATGTCCCGTCCGTAACGGGAAAGTACTTAAAATTGTTATTATTCTGATTGTATTAATTTTAAATAGATCAAAAGTACATAAAAGTAAAGGTAAGGACATCATCATGTAATATGTCCTATTCTTTTTTACAAAATAATTTTATTTTTAATTTAATTGAAATATGTATTTTGTCCCGTCCGTAACGTTTTGGACGGGACAAAATATATCGAGATATAATATTTTCTTAGAAATTTTATTTTTAACCGTTAGTGTTTTCAATAATCGATTTAAGTTGTGATTCTGCGTATATGATGAAAACTGTTTTGTTTTGTTTTTTTTTTTGGTTGATGAACAGATTTTTATCCTGAATCATGGTTAAAACAATAAAAGAACGAGCGGCAACTCATAGAAAAAAATTGAAATCAAGTCCTGCCCTATATAAGATTTATTTACAAAGAGATAGAGAAAAAAAAAAAAACAACAAAGATTGAACGATAAATCTCGTGAAAGAAGTGATTTATTAAAATTTAGAGAATCAGAAAAATTACGAAAACGCAAGTACAGAATGAAGAAAAATCTAAAAACGACTACTAATATTACATCTATGGGCAGCTATCAAATTCAAAGTTCATTATCAAAAGCAGTTAATAGAGTAAAAAAAATCTCCCTACAAGTCCTACAAAAAAAATGGCTGTTATAGGTCGACTGGTGAAAGAAAATTTCGGAAAAGATATGTTTGAAGTTAAAAAAAAGCACGGTTCAACTGCTTTACCCGATGATATTCGTCAGAAAGTCCTGAACTTCTACGTCAGAGATGACATTTCGTGGCAGGCTCCTGGACTTAGTGATGCAGTTTCGATAAAAGATCCAGAATCAAATCAGCGTGAATTGAAACAAAAACGTTATCTTCTTTCTAGCGTAGGAGAAGCTAAAACTATATTTGATCAGGAGAATGGAGATAATTTAATTTCTTCGTCACTTTTTTACAGCTTAAAACCTGATCATGTGTTATCTTTTCAAAAAATGCCACATAATGTTTGTGTTTGTGTTTTACATGCAAATTTTCAATACATTGTTGATGCGATTCTACCACATTTAGTTTCTATAGATTCCATGAAAACATTGTTGCGCGAAGCTTGGAAGTCTCTCATTCACGGGGGTGTTTAAAACCCTGAATGGGGACTTACCATGAGGGAAATTAAATGACGATATTTCCCCTTTAAGGGGGGGGGGGGGGGGTATACCCTAAGAGGCTAAAAAAAAGGTAATTTTTGGGAATTTATATTGAAAAAATGGTTAATATTATTTAAGTCATTTATTCACCATATAATTATACAACATTTCAACTACCTTCCATAATTTTTTCAAGTAAAAATATTAATAAATAAGCCGATGCCAGTACTTTTTCAGGGACGCCTTCGCTTTTCGATTTTTTACGGTGAGGAACGCCATTTTGTTCAGGATCACCTAAAATCAATTTTGAAAAAAGATTCTGTTAGAAGACAACTTTATCTTGGTAATAACACGAGGATTTTTTTTTTCATTTTTGACGATTTGGTGGTTGTTTAAAGTGAAAAACCGTTTTTTCGGCTAAAAAATCCGCCATTTTGTTGACGCCATAGCCGTAAAAATGAAAATTTTTTAAACTCCTCGTGTTATTACCTGGAAAAATGTATATTTAAAAAATCCTCAAAATTTCAGAACAATCGGTGCAGTGGTCGCCGAGATATTTTCCTCACCGACTTTAAAAAGACTAGTTTTGAGAAAAACGCGTTTAAAGTTTTGAAGAAGATAAAAGTAATGAAATTTTTTTTTTTATTACCTTAAAAGGAATCATCGATTCCTGCACCATAAAGCACTTCTTCTGCTGCTTCTGCTTCGTCTTCAGCTTGTTTTTCTTTCCTTCTACGCTTAACCCTGGCATCTTTACTCTCTTTGGTAGTTTCTTTCTCAGCTTTGTCTATACGGCTTTCATCCTCGATCATTGCACGAAAACTGCTGTAACTTTCTGAGATCGACTCAGAATGACTTGAAATTTTGACACAACATTCTTGAGATGTTGTACTTTAAGAAAAAAAAAATCAATTTTTTAAAGTTGCCTAGGGTATACCCCCCCCCCCCCCTTAATAACTCCGTCGCGCACCTGCAGCTCGTCAGGACTCGTGCGTGGCGGTTATGTTGTCACTACTCGTTGGAAGTTAAATAAAAAAAAAAAATAAAAAAAATGATAATGATAAGAATACTATTTCTTAGAAGTAACAGAAATCAAAATCCATCAGCAAATACCCAAAAAAAGACTTTTATTTATTTAATTACTTCCATGCCGCGTGCGGCTACAAAGTTCCGAACTTCTCAGAAATACAATTCAAAAATCACAGTAATGAAATCCCGTCACAGTGAGCGAAAAAAAAGAAAGAAAACCCGAGATTCCGGTGGTATCGAAAGCAGACAGAAAACGCGTTATCGTGACTGCTACATGGAAAATGTACTGGGTTCTGTCCACTGAGAAATCTTGCTGATTTCCCACTCTATCTAGCTGACATGAGCTAAACTCACCGCATGTGATGAGAGCTGTGGACGTACTCCAGTAGTAAAGAAAAAAAAAAATTCGAAATGGCCAACTTGAGCAGAACTTACGTAAGAGGTTCCTATCTCTTGGCCGCGTACCGCTCGGTATTCGTCTTGGTTCCCAAGAAAGCGACGATCTCGACCGACTTCTGGTTGGTTTGGCAAGAAACCGAAGAGAAAATCCACCAGAAACAAAAAACTACAGACTGCTTCTCTCGCGCGCTGCGATCCCGAGTCACGATTACGCGGAAGCTAAAGGTCGCCTGGTATACACTAGTCGGGGTAAAGCGAATGTAAAACAAATTTCGAACTTATTTGCTCGGCGAGTAGCACAAGTTTTGAATGTCTTCGAGTACATTAAATTTATGAGACGATTTATTGTGTACTCGAAGACAGGAAGATTTTAAGTGTCCTTCCCGCGGCGCGATCGAGCTTTTATAAGACCAGAAAAACCCGATCCCTTTGCCCAACAGAGCGGCCTGGGGCCCGGCTGATGGTAGTGGGGATACATGCCGAACTCTGGCCTTTGACCTGGCGAGGTGGGAGATTTTCCAAGCAATTAATACGGGCGAGCGGGAATTATAAAATTTCATTTCGACGCGTATATACGCGCTCACTGCAACTTGGCCATACCATAAAAAAAATAAAATAAAACAAATTAAGAAATTAACTGACAAAAACAAAGGTTGCATATAACGAGGTACCACTGCAAGGCAGGAACCTTGCAATAGCCCCCTTGCGAAAGAAAAAAAAATAGTAAAGAAAATAAGTAAATAATAATAATAACTCTAAATAATATTAATAAACAAACAAATGACTTGATAGATACTTTCTCTTTTTCAAACTTGCACGTAAAAGTTCGTAGCACTTATAAATAATCAACCAGTTCTTTATATAAACAAAACTTTATTCTTTTTTTTTTCTTTTCACTCTTACACAAAACACGTAGTCTCAACACAGCTCGAATGGCGGTGCATCGATTTGTAAATACTCCTCATCATCGTCGCTGGCCTGCACCTCTTGCCACTGAGTGCCCTTGATTCCTTCCAACCAAGATTTTACCCTAGCCACTTTACGGTTAGCCTCCATGATCTTGTCTTTAGGATGCCCTCGTGATCGAGTTGGTCGTGGGTCAGCATCCCTTAAAAAAAAAGCTGGCTCCTGCGTGCCTTTGGACTTTTCTTTGAACAAGCTCTGAGCGGCCCGTTCTTTCCTCGTTGCCTCGACGACAGATCGCCATGCGAGATCATAAGTAGGTGGCAGCAACTGGTCGTACGACATCGGGAAGGCGGTAGCAGGGTCTAGCTCGTACTCCGTCGGCCCTGCGGTGCTTTGTTTCGATTTAGCCTCGTTACGGATCCTGCAACGGTAGCGCTCCCTGAAGGTCTCTGCTGTCTGCTCACCGGCTTCATTGTAGATGCGGTCCTTTGACGTGGCTTCCATGACCTCTCGGCGCAGTAGGCTCTTTTTTATTTGTTGCTCTGGTGACAGGGTTTTGAGGTATTCTTCGCATTTGCGGTACTCGTGGACTTGCGAGTGCTCGGTGATCTGTCCGTGCATCAGATCCTTGAGCTTCCGGAAGTTGCGTTGATATCGCCGTACTCGCCGCTGCTCGTTTAGGTTCCTTTTAAGGCCTTTTTTCGAGTGCTCTACGATTTTCTCGGTAAGCTGCACGATCTTCTTCTCGAGATGATAAATATAGCGTCGGAGTCGCTGTTTCTTTGCCAGCCTCTTCCTGCGGATCTGCTTGCCCGTCTTTTGTGCCGGCTGCTCCATTCCTGGGAAAATAAGGGCGGAGGGATGACCCGTGAAAGTAACCTTTTACGGGCTGTCCCGTCAAGTTGGCCAACAAATATGTGTAGTCACGATATCACGAAATCACGTTGTACGGGCCATTATATAATGGCAAAAATTTCGCAACAGTATTTTCCACCGCGCTCGAAATATTGCTTGCTTTGACGAGTACTTGGTCATTTTTCTCGTAGTGAATCAATTTATGTTCGGAGTTAAACTTATCGGCACGTACTTGCCCGATTCGGGACATTCTGACCCTCGCAATTTCCAATTTTTCCTCGTACGTAAATTTATTAATAAGCTTACCCGGGATCAAATTATTCCAAGGCCG
This sequence comes from Encarsia formosa, assembly GCA_038277355.1. NCBI lineage: Eukaryota > Metazoa > Arthropoda > Insecta > Hymenoptera > Aphelinidae > Encarsia > Encarsia formosa. The sequence continues at coordinate 30,824,779 of CM076185.1, read as the reverse complement.
ACTGGGTTCGCGATTGAAATGCAGCTCGTTTGGGGTGAAACCGGTAGTTTGGTGTGGCAATTCGTTAAGGGTATATTCTATAAGTCCAACCCATGCAGCTCAATTTTTATGCTTATCTGACGATAACGTGCGTATGCAACGACCCAATTCTTTATTAACGCGCTCCACCATGTTTCCCTGTGCATGGCGTACACCACAGAAGACCGCCCGAATGTCCTTGCTCGTAAGTTTATTAATCCACGTTGGCGAAGTGAATTGGGACCCATGATCTGATGAGATCCGGGCCATTTTCCCATGAGTGGGTATATAATTCCCAAAAAGTTTCTGGATCACTATCTGCGTAGTAGCTCTCTTGATTGGGTATAACTTGACCACTTTCGAGAACGTGTCGTGGACGGCTAAAATAAATTTAACCCCCCCAATCGACGTGGGTAGCGCGCCAATAAAATCCACGCTAGCAAGCTCACTTATAGTTCTCGGCAAAATGGGTCTCGACTTCGCCGCTGTGCTTTGCGTGTACGTTTTGTTTCGTTGGCACGAATCACAGGTTCTCACAAATCTAAAACTAAATTAAGAAATTAACTGACAAAAACAAAGGTTGCATATAACGAGGTACCACTGCAAGGCAGGAACCTTGCAAGCTTGCTGTGACAAGACGAATGAGAAATGTATGTTAGATGATTGTAATAAATGCAATAAATTTGATATTCGAGAATTGATAAACGTAGAATCAAGAAAAAGTGCTTCGGATAAAATGATTAAGTTGGAACAGTGGACAAAAGTTGATGGAAGGTTGCAAGTTATTATTAACTTGCAGTCTCTCGATTCTGTTTTTGATGCATTCAATAGTAAATTTACAGATTTCAAACGTCATAGTTATGTCAAAAACTCACAGTCGGCTTATTTTGAGTACAATAGGAGTCTTTGCAAGAAAATGAGGCTGTTTGTCAAGTTGATTACTCAGAAAATGCATCTCTTATATCTCAAGATGAAATTTAAAGTGCCCATTGGGGTCATAAACAAGTGACAGTATTTACTGGAGTAATTTGGACCAAAAATGATGTTTTCTCTTATGTTGTTATAAGTGACAATATTACTCATTCTAAATACTCATCATGGGTTTTTTTAAAAGCTTTAATTAGCGATTTTATTAGGGAGAAAAACTTTGATTTGCATAAACTTTTCATGTTCTTGGACAAGTGCGCTTCTCAATTCCGTAGTAAATTTACTGTATCAAATTTACGTTTTTTAGCGAATGACTTATGTGTGAAGGTACTTACATGGGATACATTTGCCGCTGGCCATGGGAAGGGAGCTGTAGATGCAATCGGAGGGACAATCAAACGCCAAGTATGGTTAGCTGTGAAGTCAAGGAAAGAAAAAGTCTCTTCTGCTGAAGAATTTTATTTATGATCCACAAAAGAAGCAAAAAAGATCAATGTTCTCTATGTATCCGAAGAGGATGTTAAGAACTCATCAGAATTTTTAGATGAAAGATGGGACAGAATTAAGGATATGAAGGTTTTGCTCGATTTTCATCATTTCGAAAGAGTTGACCAGAAGAGAGTAGCAGCTGCTTTAACTTTTAAATCTGACAAAAAAGTTTACAAAATCACTAAATCCTCCGCCAAAAAAACTAAAAAACGCTTGCAACAAAAGCAAAAATTAGATGTAGATGAGGTTTATTCGGATTTTTCAGAAAGTGTACTTCAAGATGAATCACGTCCAAAGGCGAGACTGCCAAGAAAATTAAAAAAATCATAGATTCAATATTTTATCTTATTTTTTAAGGCATAAATGATATGAAAAAATTATAAAATATATGAAAGAGCTCTCTATTTTAACTTTACGCTATTTTATTTTTGTACAGTTGTAACATTGACAAGTGTTCAGAATCATTTACTTGATTCTCTTTTTTTGCAACATTTAGTGAATATAATAATAAAAAATGTCTTATTTATGTATTTTATCTGAAAACTTATGTAACTTTTTTGTAGGTGAATTTGTTTAGTTTTTTGTACAACAGAATAATCAACCACCAACAATATTTTATAATAGTGTCGTGTATCAACCTTTAACACAAATAATAATACTAATAATAATCATAACCAATACCCATCACCCTCCTAAGTTGCGCTAACGACTTTTCGAATATTCTTAATTACTCCCGCCGAAAGAGTGAGGAAGGGGGCCCGTCGCGAGCCGAGCTAAAAGCTCGAGCTAATTGGATGCAGCTCCGATCCTTAAGTCCTAGGTGGGGATAATCGGCGACCTCCCGGCTCGCGCGAACCTCAAACTCTCTCTCTCGTTCCCGACACCAAGCGACCCGGAGGCCAGCGCAAGCCGAAGGTCGCAGAGGCACACCTGGACGGAAGGAGCCGGAGTTCCACGGGCTTCGACAGGCCACTGTATTCGACAGCCCTGACACGTGGGTCAACCATAGGGATCACCGGGCTAGAAACCCGGACCCCTCTCCGTCTAGCCTAGGTTCGCACCTAGTTACAAGTAAGATTTTTTTATTGTTAATTTATAACTTCGTCGAAGGACGATAAACTTGATTCGTAAAAATTTCTATTTTATAATTATTAATAATAAAATTTACATTAACTTTAAAAATTACATTTATTTTTCCCCAAATAAATCCCACCCAAGACAAGCGAAAAGGGTGACGAGCAGATTACTGCGTAATCTGCTCATATCGGGTAAGTTCCCACTTAAATTAAATTAAACTCAAATATAATTAAATAATTATTGTCACGTTAGCACGCGACATAAATGGCATCCCTGGTGGGGAACCATACCTGCCTTTTCGCTTAAGCTCTTTGGTTGGATCTTGTTTTGGGAATTTAAATTTATTAAAATTAAAAATAAATTACTTAATTTAAAATCTGGTTTAATTAGTTCGTGAAAATCAGAGCTGAAATTTTATTTCATCATATTTTTCGTGTTCGAGAATTTCAAGGAGAAAGTTTAGCGACTTATTGCTGACGCGCACATTCTTTGTTTCTTTCATTCTTTCAATCGCCGTTCATTTCTTTCAATTCGCTTTTACGAAGACTCCGAATAAAATTTGTTTCTTTTGTTTGACGTGTAAATTTTATTGTTCGATTCGAAAACTTTTGTTTGAAAATTTGCTACCCACTTTGTTTAGCTCATCGCCCCGAACAGTAAACTTTTCTTTCAACCTCCTCTCGGACTCTTGTCGTTCATTGATAAAACTTTATTAGGCCCTATTCGAAGATGGCAGGTGCAAATTTGACACTAGATGAAATAGAAGCCCTCACGGACGAAACCCTGAGAACCCGGGCTCGACTCGAGCACGGCCGCCGCATGGCTGAGAATATGTCGGTCATGGCCGCGACCCTGAACGAGTCTCGTGCCGCGTTCGCGAACTTGCAAGCTTCCGCCCTGATGCAAAGCGCCCTCGCATCCATCCCTTTTTATTCAGGTAATTCTCCCCTGCGAGTTTGGCTCCAGGATGTCGAGAATTATGATAATCGGTTAGCAGACCCAGAACTTAAAGGAGTGTTTTTGCAGGGAGTGATTTCACGCCTGACCGGCAAGGCGAAATCAAGCATTGAAGGCAAGACCTTCGATACCCTAGCGGACCTCCGCACACACCTCACAGATAGATTTAGCCAAAAGCGTTCTCTTTCGTACTACCTTAATTTAATATCGGAGTCGTATATGAAACAAGGCGAATCCGTGCTAAACTTCTTTGATCGTCTTTCATCCATAGTTCGCGCCGCCACAAAGTTGAAAAACGAAGGTGCGGCCAACGATCAAATTAAGGAACACAACAAGACCCTGTTCGAAGATTTGGCTAAAGAATACTTCATACGCGGTCTGCCCTCGGCTATTCGTAACCAAATGGCTACACACACCCCGGCAACGTTCAACGATGCCCTGGACGCCGCTGTTAGCGCGGAGGAGTGGGTAAACATTGGGACGACTAACCGTGCGGACATCGAGTACTCGCCCTCGCCACGACCACCCCGGTCGCGATCCCCGAGTCCGTACCAACGCCCTCAGACTCCGGATCGAGAAACTTCTTCGAGAAATAACGTGCGTTTCTCAGATTTTGACGACCCCCGGAATTACCATCGCACCATCCCTTATTCTTATGACAGAGATGATACCCGAATGCCCAAAACTGTTATGTACACATCGGATGGTAAGCTAGACGCCCACCCGTCTCTTCGCTATGACCAGCCGACTGGCATACTTAAACCCCCTGAAAGGACTAGCAGACCCGGTCGCCCAGGTTCGCCGAACGATCGACCCAGACCCGAAAGCCCTGGGAACCGATATCAAAATTATGATAGACCAAGAGAACCTTCACCCTACCGAAGTCAAAACCCTTATTTCGCTCCGCCCTCGATGCATTACTACCCACCGCCACTACCTTATTACTATCCTCCAATGTCTATGCCACCGTATCAAATGCCCTACGCGAACCCTTATGCTTATGGGTACCCGCACGACTCGCGCGGTCCAAACCCACCACCCAGACACGCATCCCCTGGTCCATCAACATCTGCGAACAACCCGAATATCCCTCGCCCGGTTACACCTACAAAGCCTGCGACTGTAGACTCTCCTGATAATTTAAACTGGGGAGCAGCTCGCCAGAACGGCGCCCAGGCGAGCTACCAACACCCGGAGCGCCGGTCAGTGAAAACATACAAGTCCGGGAAGTACGACGAATCGTCGGAACAAGGGGCGCACCATCAGTCAAATTAAACCACCCCTGGTTCAATAAGGGCAATATCACCTGCTCTGCAGCGCTTTCTAACGAGGTAAATTTGATAAAAACCTCAGTCCTTAAAGACTCCGCATACTATCTTGAAAATCCCCCTCTCACGATACAGAGTGAAGACGGAGATAAAACAGAGTCCACTGGCCGAGTACCCTTAAAATTTTACAAACAAAAACTTTTATTTTACCTTGTTGGTGACGACGCCCCTTTTTCTCAAGACGCCGTCATTAGCAGAAGATCTTTAAAAAAACTCCGAAAAGCAAGTTTATTAAAAACAAAATTAGCTGAAAAGATGCGGAAAGACTTCCCAGATCCCCTTTTTGAAAATCTCTCTTCCGAATCAGACTCCTGCTCCGATTCTGGATCAGAATCCGAAAACTCTACCCAAAAATCTTGTGACACCTCTGAGACTCCCTCCGACTTCAGCCCAAACTCTGAGTATCAATCCCCTCAAATATTAGATCCCAAAAACCCAGGAAATTTGTTTAAAAAGGGGAGGAAACGATCTTACGGTACCCCTAAAATGACTATTACAAACGAGATATTTCGAACCGGAAAAGGTAGAGTCCTTATCGACACGGGCGCAGACGTGAGCGTGATAAAAATTCAATCTCTAAACCCTACGTACCCTATTGACAGGTCACGAGTGTTGCAACTCACCGGGATCGGAACCCAGCCCGTCTACACACTCGGTACCGTCCTCTTTTGCGAAAGTGGGAGAACCCATCGAATGCACGTCCTCCCCGAACAATCCTCGTTAAAGGATGATGCCATTCTAGGATCCCGCTACTTGCATAATGAGAAAGGCCGCATCGATCTGGCTAATAATACTTTGATCACACAAGATAAAACCCGAACTATCTCTTTCTCAAGTGCATCAGATAGTAGCGACTCGGAATCTCAGAATTCTGACGACAGGCAGAGTACCCAAAATCATACACCTTCTACTACCTGTGATGCTCACCCCACATCTAGTAAAATTCCACCTACAGTTTTTCATTATAGGGCTCGTCGACTGAGAGGTAAAGCCCTTCGTACTAGATACGTCTTGCCAGCTCGCGCTAGAGTCGCGATCGAAGTCCCCGTTACGCAGAAATCTCCAAAAGGGGAGGCGTACCTACCCCGAATTCAGACCCCTACGGGAATTTTTATCGGAGAAGCCGCGGTGACTAACGAAAATAGCTCTTGTTACGTCTTAGCCGTGAACACTAAAGAAGAACCCCAAGAAGTTGAAATCCCAGTTCAGGATCTGTACCCTTTCGAATTTGATGACTCTGAAGACTTCTTCGAATCTGAAGGTGAAGGAACCCCTTGTCTTCCTGAAGAAAGAGTCCCCAAAATCATTGAACTTCTAAAAAGAGAACACCATGATTCCGAATCTTTGGCTCAACTTCAACGAGTAGTAGAGAAGTTCCCCTACCTCTTCATGCTACCTGGCGATGATCCACCTCGCACACACCTAGTGCAGCATAGTATCCCTTTAAAAAACGACACACCCATTTATACCCGTCAATACCGCTATCCTCCTATGCTACAAGAGGAAGTTAAGAAACAAATTAACGAGATGTTGGAGAAAGGAGTCATCCAACCATCTTCGAGCCCTTGGAATTCTCCCCTCTGGATAGTCCCTAAACGCCCTGGCCCAGACGGTCGAAAACAACATCGCCTTGTGATTGATTATCGTAGAATCAACTCTTTAACGATCCCAGATTCCTATCCACTCCCTAACATTCAGGAGATCTTGGAATCTCTGGGAAAATCAAAATACTTTTCAGTCTTCGATTTGGTAAACGGGTTTCATCAAATTCCCATGAACCCTGACGACAGAGCTAAAACTGCTTTTTCTACCCCTTACGGCCACTACGAATTCACAGCAATGCCCTTTGGGTTGTGCTGCGCTCCACCTACTTTCCAACGACTCATGGATACAATTATGACAGGGCTTCAAGGAGTCGAACTATTCGTCTACTTGGACGACCTAATTATCTTTGCCGATTCCCTGGAGACTCACGAGCGCAAGGTTAATGAAGCTTTTCAAAGGCTGTTCAACGCCGGACTGAAGCTAAAAATAGAAAAATGCGAGTTTCTTACCCCTGAAGTCAAATACCTCGGTCACCACATCGACCAATTTGGAGTCAGACCCGACCCCGGAAAAATCGAGGACGTCAAAAACGCCGCTCCTTTAAAGAGCGCACATGACGTCAGATCTTTCCTTGGGCTCTGTAGCTATTACCGGCGATTCATCCATCACTTCGCTGATATTGCTAAGCCCCTTAACGACCTCCTTAAAAAGAACGTTAAATTTTATTGGGAGTCTGAACAACAAAACAGTTTTGAACGGCTCAAAGAAGCTCTATGCTCCGCACCCGTTCTAATTTGCCCCGATTTCTCCCAACCTTTCATTCTTACAACAGACGCAAGCGCTTACGCCATAGGCGCAGTTTTAAGCCAGGGAGAACCCAACAACGACCGCCCCATTGCGTATATGTCTCGAACTTTAAACAAACACCAGCAGAATTACTCTGCTACAGAACGAGAGTGCTTGGCCGTAGTCCTTGCCATAATGCACTTCAGACACTACCTTTACGGTCGAGTCTTTTACGTATACGGCGACCATGAGCCCTTAGAGTGGATTGACTCCATTAAAGACCCTATGTCTAGACTAAATCGCTGGCGAGCCAGACTCCGTGGTTACAGGTATATTTTTCGATACAAACCCGGTAAACAGAATACCAATGCGGACTGGCTGTCCCGAAATCCAATCGATAAAGAACATCCACCCGGAAAGGCCTCCACAACCACCCCCGGAACCAATCCACCCGCGAGCAAAATAAAATCCAAAACGATGCTGCCGATTCGGCACCCTAAACCCACCAAAACCTCTTTAGCTCGCGAAGCCCAGAACAAAAGCATGAGCGAAAAATCACCCACTAAGGCTGGTCCTCCAAGGAGAGGCAGACCAAAGGGGTCTAAAAACAAGTCACCGATACCTTTGAACGCTTCTGGTCAAGGCACCCTTCAAGGTGAAACCATAGCCTCCCGTCTAAAACTCAGACGCAACCAACGACTCACAGAGACCAGGGAAAAGGCACGCTACACAGAGCCTGAAACAGAGAGCACGACTTCGGAAGCAGAAAAATCCGAAAGTACCGAGTCAGACGTCTCCGACGTGCCCGTTCCCTTACGTCATAGATCTCTGCTCCCCAGTCTAGTAGACCCTTCGCCCACACCGACAACATCTTCTGCCACCGAATTCGAAAATAACACCCCTGAGCAAGCCTCGCCAACCCTTGACGTGGACGAACTCGATGAGACAATGATACCGTCCGACGAATTCGAAGAGGTCGTCGCCCAATTCGATAAATCGCCCCAGAGAAAGGCTTTCTTCGACACTCCTTCAAAAAGAGTAAAACCCTCGGTTGATGACGACTCTTCGTCATCGGACGAAGAAGACCTCAGTCCACCAGAAACGCAAAGTCGGAAGCTGAAAACTCCATCGCCCTTGAAACCCACAAACTTTACCCCGGAACAAAGGAACGAATTCATCGAAGGGTTCAATTCCCTTTGGTGGGATTCAGGAAAATGGGAAGAACTTCTAGAAACCACCAAACTAGGACCCAATTATTTCGAAGCAGACCACTCCGTCGCTCACAGTGACCCTGGTTATTTAGAAAATGATCTAATCGACCCCCATGATCAGCCTACTCTTAACAAAACCCAATCTCTGCTTGATTTGTCAAAATGGCAGCTGGCCGACGAGTCTGAATTAAGAACACCCTTGCTCTCGTCCACCATGATAACACCAAGAATACCACCTATGAATCCAGATCTGCTTTCTCAATCTAACGCTTTGCCTTTAGACGACACAAAGATCATGTCGGGCGAGAAACCCGATTCATCTGCGAGTTCCACGTCTACTATCCTATCTAAACACGATACCAGAGAACCTCGTAAATCTATCATCACCACCAAAAACGTAATTCCTACGCCGGTAACCGTCCCCCAGAGAACTCATGCGTCTGCCGATCAACTGGAAATTACCGAAACGGGAACAACACTTGATAACCTTGAAAACTCGATTCACTCGCACCGAGACTCAAATGGTTCTGTTGATAATTTGAACTCGTTTAATTTAAAACCCCATAACAATCTTTTCGTAAAACCCGACAGCATTCCACCGATAATACTACCTGACTCCAGTATTTCTGGAATTCACCCCGATCCCAGGAAAACCATGGTGATCAGACCTGTCAGAGAGTCCCTGACCGGTCACAAAGATAATATAATTCATTTCATACCTGCAAATTTAAATCTGAACACACCCAACAATCAATTGCTAAACGAGTTGAAATTAATCTCAAAAATCGACCTCAGTGACGCGAACCCGACGGTGGGTGACGTGCTCGTCTCCACAAACAGGGGGAGAACCATCTTTTCGTTAGTCGTAACCGAAACGGAAAAAACACCGATTAGACAAAGCCCTTTGAGAGAATGTTTTTATAACCTTTATCATCTGCTACTTGAAAGAGAAATAACTTCAGCCAGGATAGCACGAAAAGGCGAGCTCACAGACGCATTGCCCCGCGGTACCCTTTATCGGAAAATTCGAGACCATTTGAAAAATGTTCCCATGACCCTTACAATCTGTCTAGGATCCTGCGTGATACCGCCGCCCGAGTTGCGTGATACCATCTTAAAAGAGTGTCACGACAGCTTGTTCGGAGGACATCGCGGAGTTGAAAAGACTTATCGTAGAGTTAGGGAAAATTTTACTTGGCCCGGTTTACGCAAAGACGTAGTCGACTACATACATCGCTGTCGAATATGCCAAGAGTTTAAACTCATCGGTTATCGCACCAAAGAACCTATGGTAATCAGCGATTCTCCTGCAGAACCCTTTTTCAAGGTTGCAATCGATGCCGTTGGACCTATGCCCAGAACAGTTAAGGGTAACGCCTACATCCTAACCATGCAATGTTTATTTTCAAAATTCTGTATCGCAGTCCCTATACCAAATTTAAAAGCCCTCACCGTAGCACAGACCTTAGCGATTCACCTCATAGCCACCCACGGAGTCCCAAAAATTATTCTAACCGATCAAGCAAAAAGCTTCAGAAACAGACTGCTCAAACACCTCGAAAGCATGTTTGACTGCAAGTTAAAAACCATGACATCCTGGCACCCGCAGTCCAATGCCTCGTTAGAACGAAGTCACTCTGTATTGAAAGACTATCTTCGAACTAACGCCCCCAAGTTTCAAGATTGGGATGAACTCGTCCCTTTCGCCATGATGGAATACAATTCATCCGTCCATTCTTCTACGGGATTCACTCCTTACGAGATCGCGATGGGTCGCAACCCCCGCACCCCTTCTGCATGCTTGGATGACTTCGAAAACGACACTTATAACGGCTATATTTACGACCTAGCTTCAAGAATAGCCGAAATTAGGGAAATCGCTCTGAAAAACTTAGAATCTTCAAAAATCCACAATAAAATGTATTATGACAAGTCCGCTAAGCCCCTTAAAATACAACCTGGAGAAAAGGTTTACGTAAATAAATTACCACGGAAGAACAAGCTTGACAAGTTTTACAACGGAGTCTTCGACGTTCTTGAAGTTCGAGATAATAACACAGCTTTATTGCGCAGTCAAAACGGCAAAATCATTTTAGTACACAAAGATCGTTTAAAAAAATTTTATTAAAACACATAATCATCATCTCGACCTATCTTCGACGTTTACTATTTTTACCTATCTATAGCTTTCCTATCATCAACAATTACAGTAACAAGCCGTGCTGAACCTGTTCGAACGCCCGATCCGAGAAAATGCTTTGGTTTGTCTTGTTGTTTTTGAGCTCGACCTTAGTTGACGTTGAGTGCAAAGACGAAAACCCATTATTTGAATTGAAAGATATCCACAACAACCCCGGGATTTATTTTGAGCACGTGGGAAAGGTGAAATTAATTAGAACAAAAGTGCATTTTGATATTTTCATGAATTGTCCGCCAATAGAGAGAGATTTCGACGTGGAGTACAGAGATTTCAAAATTTTTATTGATAAAATAGTAGAAACCTTCCCCAAAGAAGTCGTCCCAAACTCCGTTAGAGAATTAAACTTAAGACGGAAACTAGGCGATATTAAAGACCTACATCAATCCATACGTACTTACTTTATCCTACCAAAATCGAATCGCGAACCATCGAGCCGACACGCACGCGGAGCACCCATCGAAATAGGTGGTTGGGCCGCTAAATGGGTTTTCGGGATCATGGACGCCAAAGATAGAGAAATCATGACTGCAAATATAGACCAACTGTATTACAATCAGAAAAATCTAACAAAATTAGCCCTCGACACAACCCATTATATGAAATCCGAACTTGAAAACTTACACAAAGTTGGTGAAAGCAATGCAAAAGAGATGAAATACCTACTCGCTGTAATTAAAGAAATCTCCAAAAATTATTCGCTCAAAGAATACAACATCGATTACCTGAATATTTCCACCTGGTGGAATAAGTACGAAATCGAAATTGACGAATTGAAACACAGCTATGAAACGCTGTTAGAAGTGCTGCAAACAACAGCCCGCGGTCACCTGCACCCCTTGATTTTATCCCACTCACAAATTACAGATTTGCTTACTAAAATTAACCACTTGAGCAATATTTATAAACTCCCGAATGCGACTGAAATCACTACTGCATCATATCTGTTCGAAATAGCAAAAACAAGTGTATTCATAACCGATGGAAAACTCCACGTCTCTCTAAAATTACCGCTTTTAAACAATGAAAATTTAGATCTTTACAAAATTCATAGCTTTCCGAACCCCATAGATCTGCCCCTTAATAATTCCGGCTATGTGGCAATTCAACCAAGATCGAAAAATATTATTATTTCGGAAAATTTGAAAATGTATGTCCTCGTGAATAATGAGTTTTTACGATCGTGTCTAGACCACGGAGATTCAAAATTATGTGATGAATCTCTGCCCCTAAGAGACGCAGGTCCAGACGCCCCCTGCGAGTATTCAATGTTCAAAAAGGCAACACCAACCTCAATCAAAACATGCCAGACAATTATAATTCCAAAAACCGACATTATTTTTACCCCATTACTTGCTTCCAACATATGGTTATACACCACCATAAAACCGACCACCCTCGCTATAACCTGCCACGGTCAACCCCGTAAGGAACTCGATATAAACGGCACAGGCTCCCTTTACCTATCCGGGAGTTGTACCGCACACGCCCTCAGTGTCACACTTCATGGCTTGCAAAAGATTTCTTTCCAATCTGAATATAAGTATGAACCCAACTTAACCGCAGAACTGAAAATCGTCAACCCGACTATCCACGAACTAGCAAAACAATACCCTTTAGAAGCAAAGCAAGAATTTACAGAATCACTCCAAAAATTTGACCCTACCCCGCTCAATGAAATAGAAAACAAACTCAAATTAATACATACAAAACGCATAGAACAGAGTGAATCGCATTCAATCCTAGCATTCGGCCTAGGATCGTCGATAATTATTACATTGATAATAAAATACGTTCTTGATAACTTCAATTTTCTGGAAAAGCTTTGGCCCATTCTCTTCTTCGCCTGCAAAAAAGAAAAACGTAATCAGAATCAAATAGAATCCTTTCAATTATTAAATCATAATATATGTGCAAACTGCCACCAGACCAATACTAATCCTGGTAGTCAAACCCAAAAATCCGAGAGTATAGATCCAACGGTGCCAAACGAACTGCCCAAAATCGAAAATCCCACAATGCAAGAATCAAGCACAAGCAACCAACCGTCTGTACCCACCAAAGGTAACGAATCAGCGACCACGCCGCCCCGTGACGGATACAACGTCAACGAACACTGAAAAAAAAAAAAAAAAAAAAAAAAAAAAAAAATATAAATAAATAAATAAATAAATAAAAAAAAAAAAATAATAATAATAAAATAAAAATAAAAAAAAATAAATAAAAAAAAAAAAATAAATAAATAAATAATAAATATATATATATATATATGCTTTTGATCGAATAAATACAAACAAAACACTATACATAATTATCCTTCTTTCCTGCCCTTTCGGAATATTTTTTTTCTGGTTCATCCAGCAAGTTCACGCAGCCGCCAACCGTACTGTAGTTCTGCACTGCTGCACGATGGCCCCTGCAAAATGCGCACCCGCCACACACCACCCTAACTGCGTACTGCACAACTTGAACTGCAAATAATTCAAAGATCAGTGAAACTGAACGTCAATTATTTATTACATACCTTGAACTTTAACGAAATTATCGTCTTCCAATCACGTCAGCAAACTCGTTAAACTACTTCAAAACCATCACCGGACAATTAATTCGTCTTAACAACAAATTACTTTTCACAATTTATTATTTATAATCACCTCATGTTAATTTCACCCGATTTCACGTATTTGTTTATTCGAAACTCTGATTACACGAAAATAACCTTAACAAATAATTCTAATTATTTTAACTATTTACTACTTGCTTAATTTTACTTTACCTTATATTACACGTTTTTTTTTTAAAAATAAAATAAAATTTAAATGAAATCTAAATCTGGGAATAATTTTAATATACGAATTATAGTTTGTTAATCCCTCGTCTAAGTTTGAATTACAATAACTGTCCTTGTAAACTAACCACGTGCCAAGCCAAAGCCTACTGCACTACTAAAGCAACGTCAACTAAAGTATAGCTTAATTACGTCATGATAACTAAGCACTGCGTTGCCAGCCGCGACGCACACACCATGAAAGCAGCAGCCACACACACGTACGAGATAGCCGCCCGATACTGTTACACCTTCGTGCGATAATCACAATATTATCGCTACACGAGATTCTTCAACCGCAAGGAAATTAAAAGTGAACAGTGAATATATAGACTTTACAGACTACAGACTTTTATTTTAAATTTATTTTATTACATGACCTAAAATTTTTATGATTATTTAAGAATTATTTTTACTGCGAACGATTTTCACAACATGAAAATACCTATCATTATTATTTAACTTATTCTAATCAAATTTTAAAAATTGACTTTTCAATTAAAAATTATACTTGTTAATAATCATCTTTCTTTTCTTTATGCGTATATTCGAAAATTTCATAACTATGTCTACATTTTTTTTTATCGTTAAATAGCTAATAATCAAATAATTGAATAATTAAAATCGATTAATTTTTTTTTTATTTTTGCAATAATGTACTTACTCTGTTTTTTTTTCTCTTTACGGCAACCTATTGATTGATAAAAATCTAAAAACTTGGGACCTGTCTACGTGATAATTGTGAACCTTTCTCACTCTTAGCATTTTATAATATCTGATATATTTTTTTTTTATCAAAGCGCGAACGCAACAACTCCAACTCCAACTCCAACCCAAAACCAAAAAAAAAAAAAAAAAAAAAAAAGAAGAAGAAGAGAGGAACTTTGATTTTCTGTTACCTGACAGGCGCAAGTAATATGAAACTCAAATTACGAACGACCATCTTTGTCTCGATTAAAAAAAAAAAATAAAATAAATAAAAAAATTTCTTCTTCTCATTTATTCAGTCTTCAAAATGAAAACCGTCATTACCAGAATTCACCGCTGATGATTATTATATTGTTAACAATAACAACTATGATTTTTCAACAATAATTGATAGATCCAACCGATCAAATCAAGACCATTTATCGACCTTCTTGGTCATAAACCGATTTATTAATCGGTAGCACCACAAACAGTGCTCTGATTGATCATAGTGCAACACGAGCTGAATGCACCGCCGCTATAAACGCATAGGTCATTCAAACGCGTCATGCACACCCTCTAACACTAGCCGCTTCGATATTGTTTAAAATCACACTTTCAAAATAAGGTCGATACACCTTTCTATCTTCGTTAAAGGACTGCACTTCCTTAGTTGCGCAGCCCTGCATTGTTGAGGACAACAATGGACTAAGAGGGGAGGCATGTCGTGTATCAACCTTTAACACAAATAATAATACTAATAATAATCATAACCAATACCCATCACCCTCCTAAGTTGCGCTAACGACTTTTCGAATATTCTTAATTACTCCCGCCGAAAGAGTGAGGAAGGGGGCCCGTCGCGAGCCGAGCTAAAAGCTCGAGCTAATTGGATGCAGCTCCGATCCTTAAGTCCTAGGTGGGGATAATCGGCGACCTCCCGGCTCGCGCGAACCTCAAACTCTCTCTCTCGTTCCCGACACCAAGCGACCCGGAGGCCAGCGCAAGCCGAAGGTCGCAGAGGCACACCTGGACGGAAGGAGCCGGAGTTCCACGGGCTTCGACAGGCCACTGTATTCGACAGCCCTGACACGTGGGTCAACCATAGGGATCACCGGGCTAGAAACCCGGACCCCTCTCCGTCTAGCCTAGGTTCGCACCTAGTTACAAGTAAGATTTTTTTATTGTTAATTTATAACTTCGTCGAAGGACGATAAACTTGATTCGTAAAAATTTCTATTTTATAATTATTAATAATAAAATTTACATTAACTTTAAAAATTACATTTATTTTTCCCCAAATAAATCCCACCCAAGACAAGCGAAAAGGGTGACGAGCAGATTACTGCGTAATCTGCTCATATCGGGTAAGTTCCCACTTAAATTAAATTAAACTCAAATATAATTAAATAATAGAACTAAAATTTTGCAATTTAAAAATAAAATCTTTCAACAAATTTTTTTTACTGAACAAAAACTATTAGAAAATTTTTTTCTATAACAAAACATACTGACTTGATAAAAAAAAGATGAAGAAAATGATCAGCTTTGATGATTATATCCAACTTGTCCCGTCCGTAACGAACGCTTGTCCCGTCCGTAACGTTCAAAAACAGGGAATATCTTTAAAAAAAGTAATAAACCTTGCTTCTAATAACTACATTTTTAAATAAAACATACTTTTAAAAATCGACGAGGGATAACAGAATTTTTATTTATTTTTTTTTTTTCGACGAAAATGAACTTTAATCAGAGCATTTAGAATTGATGTCTTTTTTTTGTCCCGTCCGCAACGAATTTAAGAAAAATCATAAATATTAAACCAATGAATAAAACTTTTCAAAAATTTGGCGATAAATAAAACATACTTAGATCTAAAGATCTAGGAGTTTTAAATAGTTTAAATGCTTACTCTGCCAGAATTATTACGACTTACAGTCAAAAATTTGTGCAAAAATGTACCATCCGTAACGAAAGAATCCCTCATATATACATTAAAAAAATTTAGAATTTTAAAAAATTTAGGTTCTATATAAAATTAATAATATCGTTTCGATGAAAATTTTTAAAAATTTAATTAAGTTGAATTTTTTAATTTTAATTGAAAACTTTTTTCTTTCAAAATTTTTGTTTTGGAAAATTTTTTTTTCTACTAGCTCTTCTGAGCGCGCTTTAAGCGCGCATAGAAAAAAACAATAAGAGTAACCTCAAAATGCACTTTTCGAATATTTTAAAAACTTCTTCACCAATCAGCTCACGAATAAAAATCTTACACTTACGCAAGATGGCGATAGCTCTCTTTTATAAAGGGATCAAATTTAATTTTGATCATTCTTCTGTAGACTGTATAAATTTAAAAAATTCCTTATTTTTTTCTGTTGAATAAAAAAATTTTATGAAGTTTTAACTTTTATTATTGTCTTTATACAATCGAAAAATGTTTAATTATAGAAAATTTAATTTTTATGAAATCAGATTTAGGTTTATTTTTCAATAAAATGAAATTGTATCATATGATATTCCAAGAACTTCAATGAAACTTTTAGGTAACTTTTCTAAAAATTGACAAATTTGAAAACTAATAAATAAAGTATTATGAAAAAAAAATTTTCATTAAATTAATAGTCAAGCTTTATGAACTTAAAAGTAACCTAAAAGTTTCATTAAAATTCTTGGATTTATTTTCTTCAAAAAATTTAATTCCACATAATAAAACACATTATAAAATGAAAAAACTTGAATATTCTTATTGCGATGCAAAATTAAGTTCAAAAAAAATTTTAGGCAGACATCTATTACTTCATACTAAAAAAAAAATCTTCAGCTGTTCTAAGTGTTTAAAAAATTTTTGTTCAAAAAAGATAATTTAGATAGGTGCTTTAATAAAATTTGTTGTAGAAAGATTATAACTTTTATTTTAAAATGAGATAAGTCCGACTATAAGGGCACAGAAGAGAATTTTAACGAACATTTTCAAAATAAAGCAGATTGAGGAAAAAATTCATCAAAAACAGATTATTTTTGTTTATTCTAATTGTCAAAATCATTTTTATTCAGAAGAACTTTTAAAAATATATTTAAAAACTTATTGTCATGAAAATTTATAGGATCACTTAGTAAAAAACTTTTTTCATTTCGAAAATTCAAATTTTAATTTTAATCTGAGTCGAGGGTTGACGAGCAGAGCGAGTAGGGGTACCCCCTAGTCGCGGGTGAGTCATTTTAATCTGCCACCTTAAATAACTTTGTAGGTAAGGCCCAAATAAAAAAAATTGTAGAGATCAAAGTTTCATTATTTTTTGGGGCTAAAAAGATGGGCCCAAAAAATTTGGGCCCTGGGCCTTAGGTTGAACCCTACGGACTCAAAGTCCGTTTTTTAAAATGGGAACCCCTATTTTTGACCCCAAATTCGGAAAAAGCGGAAAATTTTACGATTTTTAGGAATTTTTTGAAAATTTTTTTGGGCCCTTATAAGGCTTAGTACGCTCCGATAAGCCCCATTCATCTCTGGAAACGTTATTTTCGAGTAAAAATCATTTTTTTTACAGCACATGCTATAAATTAGGAAAGGATCTTAAAATAAAATTCTCCATTAAGTGGGCTCAAAAAATTTAAGCCTTGAGTCTCATATTGGGCTCTAGGGACCCATAGTCCGTTTTTTTTTATTGGGGACCCCTATTTTAAACCTCAAATTGGGATGAAGCGGAAAATTTTACGATTTTTAGGTATTTTTTGAGATTTTTTTTGGCCCTTATTAAGCCCCTGTGGGGCCTGTTAATCGATAAGCTTCGTTTACTGGTCAGAAATGCATTTTTAGTAAAGACCAAGCATATGGAAAGTTTCTTAACTTTAAATTATTGTTAAGATGGGCCTGATAAAATTGTGCCTTAAGTTCTGTTTTTTAAAAAATATGAACCTCTATTTCAAAATTCAGATTCTAAAAAAAAAAAAAATTTGACGGTGCGTACAAATATTGTTTTAAAAAAAATTTAGCTCCATTTTGTCTTCCAATTCATTAAAAAAAGTTTTTCAGTTTTTTAAGGCCTAATGAACCATTCCTTAGATATCTAAAAAAATAAAGTTGTAAACTTTGTTAACGTGAAGCCAACCAACCGGACCCGTCTGACCAATTCAATAGGTATTGAATTATTCATTCAGGTAATCACTAACAATAGATGCAAATAGGTGACACCAGCAACAACTTGATGTAGAATTAAGTCAAATAAGTTGTAGCTTTATTTTATTTTATTTACTTTTTTTTTTTTTTTAACTTCTTCTGTTTGTAATTTGTAGTTTTTACCTTTTATTCCTTTCTATCTTATATTTTTATCTTTTATTAATAATTATGTTAAAGCGACAGTTACGCTATCTAGGTGTGGAGTTTAAGAGTTAAAAAAGATTTAATTTTTTTGTGAATAAAAAATCATTAAAATCTTGTGTGCGTAATTCATCGGTAATGCATAAAAATTCTTTGCTTTATTAGTAGTTCTTTGAAGATGACACTTGCGCTATCTAGATACAAATTTAAAAAAATAAAAAAGTTATAATTTTTTTGTGAATAAAAAATCATTAACAAACATTTGTAATCCTTTCAAGTTGAAAATAGTGTTAGCTAGTTGAATCGTTCAGACATTCATTTTTTATTTATTCAAGTAACTAACTGATTCTTTGTTCTAGTGCTAACTCAATAATAATTAAATCTTTAATTTGTAGTGTCAGTGTGCTTTTTTTAAATTTCTTTTTTTTTTAATTTATTGAGTGCTTTTAAAAACACTTTTTAATAAGATGGCTGACTACAATCCCGATGAAATCGTTGATATGGTTATGGTTCTGGGAGAATCTCCAAATAATTATTCCGTGGCTGCAAGAATCTACGCAGAACGTTTCCCAGATCGAAGACATCCTGGTAGGAGGACAATTGAAAGTCTTACTCAGCGAGCTCGAAATAGGTCTCTCGTACGAAAACATCATATTTATGATGAAAATTATGTGCTTGTGCTTGCAGTACTAGCTATGACTCACCTTGATCCACATGTCAGTAGTAGAAGAATCGAAAGAGATACTGGTATTCCTCAAAGGACGGTCATAAGAATTTTAAATGCAAGAAAATTTCAGTTCAAAGAGTCATTTTAATCTGCCACCTTGAATAACTTTGAAGGTAAGGCCCGAATCAAAAAAATTGTAGAGATCAAATTATCATCCTTTTTACACTGGTTCCACACCCCTGCGCCCATGGCTGCAGGACGTGGAAAGCTACGACCAACGAATTACAGACGCAACCCTGAAAGAACTTTTCTTCCAAGGAGTTATTTCTCGATTGACTGGCAAGGCTAAAACAAGTCTTGACGGAAAAGTTTTTGACACTTTACACCAACTCCGGAAACATCTTCAGGACCGTTTTTCTCAAAAACGATCCCTATCTTATTACCTTAACCTTATTTCAGACTCTTATATGAGACAGAATGAATCTGTTTTAAATTTTCACGATAGACTCTCAGCTATAGTCCGCGCTGCCACGAAACTAAAAAACGAGGGAATAGATGACGAAGACATCAAGAGACATAATAAGTCCCTTTTCGAAGACCTCGCTACCGAATATTTTATTCGTTGATTACCTTCTGTCATCCGCAACCAAATGTCTAACCATAACCCTGTTAACTTTTCCGAAGCTTTAAACGCAGCTCTGAATGCAGAGGAATGGGTTAACATCGGAGCACCAAATTGTGCCGATGTAGAGTATTCCTCCACCCAAAAACCGCCTCCGCGATCGCGTTCTCCTAGCCCTTATGGTCGACCCGGGACACCTGAAAGAGAATCCTCTCACGACCGGCGCAACGTTAAATTCTCCGATTTTAACGACCCGCGAAACTTCGATAGAAATATCTCGTATTCTTATGACCCTAACGATATAAAAATGCCTAGAACAATGACCTACACGGCAGAAGGTAAACCGGATGCTCACCCATCCCTGCGCTACGAACAACCTTCAAGCATTCTGAAAAACCCGGAAAGACAGAGCCTATCCGATCAACCCGGATCATCAGATCGTTACTCCCGCCCTAGGTCCGAGAGCGCTAGAGGCCGATACCCTAATAGGTCGACAAGCCCCCTTTCCCCTCGCCCTATCCTAATGCCGCAACACCAGCCTACTTCCCTAACAACTATTACGACAAGCCGCCTGGTAGACCCGGATCCCCAGGTCCTTACGGCCCTACTCCACGAGCCCCGACCCCAACGAATATTCCCGCAAATATCTCCTCTAGCGAGAATTTAAGCTGGAGACAAGCTCGTCCGGACGGCGCGCCCGCGAGCTTCCCGCGCTCTCAGAGCCCCGAGCGCCGATCGGTGAAAACATTCAAAACAAGGGAGTACGGAAAGTCTGTGGCGAGAAAACCGCACCAACCATAAAAATTAAAAATTACCTATTCAAAAAGGGCGTCGTAACATGTTCCGCTGCACAAACCAATGAAGTGAACGTCATCAAAGCTTCCGTTTTTAAAGACTCGGTTTTCTACTATCCTCACCCTCCCATTACAATCCAGGGAGAAGACAATAATCAAGTCGACGCTCATGGAAAAATTACGATTCGTATTTGTAAACAAAAACATATATTCCATCTAATTCACGACGATGCCCCCTTTTTACAAGATGGTGTTATCAGTAAAAGAACTTTGAAGAAACTCCGGAGACTTAAGCAAGCCGGAAAAATGAAAAATCTTCCCGACTCTTTTCTTGAAGACCTATCCCCAGACTCAGATCGCTCTGAATCAGAATCCTCTGACTCAGAAACCTTTTCCGAAAATTCAACCTCCCAGAGTAGCGACACCCTTAATATAGACAAATCTACTAACGATTCCGACACATATTCACCTAAAATTTACAATCCTAGAAACCATAGGGAAAGAAAGAAAATTTCGTACGGATCACCCAAGATCGAAATTACTAATAACATATTTAAAGCCGGAAAGGGGCGCATTTTAATTGACACCGGCGCAGACGTGAGCGTAATTAAAATTCAATCCCTAAATCCCACGTGTAAGATCAACAAAAATCGTACTCTTCAACTGACCGGGATCGGAGCAGAACCCGTTTACACTCTCGGTACCGTTACTTTCAAAGAAAGAGACGGTAGAAAACATCACATGCACGTCCTCCCCGAAAGTTCTTCGCTTAAAGAAGATGCCATTCTTGGCTCTCGTTATCTACAAATTGAAAAGGGTCAAATTGACTTGGCCAATAATCAATTAATCACTCAAAATGGCACTCAGGACATTTGTTTTTCTAGCGCTACAGACAACAGTGAGTCTGAATCTGCCGAATCCCCTGCAGAATTTCCTGACTCTCGACGAACACCTCAAAGTCAAAACACCATCCCCGACATTCAACCTACGTCCAGCAAAATACCTTCGACTATTTTCCATTATAAAGCTCGTTGAAAGCAAGGTAAAGCTCTGTCCACAAGATATACGTTGCCAGCGCGTTGTAAAATTGCGATAGAAATTCCCGTGTCGGAAAGCTCTCCAAGAGGGGAGGCGTATCTTCCCCGAATACAAACCCCTACCGGAATATTCATCGGCGAGTCAGCCGTTACCCATGAAAAAGGTTCATGTTACGTGTTAGCCATTAACACGAGAAACGAACCTCAAGAAGTTGAAATACCGGTGCAAGATCTGTATCCCTTTGAACTCGATAGTTCCGACGACTTCTTCGATTCCGAGGTCAAGGGAACGCCTTGCCCTCCTGAACAAAGAGTAACTCGAATAATTGACCTTCTGAAAAGAAAACATCATGACAAAGCAGCCCTAGCTCAATTGAAGAGAGTGGTCGAACGTTTTCCATATCTCTTTATGTTACCTGGCGACGACCCTCCTCGCACACATCTAGTACAACATACCATTCCGTTAACCAGTGACAAACCGATATTTACACGTCAATATCGTTATCCTCCAAAATTACACGAAGAAATTAGAAGGCAAGTAGATGACTTGCTGAAGAAAGGAACCATCCAACCCTCCTCCAGCCATTGGAACTCACCTCTATGGATAGTTCCAAAACGGCCTGGCCCTGACGGTAAAAATCAACATCGTCTCGTCATTGATTACAGAAGGCTCAACGAAGTATCAATTCCAGACGCCTATCCACTCCCAAACGTTCAAGAGATACTGGAGTCCCTAGGCAAGTCCAAATACTTTTCAGTTTTTGATCTCGTTAACGGATTCCACCAAATACCTATGCACCCGGATGACAGAGCTAAAACCGCTTTCTCAACGCCTTACGGGCACTTCGAATTCACAGCCATGCATTTCGGACTCTGCTGTGCTCCCCCGACATTCCAAAGGCTGATGGACGCCGTCATGACCGGATTACAAGGAATCGAATTGTTCATTTACCTAGTGCATACGCAGTCGGGGCAGTTTTGAGTCAAGGCGAACCAAATAATGATCAACCTATTGCATATATGTCAAAAACGCTCAATAAACATCAAAGAAACTACTCTGCCACCGAGCGAGAGTGTTTAGCTGTAGTCCTAGGCATCATGCATTTCAGACACTACCTTTACGGTCGCACTTTCTATGTATACGCTGACCATGAACCTCTACAATGGATTGATTCAATCAAAGACCCAATGTCAAGATTAAACCGCTGGAGAGCCCGACTGCGCGGCTACAGATACATATTCCGTTACAAACCTGGAAGGCTTAACACTAACGCCGATTGGCTCTCAAGAAATCCGATAGACCAGAAAGAGGTAGAAAACGAAAAATCGGCAAACATAGCCTCTCAACCCCTGAAAAATATCAAAACAAAAACCATACTACCTATTCAGAAACCAAAACCAACAAAAACATCACTTGCTCGACAAGCACACAATAAGAGCAAAGAAGAAAACTTCTCTGACGCCCCGCAACCCGGCCCTTTGCGGAGAGGTAGACCGAAAGGCTCCAAAAATAAAACTCATGCATCGCCGAACGTATCTGGTCAGGGAAATCTTCCAGGCGATACCATCGCCTCTCGTCTAAGACTCAGACGAAATCAACAGGTAGATCCGAAAAATACTACACCCGTCGATCAAGCAAACGCTGAAAGCTCTACCTCAAAAAAAGAAACATCAGATAAAACCGAACGCGCCTCCGACGCACCTGTACCCTTGCAAAGCCGGTCATTAATACCTAGTTTGGCAGAACCTCTCAACACAACAACCACATCTCCTGCCACCGAGTCTGAAATCAGCAACCAAAAAGAAGATGAGATTTCTGGCATAAATGAGTTCGACGAAACCATGGAACCATCGGATAGTTTTGAAGATGTAGTCGCCCATTTCCAAAAAACCGCATCAAGAAAGGCATTCTTTGATTCCCCATCAAAAAGAGTGAAACCTCCAGCAAATGATGATGACTCCTCATCTTCTGACGAAGAAGAACTCTACGAGACTACCCCCGTAAAATCAAATTTGGAACTCCAAGCTCAGCTCAAACCTTCCAACTTCAATTCTAAGGAGAAAGAAGAGTTTATCGAAGGATTTAATTCCTTGTGGTGGGACTCTGGAAAATGGGAAGAACTTCTTGAAAATTTCGACCTAGGATCTAACTATCACGAAGCGGATCACTCTGTTGTCCACAGTGATCCAGGCTATTTGGAAAATGACCTTATTGACGCAAATGATAGACAGATTCTGAACAATACACAATCCCTGTTAGACTTAGATAAATGGCAACTGACCGATGACTCAGGATTCAAAAATCCTCCCTTATCGTCCACTCTCCTCACACATGAAATACCCCCAACAATTTTTGATGACACTTTTAATCTCGAAAACACCAAAATCATGTCTAGTGAAAATTCCGACTCTTCAACAAATTCCACGAAGACAATTACACCAGATCATAAGTTAGCTCCATCGGAAAACTCTCTAAACACTCAAGAGAGTGTCACTCACCCTCGAGATACCGCCAAAACGACCCTTCAATCCTCGCAGCAATCACTTCCTACAAAACAACCAAATTCAAATTTGATACCTCGAAGTCCAAAACCTACTACGGCAAATACTCATAATGACATTTTCACCAGCGTTAAAACCATTCCGCCAATTATACCCCCCCTCTTGAATCCTTTTTGCACCCCGATCAAACCCCCCGAACGACTGACAGTGAGACTCACCCGAGACGCCCTCACGGGACATAAAGATAACATAATACATTTTATCCCTGCGAATTTAAACCTACACACGCCTAACAATCAACTTCTTGCCGAGTTAGAGCTAATTTCGAAAAGCGAACTTGAAGATCTGAACCCTACGATTGGCAATGTTCTTGTCCCTAAAACCCGAGGCCGAACCATCTTCTCTTTAGTAGTTACAGAAACCGAAAGGAATCCTATTAAGCAAAGTTCTTTGAAAGAATGCTTATACAATCTTTATCATCTACTACTAGAAAAAGAAATTACATCGGTTCGAATGTCACGAAAAGGCGAACTCACAGATGCATTACCACGTGGAACTCTATATCGAGAAGTCCAAGACGCACTCAAAAACATACCTATGACGCTAACGATCTGTCTAGGTGTCTGCATAACACCACCACCCGAATCCCGCAACACCATCCTAAAAGAATGCCACGATAGCCTATTCGGAGGACATCGTGGAGTAGAGAAGACTTACAGAAGAGTGAGGGAAAAATTTACTTGGCCCGGTTTGCGTAAAGATATAGTCGATTACATTCATCGATGCCGAATATGCCAAGAGTTTAAACTCATAGGTTATCGCACCAAAGAACCCATGGTAATTACCGATACGCCCGCAGAACCGTTCTTTAAAATGGCTATCGATGCGGTCGGACCTATGCCTCGAACTGTGAATGGCAATGCTTACATAATCACTATGCAATGTTTATTTTCAAAATTTTGTATAGCAGTACCAGTACCTAATCTGAAAGCGCTAACCGTGGCACAAGTCCTTGCTAAACATCTTATAGCCGCTCATGGAGTACCTAAAATTATCTTGAGCGATCAAGGTAAAAGCTTTAGGAATAAACTCCTCAAAAATCTTGAAAGCATGTATGACTGTCATCTAAAAACGATGACATCTTTCCACCCCCAGTCGAACGCATCATTTGAAAGAAGTCATGCTGTCTTGAAAGACTACTTGAGGACTAACACCCCTAAGTATCAAGACTGGGACGAGCTAGTTCCCTTTGCCATGATGGAATACAATTCCTCAGTCCACTCTTCCACAGGTTTTACCCCCTACGAAATAGCTATGAGACGAAATCCTAGAACCCCTTCAGGATGCCTAGACGACTTCGATAACGAAACATATAATGGTTACATTTACGATCTAGCAACAAGAATAGCTGAAATCCGAGAGATGGCATTGAAAAGCTTAGAATCATCCAAACAAGTTAACAAAAGAAATTACGACAAATCAACTAAACCCCTAGATGTAAAATCTGAAGACAAAGTTTACGTCAACAAACTACCGCGTAAAAACAAACTAGATAAATTCTATAATGGAGTTTTCGACGTCCTAGAAGTACGCGAAAATAACACTGCCCTCTTGCAAAGCCAAAACAAAAAAAAAATCTTAGTTCATAAAGACCGTCTGAAAATTTTTTACTAAAAGCCTTTCTTCTCAAAAATCATCGCCTTATCTAATTTAAATCTGCCCAAATTTTGTTCCAGAAAAATGTTCTTTATTTTGCTGTGGTTCACGAGCTTCGCTCCAGTCGGTACCGTTCACACGGAGAATAAAACTTTCTATGAAACGCAACCAATCCCCAATAATCCGGGTATTTTCTATGAACACGTCGGGAAAGTTAATTTAGTCAGAACCAAAATTCATATTAATATTTTCTTAAATTGTCCCCCACTAGACAGAAACTTTAAAACGGAAAACAAAAATTTCAAACATTTAGTAAATGAATTATATAGAGTCTACCCTGACCAAATAACACCAGAACTCTCGGAACTTCGCATAACCCGCAAATTATTCGCAATAAATGATCTACATGAATCTATAAAAAGCTTGTTCGTTCTGCAAGAAATCGATAACCGACCCTATAATCGAAAAACGAGAGCAGCTCCAATCGAAGTCGGCGGTTGGGTTACGAAATGGTTATTCGGCATCATGGACTCGAAAGACCGCGAACTAATCAATAGTGACATTCACAAACTGTACGACAGTCAGAATAACTTATCACAAATTTCAATTGAATCAACTCACCTAATTAAATCAGAGCTCGAAAATCTGTATAAATCAGAAAATAATCAAACTCTAGAAATTTCACGCTTAATCAGTCGTGTTGAAGCCATCTCCGAACAAAACTTGGCCATAAACAGAAACCTGCAATTTGAAAACGTTACCAGATGGTAGTTTGATTACTCATACGAACTTGACGAACTACAAAGGGGTTATGAAACCTTGATGGAAGTAATTCAAACCACCGCAACAGGACATCTACACCCTCTCCTGTTATCTTTTTCCCAAATGTCCAATCTACTCTTAAAAATTAACAACAATCCGAATCTCCGGATACCAAACGCAGCAGAGGTAATTACACCCCACTACCTATTCAACGTAGCGAAAACGACTATTTTTATCACTAATGGAAAGCTTCACGTTTCTATGAAACTACCTGTAGTAATGGATGACGACCTCGATTTGTACAAAATACACTCTTTTCCAAACCCTATAACCCTCCCCTTTGATAATACAGGCTCTTTAGCAATAAAACCAACAGTTAATTATATTGTCTTATCGAGAAACCAGACATATGTTCTCTTAAATGACGAACTCCTTCAATCTTGTTCCACTTATAATCACACTAAGCTATGTGAAGACTTCTTACCCTTAATCAACGGAGTGACACACCCGTCGTGTGAATATTCAATGTTCAATCAGCCGACAACCTCTTCTCTAAAAACCTGCTCGACAATTATTATACCAAACACGCCCATAATTCTAACACCCTTGCACGCATCGAATTTATGGTTATATTCAACTTTAAAACCAAATAAGCTCACAATAACCTGCCATAATCATCGAAATGAATTCCTCATAAATGGCGCAGGCTCACTTTACCTAAGTGGCGAATGTACTGCACACACATCAAGCTTTACCTTACACGGTCTTCGGAAAATCTCATTCATATCAGAATATAATTATAACCCCGAATTGTCAGCAGAATTGAACATAATAAAACCCGAGATACATGAATACGCAACCAAATACCCCATGGAAGTAGAGAAAGAACTCACTGAATCACAACAAAAATTTAACCCAATTCCCCTGAGCGAAATCGAAAATAAACTGCGAGCGATACATATTCGACGGACGGAACAGAAGCAAACACATTCATTTATAGCCATCGGCTTAGGATCCTCAATCGCGATAACATTAGTCCTAAAATTTTTGATAGATAAATTTCTTCAGGTCGAGAAAATCCTACTCTTGTTCTTCTTTATCTGCAACAAAAAGAAAGAATATAAACAAAACAAAAAAAAACAAAGAAGAACCCAACCGAAAAACACGCACATGTAAAAATAATCATCAGGATGATACTCCTCCCAATGAGACTCACAGCTTGCCTCCGACTGTAAAGTCGGCAGACATTGTAATCCACGTGAACTCATCTCCACAAATCTCGACAATGCCCACAACCTCTCCAAAAGCACCAAACTCCAATACAAAACCACCGCTTCACGTCGCAGAGCCATGAAAAATAAAACAAAACGTCAATAAAAAAAAAAAAAAAAATGATGATAATAATAAAAAAAAAAAAAAAATAAACAAAATAATAAAAGAAAAAAATAATAAAAAAAAAAATATTATAACAATAATAATAATAAACAAAAAAAAAAAAAAAACTTCATTTTCAAACCAAATTTGACCAACTGTCCATTCAAAACACGCTTAAGACTCGACCATAGCCATGAATCTTCGTGACCACTGGCCTGCTGAGTGCGCCCGTCGCATGCAGACCCGCTATGCCTCCAACACAGGCGACTCTTCCACCAACTCGCCCGCAATGCACCTGCAGCACGCGACCCAACTATGCACACACCCACGAATCTTTTAATACAACCTGCAAACAATTAATTTATGAAATAACGACAGTTGACGACTTAACTCTGACAATTACATTTAATAAAAATAGTAACAATCAAAGTACTATACTCACAAACTCGCCGAATCCGAATAAAAGAATTTTTTTTTGCTATCCGTCGAAACTCAGGTATCAGATAGATGTTTTAATTTTTTTTTTAAAAACAAATAATGATCGATTGATAACAAATGTAAAAGTATTTACCTTTTAATGCACCTCGACGAGTTGAGGATATGCGATAATAACCCTTGTAAATTGACCAAACTGCGAGTCCAACTAGCTCTCCGATCGACGTAATACCGACTGGAGCACCTACTGAATGCACCAGTAAAATCACACTTATCATAACTGGCAACATAGCATGATATAATTTGATGAGCGCACCGCTGCAACGTCACCGTTAACACCTACTTACACTATACTCTCGTGCGTAACCGCCGGCCTGCCGACTATCCGATTTCAAGAAAGATGATACAGCAACATTCGCATCAAGATTAGAAGCAGCTTCACCAGTAAAATATAAACTTTTCTCATACAATTTTGTGTAACAAATTGAGTGTATTTTCAGAATCTAAATTTTAATTCATACTCGGACATTATCTTAGATTTAACAAAACTCTCTCGAATACTCGACAATAATTTTTTTTTGTAATTACTTTTTATATGATACTTAAATATTGTTAACATCTGGTAAAAACTTTTGCTCAAGTTAATTTAACTTCATTATCAAAAAAAAAAAAAACAAAAAAAAAAACAAAAATAATAATAAAAAGTGAATAAATAAATAAATTATTTGTTGTAATATTAATTTTAATATTTATTGTACAAACTCTACGAATCGAAATTCAAGATAATCTTCATTTGTAAACTTCTCAGTAACACGCACAATGTAAGAGACTTATTGTGATAATTTAAGTTACGTCAATTAATGAATAATTTAATTCTATACACTAAACTCAAAAATTTTATCAAACAAATTTGGAAACTTATTTAACTATTTTCGACCAATTAAGGCAAAACTCAGTCTAAATCAGTCAAACGGAGTGTCAAAAGCACTGATTTCATTGAAACTTCCCGCTAATTCATAGTTTTTTTCTTTAGTGCAAAAATTTAGACACAAAAATTAAAAAAAAAAAAAAAAAAAAAAAAAAACACTAAGACAAAATAATTATATCAAATTTTAAGTTTCATAGCGAACTAAATAACGACAAATTGAAACTCAAATCGTTTAGGAACTTAAAGAATAATATACAGAACCGCTGCACTCAATACTGTCGTATAAATTACAGAATTTTCATCGAATGTTCTAAATACTTTTGACTAAACTAATTAGCGATCTTAAAATCAAGGCGAAAACTGTGAACTTCCCTCACTCCTGGCAATTAATGAAAATTATATACGTCGATGCAACTTCCCACTTAAATATTAACCAACCCATACAGAATTTTCTGCTCCAGCGCCCAATAACCACGCAATATAGAGCAATAATTATTTTTTTTTACGTCTGAATCCCTGTTACCTGGCTTGCGCAAGCAACACAAAATCTTCTATTTAGCGTTTAGCTAAACAACTAGCTATTTGAAATTTTTGTTTAAAAATTTCAAGAATTCAGGCTTACAACTCAAAAATTACAATATTCTTACCCATTTTCAACCAACCATTTCCCACCCCGTGATCATTGTTATACAACAATTATAAAAACTACCGATCTCTTTGAACATCGGGTAGAAATTACATCCAAAACGTTACAATTGAACTAACTATTCTGAAATAATAGTTATTCAAAAAAAAAAAAAAACCTTTTGCTAAGCGCCTGCCCACCATCATCTACCAAGATTCACACAAGCGAAATCGATACATTCCCTATCTTCGATACATTTTTTTTATCATCGATACAAGGACTGCACTCCTACAGTCGTCCAGCCCTGCATTGTCGAGGGCAACAATGGACTAAGAGGGGAGGCATGTCATGTATCGATCCCCATAAAGATCCCATATTCCCAAGTTGCAACAGACTTACTTATAATCCGCCTAAAAGGAGTTAGGGAGGGAGCCACGGAAATTGCAATTAAGCATTTTGCTAGCCGGCACCTCCGCTCTGCTGGAACAGGTGGGGCGAAGTAGCTTCCCTCGCTGCTTAGCCGCGCTCCCAAACCACTCTCGTCTCCGACACTCGAGTGGTTCGACCGAAAGCTAGCAGCGATCGAAGACCACGTGTAGCACACCTGGACAAGCAGAGCCGGATCAGGCAAGGATCCGTCAGTGCAATATCGCCTCGCCATCACCATTGGATAAGGTCCCGGAAGGTCCAGAGAACCTTCCGTGAACGATCAACTGCCCGGATACTCCGGTAATTTTAAGGTAGATTATTGTAATATTCAACTCTGTCGGAGGTCATTAAACTCATTAAATTGTAACCTTTCACCATTTGTTTTTCAATTAAACTATATCACCTTACCTTACTTTATTTCATTTTATTAACCTAATCAAAAGCCAGACAACAAGGGGACGGGACAACTACGTAAGTAGTTGTTCCAAAAAGACGAAGATCCTACCCCTTTTAAAATAATAACGTCAAGGATTATAAATCCGTGACATCTTCTTTAGTAGATCAATACTTTTTTTGAGTTATTCACACTATTCCATACATACTCCACACCTTGTGTCAGTAATAAAATCTAATATTTAATAAGTGCTGATGATTATATGAGCCGTTCTCTACAAAACCCCCATACTGCATTTCTATAGATGAAAAATTGAATTTCAACTTTAAGACTCCAGATCATACAGTTATGTACAGAAGAGCTGACAAATTTTTTCCTGTAACAAAAAATTTACCTTTCCAAACTTATTATTGAGAAAATTGAGTTCAAAGTTTTTGAGATTAAACACAGAGGTATATAATTTAGCCTTTTCGAAGGAGCGAACTTTTTTGGAGGGTTATAAAAAAAGTTAGGGGTACAGAAAATTTTTAAAAAATCCAAAAATTGAAGCCATCATGAAATTTTGAGGTTAGGTGACGATTTTGGTAGAGCATGGATGATTTTAAGTCAAAAAATACAATTTTTCAATAGAAGAAAGTGTTAAAATTATTATTCAGCATCTCCGAAGTGATGAATGTAAGTTGTAGGTTAAAATCATGTAGCTGTAATTTTATGAAAACAAAATGGCGGATCAACATGGCAGTAAATATCCAAAAAAGTCAGAATTTGATGTTGAAAAAAATACTGTCGTATTATGCGTTAAATTTCAAAACGAAAAGTATACTTAGTAATTTTTCGAAAAGTGCATATGTTTTGAATAAAAAATCAATAATCATCCACTTTATAAGTTTAACGCACTTTGAGCAAGGATTTATAGAAAAAAAGAAACGTTTTGAATATAACAACACATAATTATGATTGAAATATAACCGTAACTATTCAGAGAAAGTACAAATGGTGCAACTAGGGAACTGCAGCCCGCCCTCGATCGACCGAAATACAGAATTCGAATGCCAGCGTGGTTTGAATGCTTGAAAATTTGGCTAATATTGAATCAAAAATTCAAGACTGCTTCCTTAGCTAATTAAATGGATTTGTGCACTTATGAAGTTATTAATCAAGGGCTAGGATCTGCCCTTGATCAATAAAATCTAAAAAATCATGTGTCGACCCATTAAGACTTGCTCAATTTTCGATTGACTTTCATGAAAACTTGCGAGATACCGTTTCGGTTAATACCATAGTCATAATAACTAATCAAAGCTGCTGTCACAATGACAAAGGGCCTGAATTCACCTTACATCGTCGGAAATCGAGAAATCAAGTAGAACGACGTTTTGATATATAAAACTCAGCGTGAACCTGAAGGTAACTTGAAAGCTGTTATCCCACAAAATCACCAAGTCAGCTGTCATAATCACGAATGATTCAAATCCACCCTTTTTCAGCGAGAATCAGACCATCCATGCGACACTCCAGCAGAAGCAGATGGTCTCTCTGTACAACGGACTCTTCCCCCGTTCCCTCGTTTTGTCCTGTATAGCAAGAGTTGAGTATACCACCGTCTTGTGTATTGTAAAGACTCAACGTGTGCTTAGAAAAAACTTGATGAGATTTAAACCATCAATAGCCACCGCATTTTTACTTTTAAAATCCAAGCTCACACTCAAGGATTACTTGCAAGCTTTTACCCCACATGAAAACCCAAGAAATAACTTCAGCTGAGCTATAATAATAACGAAGGGCTCAAATTCATCCTTTATCAGCGAACATCAAGAGATCAAATGGAACCACATTAGACTTGTAAAAATTTGAGCAGAACTTGCAAGCTTTTATCTCACGTAAAAACACAGTGTCGTGACTATACCAAGCCATGTTTCCGTTACACTTGACAAAGACTTGCAATTTAACATTTCAGTGAAAAACACAGTGGTATGAAGCCATCTGTTTCAATTATCATGAGCTAGAATCCGCCCTTAACCAAGGAACATCTTCGTAATTATGACAGCAGAGTTGACAAGTGATTTATAATGTTTTTACGTGTTCCTAAAGCTTGCAAGTTTTTTTCAAGCACACGATTAGTCTTTACAATACACAAGACGCTGGTTTACTCAACTCTTGCTATACAGAACAAAACGAGGGAACGGGGGAAGAGTCTGTTGTACAGAGAGACCGTCTGCTTCTGCTGGAGGGTCGCATGGATGGTCTGATTCTCGCTGAAAAAAGGTGGATTTGAACCGTTCGTGATTATGACAGCTGACTTGGTGATTTTGTGGGATAACAGCTTTCAAGTTACCTTCAAGTTCACGCTGAGTTTCATATATCAAGACGTCGTTCCACTTGATTTCTCGATTTCTGACGATGTAAGGTGAATTCAGGCCCTTTGTCATTGTGACAGCAGCTTTGATTAGTTATTATGACTAAAGGTATAAACCGAAACGGTATCTCGCAAGTTTTCATGAAAGTCAATCGAAAATTGAGCAAGTGTTAATGGGGTGACACATGATTTTTTAGATTTTATTGATCAAGGGCAGATCCTAGCCCTTGATTAATAACTTCATAAGTGCACAAATCCATTTAATTAGCTAAGGAAGCAGTCTTGAATTTTTGATTCAATATTAGCCAAATTTTCAAGCATTCAAATCACGCTGGCATTCGAATTCTGTATTTCGGTCGATCAAGGGCGGGCTGCACTTCCCTAGTTGCACCATTTGTACTTTCTCTGAATGGTTATGGTTATATTTCAATCATAATTATGTGTTGTTATATTCAAAACGTTTCTTTTTTTCTATAAATCCTTGCTCAAAGTGCGTTAAACTTATAAAGTGGATGATTATTGATTTTTTACTCAAAACATATGCATTTTTCGAAAAATTTATAAATATCGCGAAATATTACTCTCTTTCCTTATCCCGTGTCAAAAGTACAGATTTCTATTTGAAAAGTGGACTTTGCCTTCGTTCCAACTTAAGACCTTGAGCCTTACGAAATTTTTTTTTTAACTCTTTTGTTGGAAGTGCAACAGACTTTCTTACGCATGCATGTGTACGGTCTTTTACCTCTCAAATCGCCGTGACCAAGAAGTTTAAAATCATCTGATCTTCTCAACGAAGTAAATGTGAATGTATGTAATCATTTTTCGCGGATACCCGGGCTGAGTTGCAGGAGTGTTGAACGTAGGGGGAGAGAAACCACTGATAGATTCTTCTCGCCCTGTCTGGTTTTTTCCTTAAGATTCTACGCAAAAATTCTCGATAGAATTTCCGCGTAGAAACTTGCTAGCCGACAGGCGTAGTCGCCCGGCAGATTTATTTGTTTACTTTTTTTTGTTCTTTGTTCGGCTGCCCGTGCAATTTAACTTGATCACCGAACACGTCCGTTAATCCTATTGTATATTTTTTTTTGTTTTGATTAATTTGATTAATAAATTGAAAAATGGAATTTATTTTCTGGTATTCGTTATTTTGATGAATAACTCTCATCCTCCCCTCGGCTTTTCCTCGGCTAGGAATTATCGAAAGAATCATATTCTCTTTGTTTTTTTTTTTTTTTTTTTGTTATTTTGAATTTAGCTTGGGGAATTTTGCCTCGCCCACTACCGGCATTTAAAAGTTAGCTCGCGTGCTATCTTCCGAAGCATGGCATAATTCTTTTCAGGTACGGATTAAGCTGCGAGTACTCAGGACGGAGTACTCCAGGAAGTTCTTGTAACCAGTGAAGAACTCGTCGACTACCTCGGACGAGCACTGTTACAAATTGGCGCCAAACAAAGTGGTTAAAATTTTTTTTTAGCGTTAGGGATCAAAAACCCGACAGAGCGGTTTGTTTAGCACGCGCTGTGACCTTGTCCGAGCACGGACAAAGAGTTTTTCTGAGAAAAAGCCAGACACTGCAGTAGCAGTAGGAGCTGCTTGAATTCGCATAATTCGATCAAGCGAAAGCTGAGGCTTTCGCTTGCACACAGCGTGAGTCCAAAGCAGTCAGGGACTACATCACTAATCTGCTGTCGTATTTGTTGAAGATCAGGCCCGAGCCAGACGAGACTGAACAAATAGACTTCATATTGAGAAATATGTTGCTGCACCGGCGCAAGCAGATCTAACGCAACGAAATTAAATCGGTGATAGGTTCAATGAACCAGGTCGTTGAGATCGAGCGGACCTCTTTCAACGAGGTTAATTATCGGCCACCACCATCACCTCCAGCGTCCATGTGGCCTTATCTCGCCTATAAAAAAAATAAGGCTGACAAGAAAACGAGAGTCAACGTTGCAGCAACTGCTGTTGATAACAGATCGGCTGCTGACTCGATAGTCAGTCGCCTAAACGCGTTCTTAAAAAAGCTTGAAGGCAGCAAGAACTTTGGGAAGCCAAGGAGCCCAAGGCCCCAAAATCCGAGCTAGGGCGAGCAGTTTAAAACCAGACACAAGCCTGAAGGCGATAGAAGGGCCAGAGTCTCATCACCGAAACCAAGCACGAGTGAAGATAAAAGAAAGAAAAGCGACAAGCCAGTCACACATCGCTGTCACTTCTGTAAAGAAGAAGCGTACATCAGACCAAAATGCCCAAAACGTCAGGGAAAGTAGTGACACTTTGGTCCGAAAAGCCGGTGGAGTTAGGGTCAACTATTCCGCCGACGCTCCTTCCCAGCCATCACTTGGAGATGACGCTTAGGCTTGTTCAGTGGATCCTAAGAATACCGAACAAGCGACAGGTTGCAGCAGACTTAGATCCGGAAACAAGATGGTGGTTACCAGTAAACAAAGTTGATTTCCGCATCAGAGCGTTGTATGATCTCGGGGGATCACGTACAGTGATGGGACCATGCGCTATCTAAATTGCAGCTGCATAAAACCGAAAGATCAAGATTTATGCGGGCAATGTTGCGAGGGTATCTGACGGGCGTAGGTGTCCTATCGCCGAATACGTCTCGTTACCTTTGAGGTCGCGGGGGTTAAACGCGATCTCAAGATAGCCATCATAACCAATCTCGATGCGAATTGCTATTTAGGAACAAACTTTATATTTTGAAGTAGTTCTTGATCCCATAACAGACGAGTTAGAGATCAGAATCATAGGGAAGAAGGTTAACCTAGAGGTCGCCAGTATCCAGGCGACCAAGCTGACAACGTTAGCATCGATATGTTTGGCTGACGTGCCAGCTGGAGACATTGAGAGACTCAAGCGGATACTTGATAAGTCCTCCAGACCTCGGACGAACCTTTGGGTTGCACCTCGAGTATCGAGCATGAGATCGACGTAGGAGACGCAAGACCGATAAAACAAAGGTACTACCCAGTTTCACCGGTAGTGAAGCTAAAAATGTGGAACCAGGTGCAAGAATTATCGAGCCTGCACTCAGTTCCGGTCGTCACCCGTGGTCATGGTCTAAAAGGAAGATGGGACAAGACTGGATATAAAATCGGCTTACCACCAAGTGCCGTTAAAACCAGAGTCAGGCCAGTGACGGCGTTTACCGTGCCTGACATGGGCACATTTCAGTTCAAAAGAATGCCATTTGGCCTGAGTTTCGCAGGGATGACTTTTCAGCATTTGGTCGAGATGATCATCAGGGAGTTTGGCGAATACGCTTGAGCCTACCTGGACGACATTAAAATCGTTACGGAAGATTTTGAGACGCTTCTCCGAATTCTTGAGGCAATCCTGGCAAGAATTAGAGAGGCAGGCCTGACGATTAATCGGGACAAGTGTAAATTTTGTCAGTCAGAGGGTAAATATTTAGGCGTCATCGTTAGCCGTGACGAAATCAGACCCTCTCCTGAAAAGGTCAAAGCCATTCTAAAATTTTCGGTTCCGACGAACCGTAAGAAGTTGAAACGATTCCTCGGAATGGCATTATGGTACCGAAAATTTATCAATAACTTTTCCACGGCTGCAGAACCACTTACGAAACTCACCGGCACAAGGGTTTGTTTCAAATGGGACGACGAGCAACAAGAAGCAGTCGAAAGAATACTGATGTTACTTGTGTCGGCTCCAGGTCGGGACAGGGCCGAACTGGGAGCTGAAACAGGCCCGGGAGTTTTGGGTCAAGCAGCCCTCAAAAAAAAAAAAGAAAGGAACGCTTTATTTGTGAGTACCAGCAAAACTTTAATACAACAACATTTTTTGAAACGCCCAGTACCGGCTCGAGGGGGGGGGGGGGTCGAAGGAGTGCACTGCACCCAGGCACAAGTTCGGGCGTCAGCCAAAGTTCAACGAAAAAAATTATCGGCTATACCCCAAGCTCTAAACCCCCGAATACCCTAAGCGTTGAGTTCAATAAATAAACTGATCAGCTATCCCTCAAGCTCTAAACCCCCAAAACCCTGAAAACCCGAGTTCAATAAAAAAAACTTATCGGTTACCTTCTAAGCTCTGAACCCCAAAAGACGCTGGTCACCCAAGTTCAACAAAAAAACTTATCAGCTATCCTGGCCACCAGAGTTCAACAAAAAACTGATTGGCTATCCCCCAAGCTCTAAGCCCCCAAATACCCTCGGCTCCCGAGTTCAACAATATAACTGAT
Source organism: Encarsia formosa (assembly GCA_038277355.1). Taxonomy (NCBI): domain Eukaryota; kingdom Metazoa; phylum Arthropoda; class Insecta; order Hymenoptera; family Aphelinidae; genus Encarsia; species Encarsia formosa. The sequence goes on along the minus strand of CM076185.1, from coordinate 30,787,620 downwards.
CGGCTAAAACCCAAACCCTGGGCTCCGAGTTAAAAAAAAAAAACTTATCGGCTATACCCCAATCTCTGAACCCCTCAAAAACCTTGAGAGTTGAAGTATTCCCAAAATATGAGTGTTTGAGAATAGTAAAATTAACGCGAGCGAAAAGGGACGAGGAGAAGGCAGGAAATCACTGGGCTTCAAATAACTGACACTGGCATTTAATTATGAACTTTAACTTTTGTGGTAAATTTATTTATCGGTATCTAAGTGTTTACAATAGAGGAGAGTGGTCACGCCGTTTTGACCGGGTGGCACTCTACCTCTGGGAAAATAGGTGGAATCGTCGTAGATAAGCGGTCGATCTACGACGACGGCGCTGAGTCCCGTGATGCGTGGTCGCGGCATCACGGTCGCAGCAAGACTGGTGAGGGCGGAAACTGGTCACTCTGGGCAGCTCTGGCGTGGGTCGCTCGCATGACCAATCACGTGGCAAAAAAAGGCGGTAAATCTCAAACAATGAGAACATTTTAGTAAACCTAAGCATAAAATAAACAATTTTGTAACCATACCAAATTACGCTGCACTAATGCAATCATAACATGAAGTTGTACATCTGAAATTTTTCATTTTAAATTGGCGGGGTTGACTAGGAAAACTCTATAAGTATTTACTTATAATTTAACTCTTTGTTTGAAACATTATCAACAAAATTTTTTTTAACTATAAATTAAATGTTTTTGCGTTCGAGACACATTTCGAGAAAAAAGTAAAATTTTTCGTTTGTTTATTCGTTATTAATTTTTTTTATTATTTTGTACTATTTTCAAGTGATGTCAATAAAAGAACACCACAACCTTTTTGAGGAACAAAAAAATAAATGAATATGAACACTTTAATAATTGACTTAATATACAAATCTAAAGTACGCTTAACATGTAAAATTATTCCACTCGGTAACGAGAGATTTGGGAGGTTTAGAGCTTGGGAAATAGTTTTTGGGGAGCAGTTCTTTTGTTGAACTCGGACGACTAGGGTATTCGGGGGTTCAGAGTTTTGGGGATAGCTGATCAGTTTTCTTGTTGAACTCGGGTTCCTAGGGTATTTGGGGATTCAGAGCTTGGAGGATAGCTGATCAGTTTTTTTATTGATCTCGGATGTCTGGGGTATTTGAGGGTTCAGAGCTTGGGAGATAGCTGATCAGTTTTTTGATTGAATTCGGATGACAAGATTATTTGGGGGTTCAGAGCTTGGAGGAAAGCTGATCAGTTTTTATTTCTTGACCTCGGACGTCTGTAAATAAGCTCATCAGCATTCCCCCAAGCTCTGAATGTTATTGATTATTTGTTATTTTTGGTTATTGATGATTGCCCAGTTATTGATCTCGGACGCCTAGGATATTTGGGGAATCAGAGCTTGGGGGATAGCTGAACAGTTTTTTAATTGATCTCGGACGCCTGGGGTATTTGAGGGTTCAGAGCTTGGGAGATAACTGATCAGTTTTTTTATTGAACTGGGGCGCTGCCTGTTCAACAAAAAAACTTATCAGCTATCCCCCAAGCTCCGATTTCCCAAATACCCCAGGCGTCCGAGATCAATAATGAAACAGATCAGCTATCCCTCAAGCTCTTAACCCCGAAATACACTGGGCATCCGAGTTCAACAAAAAACTTATGAGCTATCCCCTAAGCTCTGAATCCCTAAATACCCTATACGTCCGAGATCAACAAAAAAACTCGTCAGCTACCCCCCAAGCTCTGAACCCTCAAATACCCTAGGCATCCGAGATCAACAAAAAAACTGGTCAGCTGTCCACCAAGCTCTGAACCCTCAAATACCCTAGTCGTCCGAAATCAATAAATCAACTGATCAGCTATCCCCCAAGCTCTCAATGTTATTGATTATTTGTGATTATTGGTTATTGATGATAACCTAGCTATTGATCTCAGACGCTCTGGGTATTTAGAGGTTCATATCTTGGGGTATAGCTGATCAGTTTTTTTGTTGAACTCGGGTGCCTAGGGTTTTCGAGAAATCAGAGCTTGGGGGATAGCTGATCAGTTTTTTTGTTGAACTCGGACGACTAGGGTATTTGGGGGTTCAGAGCTTGGGGGATAGCCGTTCAGTTTTTTTATTGATCTCAGACGCCTGGAGTATTTGATAGTTCAGAGCTTGGGTGATAGCTGATCAGTTATTTTAATTGATCTCGGACAACTAGGGTATTTGAGGGTTCAGCTCCTCCTCCAAGCTCTGATTCCCCAAATATCCTAGGCATCCGATCAATAACTGGGCAATCATCAATAACCAAAAAAAACAAATAATCAATAACATTCAGAGCTTGGGGGATAGCTGATCAGTTTATTTATACCCTAGGCGTCCGAGATCAATAAATAAAACTGATCAGCTATCCTCGAAGCTCTGAATCCAAAAATACCCTAGGCGTCCTAGATCAATAAAAAAACTGATCAGCTATCCCCCAAGCTCTGAACCCCCAAATACCCTAGTCGTCCGAGTTCAACAAAAAAACTGATCAGCTCTACCCCAAGCTCTGATTTCTCAAATACCCTAGGCACCCGAGTTCAACAAAAAAACTGATCAGCTATACCCCAAGATCTGAACCTTTAAATACCCTGAGCGTCCGAGATCAATAACTAGGTAATCACTTAAAACCAATAATAACAAATAATCGATAACATTCAGATCTTGGAGGATAGCTGATCAGTTTATTGATTGATCTCGGACGACTAGGGTATTTGAGGGTTCAGATCTTGGAGGATAGCTCATAAGTTTTTTTGTTGAACTCGGACGCCCAGGGTATTTCGGGGATAAGAGCTTGAGGGATACCTTATCTGTTCCATAATTGATCTCGGACGCCTGGGGTATTTGCTGGTTCAGAGCTTGGGGGATAACTGATTGTTTGAGATTTACCGCCTTTTATTGCCACGTGATTGGTCATGCGAGCGATTCACGCCAGAGCTGCCCAGAGTGACCAGTTTCCACCCTCACCAGTCTTGCTGCGACCGTGATGCCGCGACCACGCATCACGGGATTCAGCGCCGTCGTCGTAGATCGACCGCTTATCTACGACGATTCCACCTAGTTTCCCAGAGGTAGAGTGCCACCCGGTCAAAACGGCGTGACCACTCTCCTCTATTGTAAACTTAGATACCGATAAATAAATTTACCACAAAAGTTAAAGTTCATAATTAAATGCCAGTGTTAGTTATTTGAAGCCCAGTGATCTCCTGCCTTCTCCTCGTCCCTTTTCGCTCGCGTTAATTTACTATATTTCTCAAACATTTGGCATCCCTTGTGGGGAAAAGTTCCCCGGAAAAAGCGCGTCGCGAGTGAAAATAGAAGAGAAGTGCATCGACGCCGCCAGTTTCATAACCGCAAACGGCAAAGACGCCTCGCCGGAGAGCCACGTGAAGCTTCGCGGCCATATTGGAAAAGGGAAGGAGTCTCGCCTACAGCACGAGCCAAGGAGCAACAAAGACGCCCAACGGCCTGACCAAAAACTAAGACGACGGTGGATCGGAAGGCGACTTGGCAACACCGCTTGCCATCAGCTGAAGACCATCGGCCTGCTACATCCCTGCCGCACTGCAGCCCCTCTGCAGTGGGAGAGAGAGAGAAGGCACCTCGACCAGCTGACTCCGCTAATACGGTGGGTCCGCTTCAAGTCGCAAACTTGTGTTGCGCAATTTAATAATTTCAATTTTTTCTTGTATTTGTTTAGCCTTGGAACTGTGTGGGTAAAGTTAGCTGCATTGTTCTCCATTCTATTTTGCCTTTTTCTTAAATTTATTTATTTTTATCTTTCCAAAACATATAGTCAGTTGACCCAATTCCTCAATAATTGAGTACAGCTGTTACTATTTTGGTAAACAATTGATTATTTTAGGGTCAAGTGACTAATAAAATTAGGAATAATTTTTTCAATGTTTACTTTGTTAATATTGAACTCACCTGAAAACTTAATTTCATTTTATTTTGTTCCACCTTATCTGACATTATTGAATTTGCAGGTGAAACTACCTGTTAAACTGAGGTCCACGCTAACTGTCCAACCACATCTGAGCAACCTTTGGCATCTGTGGGAGCAAGCGAAGGGACTTTCTTCACCAACTGGTAGTCCTCGAGCCCTCGTACAGCTGCAGCAGCACTCCCAGAGTTCTTCGATAACCTTGGGTTCAAATGTACTGTTTCTTATGGTTGTTAGAGTCAGCGTTGGAATCAATTTTTTGCCAATCTCCTTAGTATAGCATAATCAAATTATTTCTAGTAGCCAATCTCTTGTTGATTTTTTTTCAAGTTTATATTTTCAAAAATTCTAATTGAAATTTTTTCTTTTTTAGGTATTTGTCAAGAGTAATAATCAAATACCATAAACCACCTACTCAATCATAGTTTGTTCTCTTGAATAACCTGGTTTGCCAGTCATCGACCAAGGATATCCAGCTTGTTTGGATGGTTTCAAGCTTTTTTATTTAAAAAGCTAAGCCTAGCAGTCAAGTGACTGCACACTACTAACCTATTGATACCCCTTCTTTACCTACTTTAGTTGCTTCGTTTTCTATTGTTTATTTATATTTAGTCACTCAATCTTTCATTCCTTTTCTGTCCGTAGTTAATTAGTTTTCCTTCATTTTGGATTGTATTACAATTTAAAATTCTTTCTTCATGAATGATACATAAGTTTAAGTTTTTCTTTTTATTCCTTTATTTAAGGAACATTTGCCTCATATTAAATTGTATTTCAATTTAAATTCTATTCCACCAATAATATTCATATGTTTGAATATTTTTTCAGTTTCTTTTATTTAAAGAATAATTGCCTCATCTTAATTGTATTTCAATTAAAGATTGTTCCACCACTGATATTCATAAGATTGAATATTTTTTCCATTCTTTTGTTTAAAGAATAATTGCCTCATCTTAAATTGTATTTCAGTTTAAATTCTATTCCACCAATAATATTCATATGTTTGAATATTTTTTTTCATTCTTTCATTTAAAGAATAATTGTGTTTAAATTTACATTTTCTCCACTCATGTGATTCAAGCCGAATCAAAATTTCCTCAAGTTTAAAAAAAACAGAGTTGTGTTAGGGTTTCTTTAAACCTGTCACCTCCGTGATTGAGCAGCTGAGAGATTTTTCCCCACTCATGTTTTTTTTTGCCGTGTCCAAATCGCCTCAAGTTTAGAAAACAAATTTAAATTGTGTTTCAATTTAAATCTTCCCAAGCCAAAAGATAGTTTTAACTTTTACCTATTGATTTATTATTTCAAATACCGCCCTACCTTGCAAAATGAAAAAACCAAATTCATTTGCGCGAATCCTTAGCAGGCAAGCTATAATCCGAAATCGAATCGTCACTCATTTCGAAATATTTAAGCAAAAAGGAACCTTGATGATTCACGAGTTAGCAGAGAAGCGCATCCTGCGTCTCGAACAACTCTGGCAAGAGTTTATCCAAAATGATCAAAGTTTAAGAAACTGCCGGGATGTAGACCGTGGCCACGACTACTTCGTCAAAGACATGTTCTACCATACGCAGGACACCTTTGATGACGTGTGGTGTGACTACATCCAATTTCTTAAAATTGAGCCACCTGTGACTCCCTTAGTCCAGGTTTTGATATCACCCATTGAGAACGAGCCACCTGAACCGCTTGAGTTTCAGGACCTGGCTAATTATTTTAAAATTCAGCTACCTGCGAAACCTCAAGTCCAGGCCTCGGCTACTCATGTCGAAGTCCAGCCTCCTGATCTAATCCATGTTCAGACTCCGGCACCAATCTACGAATTCAAGTCCTTGATTAAGGCACAGCCACCTGAACCACCTCAAGTTCGGGCTCCGGCGACCCCCTTCAAAATGGAATCACCTGAGACATCTCAAGTCCAGGGTCCAACGAACCTCTCGAAGAGCAAGCCACCTGCGGCTGTCCTGGCTCAGGCAACGGCTAGCGCTTTCGAAAAACAGCCACCTGAATTACTTAGAGTTCAGGCTTCGGCTACACCTTTCAAAATTCAGCCCCTTGCGACACACTTAGTCCAGGCTTCGGTTATACACTCCAAAATTCAGACACCGGCAACGTGTCTTAAAGCTCAGCCACCTGCGACATTTGAATTAATTAAAGTCCAGACGCTGGCTACCATGACAAAAGTACAGCCACCTAAACTAATCCAGCTTCAGGCACCGGCTATACTCTCAAAAATAGAGCCACCTGAACCACTCCATGTTCAGGCCCCAATCACGATCTCAAGCGTTCAGCCACTTAAAGTAACTCAACTTCAGACCCTGGCTGTATCATTATTTAACTGTTGGGTTTTCGACCCAGGAATTTTCCTTGGACAGAGCATCAGGCTCTTACCAAAATTGCCCAGTAAGCCTGTACGTTTGATCGTACGCTTACTAACCACCCTAGACTTAACCTACAATTATTTTTATATATTACTTAATATTATTTTTATTTTTATTATGTTCACAGATATTATTAATCGACTACAGTCGATTAAGGCGGGCGGAATGTTTGAGATTTACCGCCTTTTATTGCCACGTGATTGGTCATGCGAGCGACCCACGCCAGAGCTGCCCAGAGTGACCAGTTTCCACCCTCACCAGTCTTGCTGCGACCGTGATGCCGCGACCACGCATCACGGGACTCAGCGCCGTCGTCGTAGATCGACCGCTTATCTACGATGATTCCACCTAGTTTCCCAGAGGTAGCGTGCCACCTGGTCAAAACGGCGTGACCACTCTCCTCTATTGTAAACTTAGAGACCGATAAATAAATTTACCACAAAGGTTAAAGTTCATAATTAAATGCCAGTGTTAGTTATTTGAAGCCCAGTGATCTCCTGCCTTCTCCTCGTCCCTTTTCGCTCGCGTTAATTTCTATTTCTCAAACACTGATCATTTCTTTAGTTGAACTCGGGCGCCCGGGTTTTTGGGGGTTTAGAGCTTGGGTGATAGCTGATCAGTTTTTTTATTGGTCTCGGACACCTAGGGTAGTTGAGGGTTCAGAGCTTGAAGGATAGATGATCAATTCTTTTATTGAACTCATATGCCTAGGGTATTTGGGAAATCAGAGCTTGGGGGATAGCTGATAAGTTTTTTTGTTGAACAGGGAGCGCCCCAGTTCAACAAAAAAACTGATCAGTTATCTACCAAGCTCTGAACACCCAAATACCCCAGGCATCCGAGATCAATAAAAAAACTATTCAGCTATCCCCCAAGCTCTGATTCCCCAAATATCCTAGGCGTCCGAGATGACTGCGAAACTCAGGCCAAATGGCATTCTTTTGAACTGAAATGTGCCCATGTCAGGCACGGTAAACGCCGTCACTGGCCTGACTCTGGTTTTAACGACACTTGGTGGTAAGCCGATCTTATATCCAGAGTCGTGATGTATCGAGCTTTTTTCAATTTGCTCAAGATGTTGTCCATGTACGGGATCGGATATGCGTCCATCGACTTGGTGACTGCATTGACCTTGCGGAAATCAATGCAAAATCGTCTTGTCCCATCTTCCTTTTTGACCATGACCACGGGTGACGACCGGAACTGAGTGCAGGCTCGATAATTCTTGCACCTAGTTCCACATTTCTAGCTTCACTACCGGTGAAACTGGGTAGTACCTTTGTTTTATCGGTCTTGCGTCTCCTACGTCAATCTCATGCATCAAATACCCCAGGCGTCCGAGATCAATAAAAAAACTGATCACCTATCCCCCAAGCTCTGATTACCCAAATACCCTAGGCATCCGAGATCAATAAAAGAACTGATCATGTATCCTCCAATCTCTGAACCGTCAACTACCCTAGGTGTCCGAGACAAATAAAAAAACTGATCAGCTATCACCCAAGCTCTAAACTTCCAAAACCCTAGGGCCCGAGTTCAACAAAATGAATGAGCTATCCCCTAAGCTCTGAATCCCTAAATACCCTATGCGTCCGAGATCAACAAAAAAACTGGTCAGCTATCCCCCAAGCTCTGAACCCTCAAATATCCTAGCTATCCAAGATCAATCAATAAATTGATAAGCTATCCTCCAAGCTCTGAATGTTATTGATTATTTGTTATTATTGGTTATAGACGATGACCTAGTTATTGATCGTGGACGCCCAGGGTATTTAAAGGTTCAGATCTTGGGGTATAGCTGATCAGTTTTCTTGTTGAACACGGGTTCCTAGGGTATTTAGGGATTCAAAGCTTAGGGGATAGCTCATAAGTTTTTTTGTTGAACTCGGACGCCCAGGGTACTTCGGGGTTAAGAGCTTGAGGGATAGCTGATCTGTTTCATTATTGATCTCGGACGCCTGGAGTATTTGCTGGTTCAGAGCTTGGGGGATAACTGATCATTTCTTTAGTTGAACTCGGGCGCCACGGTTTTTGGGTGTTTAGAGCTTGGTTGATAGCTGATCAGTTTTTTTATTGGTCTCGGACACCTAGGGTAGTTGAGGGTTCAGAGTTTGAAGGATAGATGATCAGTTCTTTTATTGATCTCATATGCCTAGGGTATTTGGGAAATCAGAGCTTGGGGGATAGCTGATAAGTTTTTTTGTTGAACAGGGAGCGCCCCAGTTCAACAAAAAAACTGATCAGTTATCTCCCAAGCTCTGAACCCTCAAATACCCCAGGCGTCCGAGATCAATAAAAAAACTGATCAGCTATCCCCCAAGCTCTGATTACTCAAATACCCTGGGCATCCGAGATCAATAAAAGAACTGATCATGTATCCTCCAATCTCTGAACCGTCAACTACCCCAGGTGTCCGAGATCAATCAATAAATTGATCAGCTATCCCCCAAGCTCTGAATGTTATTTATTATTTATTATTATTGGTTATTGATGGTTGCCCAATTATTGCTCTTGGATGCCTAGGATATTTGGGGATACATAGCTTGGAGGATAGCTGATTCTTTTTTTTTTATTGATCTCAGATGCCTAGGATATTTGGGGAATAAGAGCTTGCGGAATAGCTGATAAGTTTTTTTGTTTAACAGGGGGCACCCAAGTTCAACAAAAAACTGATGAGTTATCTCCCAAGCTCTGAACCCTCAAATACCCCAGGCATCCGAGATCAATAAAAGAACTGATCATGTATCCTCCAATCTCTGAACCGTCGACTACCCTAGGTGTCCGAGATCAATCAATAAATTGATCAGCTATCCCCCAAGCTCTGAATGTTATTGATCATTTGTTATTATTGGTTATAAATAATTACCTAGTTATTGATCTTGGACGCCCAAGGTATTTAAAGGTTCAGATCTTGGGGTATAGCTGATCAGTTTTCTAATTGAACTCAGGTTCCTAGGGTATTTTTGGGTTCAGAGCTTTGGGGATCGCTGATTAGTTGTTTTGTTGAATTCGGACGACCAGGGCATTTGGGAGTCCAAAGCTTGGGTGATAGCTAACCATTTTTTACTTTTTAATCGCGGACGCCTAAAAATAAGTCGATCAGCTATCCCCCGAGCCCTGAACCATCAAATACCCTAGTCGTCCGAGATCAATAAACCAACTGATCAGCTATCCCCCAAGCTCTGAATGTTATTAATTATTTATTATTATTGGTTATTGATGGTTGCCCAATTATTGATCTCGGACGCCTGGGGTATTAGAGGGTTCAGAGCTTGCGAGATAACTGTTCAGTTTTTTTGTTGAACTTGGGCGCTCTTTGTTCAATAAAAATCTTATCAGCTATCCCCCAAGCTCTGATTTCCCAAATATCCTAGGCATCCGAGCTCAATAAAAGAACTGAACATGTATCCTCCAATCTCTGAACCCTCAACTACCCTAGGTGTCCGAGACCAATTACAAAACTGATCGGCTATCACCCAAGCTCTAAACACCCAAAACCCTGGGTGCCCGAGTTCAACCAAAGAAATGATCAGTTATCCTCCAAGCTCTGAACACCCAAATACCCCAGGCATCCGAGATCAATAAAAAAACTATTCAGCTATCCCCCAAGCTCTGATTCCCCAAATATCCTAGGCGTCCGAGATGACTGCGAAACTCAGGCCAAATGGCATTCTTTTGAACTGAAATGTGCCCATGTCAGGCACGGTAAACGCCGTCACTGGCCTGACTCTGGTCTTAACGACACTTGGTGGTAAGCCGATCTTATATCCAGAGTCGTGATGTATCGAGCTTTTTTCAATTTGCTCAAGATGTTGTCCATGTACGGGATCGGATATGCGTCCATCGACTTGGTGACTGCATTGACCTTGCGGAAATCAATGCAAAATCGTCTTGTCCCATCTTCCTTTTTGACCATGACCACGGGTGACGACCGGAACTGAGTGCAGGCTCGATAATTCTTGCACCTGGTTCCACATTTCTAGCTTCACTACCGGTGAAACTGGGTAGTACCTTTGTTTTATCGGTCTTGCGTCTCCTACGTCAATCTCATGCATCAAATACCCCAGGCGTCCGAGATCAATAAAAAAACTGATCACCTATCCCCCAAGCTCTGATTACCCAAATACCCTAGGCATCCGAGATCAATAAAAGAACTGATCATGTATCCTCCAATCTCTGAACCGTCAACTACCCTAGGTGTCCGAGACAAATAAAAAAACTGATCAGCTATCACCCAAGCTCTAAACTTCCAAAACCCTAGGGCCCGAGTTCAACAAAATGAATGAGCTATCCCCTAAGCTCTGAATCCCTAAATACCCTATGCGTCCGAGATCAACAAAAAAACTGGTCAGCTATCCCCCAAGCTCTGAACCCTCAAATATCCTAGCTATTCAAGATCAATCAATAAATTGATAAGCTATCCCCCAAGCTCTGAATGTTATTGATTATTTGTTATTATTGGTTATAGACGATTATCTAGTTATTGATCGTGGACGCCCAGGGTATTTAAAGGTTCAGATCTTGGGGTATAGCTGATCAGTTGTCTTGTTGAACTCGGGTTCCTAGGGTATTTAGGGATTCAAAGCTTAGGGGATAGCTCATAAGTTTTTTTGTTGAACTCGGACGCCCAGGGTACTTCGAGGTTAAGAGCTTGAGGGATAGCTGATCTGTATCATTATTGATCTCGGACGCCTGGGGTATTTGCTGGTTCAGAGCTTGGGGGATAACTGATCATTTCTTTAGTTGAACTCGGGCGCCCAGGTTTTTGGGTGTTTAGAGCTTGGTTGATAGCTGATCAGTTTTTTTATTGGTCTCGGACACCTAGGGTAGTTGAGGGTTCAGAGTTTGAAGGATAGATGATCAGTTCTTTTATTGATCTCATATGCCTAGGGTATTTGGGAAATCAGAGCTTGGGGGATAGCTGATAAGTTTTTTTGTTGAACAGGGAGCGCCCCAGTTCAACAAAAAAACTGATCAGTTATCTCCCAAGCTCTGAACCCTCAAATACCCCAGGCGTCCGAGATCAATAAAAAAACTGATCAGCTATCCCCCAAGCTCTGATTACTCAAATACCCTGGGCATCCGAGATCAATAAAAGAACTGATCATGTATCCTCCAATCTCTGAACCGTCGACTACCCAGGTGTCCGAGATCAATCAATAAATTGATCAGCTATCCCCCAAGCTCTGAATGTTATTGATCATTTGTTATTATTAGTTATAAATAATTACCTAGTTATTGATCTTGGACGCCCAAGGTATTTAAAGGTTCAGATCTTGGGGTATAGCTGATCAGTTTTCTAATTGATTTCAGGTTCCAAGGGTATTTTTGGGTTCAGAGCTTTGGGGTTCGCTGATTAGTTGTTTTGTTGAATTCGGACGACCAGGGCATTTGGGAGTCCAAAGCTAGGGTGATAGCTAACCATTTTTTACTTTTTAATCGCGGACGCCTAAAAATAAGTCGATCAGCTATCCCCCGAGCCCTGAACCATCAAATACCCTAGTCGTCCGAGATCAATAAACCAACTGATCAGCTATCCCCCAAGCTCTGATGTTATTAATTATTTATTATTATTGGTTATTGATGGTTGCCCAATTATTGATCTCGGACGCCTGGGGTATTAGAGGGTTCAGAGCTTGAGAGATAACTGTTCAGTTTTTTTGTTGAACTTGGGCGCTCTTTGTTCAATAAAAATCTTATCAGCTATCCCCCAAGCTCTGATTTCCCAAATATCCTAGGCATCCGAGCTTAATAAAAGAACTGAACATGTATCCTCCAATCTCTGAACCCTCAACTACCCTAGGTGTCCGAGACCAATTAAAAAACTGATCGGCTATCACCCAAGCTCTAAACACCCAAAACCCTGGGCGCCCGAGTTCAACCAAAGAAATGATCAGTTATCCTCCAAGCTCTGAACTAGCAAATACCCCAGGCATCCGAGATCAATGATGAAACAGATCAGCTATCCCTCAAGCTCTTAACCCCGAAATACACTGTGCGTCTGAGTGCAACAAAAAAACTGATGAGCTATCCCCTAAGCTCTGAATCCCTAAATACCCTAGGCGTTCGAGATCAACAAAAAAACTCGCCAGCTATCCTTCAACCTCTGAACCCTCAAATACACTAGTTGTCCGAGATCAATAAAAAAAACTGATCAGCTATCACCCAAGCTCTGAAATATCAAATACCCCAGGCATCCGAGATCAATGATGAAACAGATCAGCTATCCCTCAAGCTCTGAACCCCGAAATACACTGGGCGTCTGAGTACAACAAAAAATCTGATGAGCTATCCCCTAAGCTCTGAATCCCTTATTACCCTAGGCGTACGAGATCAACAAAAAAACTGGTCAGCTATCCCCCAAGCTCTGAACCCTCAAATACCCTAGTCGTCCGAGATCAATCAATCAACTGATCAGCTATCCCCCAAGCTCTGAATGTTATTTATTATTTATTATTATTGGTTATTGATGGTTGCCCAATTATTGATCTTGGATGCCTAGGGTATTTGGGGATTCAGAGCTTAGGGGATAGCTGATCAGTTTTTTTTATTGATCTCAGATGCCTAGGATATTTGGGGAATGAGAGCTTGGGGTATAACTCATCAGTTTTTTTGTTGAACTTGGACCTCTACGGTATTTGGGGGTTCAAAGCTTTGGAGATAGCTGATCAGTTTTCTTGTTTAACTCGGTTTCCTAGAATATTTGGGGAATCAGAGCTTTGGGGATAGCTGATCAGTTTTATTGGTGAACAGGGAGCGCTCAAGTTCTGATTTCCCAAATACCCTAGGCATCCAAGATCAATAAAAGAACTGATCATCTATCCTCCAATCTCTGAACACTCAACTACCCTAGGTGTCTGAGACCAATAAAAAATTTGATCAGCTATCACCCAAGCTCTAAACCCCCAAAACCCTGGGCGTCCGAGTTCAACAAAAGAAATGATCAGTTATCCATCAAGCTCTGTACTTTCAAATACCCCAGGCCTCTGAGATCAATAAAAAAACTGATCAGCTATCCCTCAAGCTCTGAACCCTCAAATACCCTAGGCGTCCGAGTCAAGAACGAGTCATCGAATATTTTAGTAGAGTTCTGAATTCGGCACAGAGAAACTACACTCTTACCGAACGAGAGTGCCTAGCGGTAGTTGAAGCCATCAGGAAGTTTAGGTGTTACGATGAGGGTTTTAAGTTTCATATAATCACCGATCACAACTCCCTGAGGTGGTTACATAAATCGACCAACGCTACCGGCAGGTTAGTGAGAGGGTGTGTCGAACTACATGGCTACGATTTCATGACAGAATATCGTAAAGGCCCATTAAATGTAGTACCAGACGCTGTGTCACGAATGTACGAGGAAGATGATTTGACTGCCATTTTGGCAATGAGCTACCTGGCAGGACAGCTAGAGGACTGTTACCAGAGCAAGATCAAGGCAGTTTAGAGGAACTCTGGTAAATTATTGAGGTGGAAGGTCGTAAGCGACAGACTTTATTATTATAAGTCTGGCGACATTATCGAAGAGACAGTTGGAGAAGACGGCGCTTGGATGCTGGTCGTACCCGTGTATCCTCGAGAATCCGTGATATGAGAAAAGTATGATGAACTCATGGCGGGTCACTTGGGCCGTGACAAATTACTCAAAAGAGTGGTGCAAGTGTATTTCTGGCGTGGAGTGTACAAGGACATCGAGGCATACGTTAAATCATGCTAGATTGGTCAGATGGAGAGGGTCGAACAACGTCCACCCGGTGGGTTAATAGGTAGACGAGTTATTGAAAGACCATGGCAAGCAGTTTTGGGTGACATACTAGGTCCTTAAACCCGAAGCAAAAAGGCAATAAATATGGGCTATTCTTAGTGAATCTGTTCAAAAGGTGCGCAGAAGTGACACCGTTAAGACGAGCGGACAGCGAGTCCGTTTGGAATCACATCTGGCTCGATGTGATCCTGAGATAGGGCCAGCTGGAACTATTCCTTTCGGACCAGGGGTCGGAGTTCAAAAACCAGGCTATCAACGACAAATTAAACGAACTTGGCGTAAAACATGAGAACTCGCCGTCTCACAACCCGGAATCGAATGGTGGAGTCGAGCGACTTAACAAAACATTGAAGACAATGATTCGATGCTTCGTCGCCGAAAAGCAGCAGATGTGGGATGTACACCTTCCGGAACTGGTTTGCACCTACAACCGGGTTGTACATTCAGCGACAATACTAAGTCCTGCCCTGTTGAACATGATGCGCCAGCTGAATGATTGCAGCACGATCAGCAAGACCTTGGCAGAAGAAGCCGTGAAAAGACACCAGGAAATGGCGCTCAAGGAATGGCAGAATAAACTCGAAGGAGTCGAAAAGTTTCGAGAGTTGGCCAAAGGACATGCACGAGAGCAGTAGGATCCAGCTGCGGTACACTACAACAAAAAACACCGAAAAATAGTGTTCTAACCAGGTGACATGGTTTGGAGAAAAAACAAAGTTCTCTTGAGCAAAGCTAAGGGCTTTACTGCCAGCTTGGCAGCAAAGTACGCTGATCCTTTCCTGGTCGTGGAGAGGTTAGGTTCCAACACCAAAGCTATCCAAGACCAAGACGGAAACGACCAAAGGCCAGTAGCGGTCCAGCCACTGAAGAGGCACATCCGACGAGAAAACGAAGAGTCTTCAAGCGACGAGAGTTCACCGTCGAGGGATGCGAGCGAAAACCCTGACGCTAGCGAGCGTCAGGTAACTGTAGAAAATGTATCGGAGACCAGCGGGTCTTCAGCTGAAGCGTCCACACCTAGGTTAGAATTCACGAGCGAGGCCGACCGTCCGAGCGAGACTGTAAACGATCAGGCTCAGACAACGACTTCGATTCCCGCGAAAAGGGGTAGAGGGAGACCCTGGGGATCGAAGAATAGGGAAACGATTCGTGTGGGAACACCGTCACCATGTTGAACCCGCGCGTAACGAAATCAATAGTTTCCATTTCTCTTTCCTGTTGATCCATTTTTTCCTTTTCCTTATATTTTTCAGACGGCAGAGAAGAAAATGGAGGAGCAGAAGTTTTCCTTGGTTCCAGTCCCAAGATTTGGCACAGGAATCCATGATTTCGGAGTCTGGGCGAGCCTGGCACCCATTCCTCGCCAGACGATGAAGAAACTCTTCTACTTTTCTTGGGTCCTGTCGAGAGAAGGACACCCAGAAATGTTTGATTATATCTTCGACTTCACCGGTCGTCGATGGTCCCGCAAGACATCAGTAGAGTCTCCGCCATAACACAGACGGAGACTCGATTGGCTTATGGACTGCCCATCTCCTCTCCAACATCCTGGGAAGAGGCAGCTAGGGTCATGGGAAACGTCTACCAATGGTTGGAGGATCAATTGGCAGCGGAGCAGGAGGCCATTCGCCTGTTACAGGTTTTCAAAGCAGCGTCCACAACGCAAGAACCAGCCTGGGTCCATGAGCACTACACCTCATGGATCGAAGAGAGGCAAGCTGAACTTAGACTCCTTGCCAAACATCGGGAAGGAGTTGAAAAGAAGAAGAGAGCCAGGCGGGAGGAGGAAGAAAACGTGGCTCGAGCGCAGGAGGCACTACGTAAGGCCAGGGAGGCCGAACAAGTGGCTATGAAACAACTGGCCATGGCAAAAACAAAGGCGCTGTCCGTTTCTGACCAGCCGCACAAGAGCATGGCCAGAAACTATTATCGGGCCCGATTCAGGAATAACTGCCAGATCTGCTGTTACCCCAACGTAGAGGACCCAACCAAATGTCCTAACATAGAGGAGCACCCGGAGTTCCTCCGATTCCAGAGGAAGCGATGGTCCGAAGGAAGATAAGTGGTGAGGCCTAGTGAATGCCACGTCCTGTGAATGGTAAAATAAAAGTTGGTCAAATACCCTTCCTGTTCCTTTTTTTTTCACCAACCTTGATTCCTCTGACATCCTTATACGACTAGGTTGCGTCGGGTATTATCGATACAACGCCGTTACGTTGCATCTGGGGGGGGGGGGGGGTGGTCACGGTCGGTGAAAATATCCGTCCACACGATCGATATTGATTTTCCGTGTGGGCGCAGGCTAGCAGCTGACGGTCGGCTCCTAGTGGACCATTCCGGAACGGACCGACCGTTAGTGGTCGGACCGGAGAGAATGGGACCGATACGCGCCAGACGTGTGTAGGACGCCGTGTCGAACACTCATTTTTACTCGTTTTCGTTGTTCGAAAAGAAAGAAAAAGTCTTTGTAACGCGGACCGCGTCGTGTTGTTTGTTTGTAAGCTCGACATCGCGGATTGTGCGAGGAAAAGAGTGTGTGAGTGTGCCGTCACCGCGGACAAGTACCCTGCGAACCCGGAGATCTCCATACCAGTGAGAAAGGTTGGTAAACCCCGCAATCTTGTGCGAGTGAGCACGCAAGAATGTTTTATATAGAGGGAGAGACTAATGGATTCTTCTCTTCCTGTCTGGTTTTTTCCTTAAAATTCTACGCACAAATTCTCGATAGAATTTACGCGTTGAAAGTTGCTAGCTAACAGGCGTAGTCGCTCGGCAGATTTATTTGTTTACTTTTTTTTGTTCTTTGTTCGGCCGCCCGCGCGATTGGCCGAACTTTACATGAATAACTCTCATCCTCCGCTCTGCTTTTCCTTGGCTAGGAACTATCGAAAGAATCATATTCTCTTTGTTTGTTTTTTTTTTCGTTGTTATTTTGAATTTAGCTTGGGGAATTTCACCCCGCCCACTACCGGCATTTAAAAGTTAGCTCGCGTGCGTATCTCCCCAAGCATGGCATAAATCTTTTCAGGTACGGATTAAGCTGCGGGTACTCACGACGGAGTACTCCAGGAAGTTCTTGTAACCAGTGAGGAACTCGTCGACTACCTCGGATTAGCACTGTTACAATATGGATTTGTTATATTGTTTATTAAATCCTGACTTGCCTGTAAACAATCCTAATTGTTATTTTTCTTATTATTTTTTTTTTTTTTATAAGATCTTTCATTCAAATTTTATTATCTCAAAATTTTTTAATGACAAATTTTGCATAGAACTAGAAAATTGAACTTTTTTTTATTGTATTATCAATTTAATTATTTTAATTTTGAGCAACATCTAAAATCTCTAAGGTTTTGAATTTTGAATCTGTGATTTTTAATTTTCAATAGCACTCTTTATGCTTCTCGAATTTGATGAAATTGGCATGACATGAGCATAACAAAAAAGGAAAGAGGCGAATAACTATACTAATGAACCCAGCATAGATATTCGCTCGTAAGACTGCAGGATTCCAGAGAATTCCGGAGTTTTCCATGGTACCCTTGGTAGGACGCGAGAGAAAAACAAGAATCGTGTATCTCATCATTTTCTTATAACCTAATAATCCCTACAGGAAACTAAAAATTTTTTTTCGGGCTTAATTATATAACATTCTCAATTTATTCCGTTTATTTAACGATGGTATCCTCAAGATTAGTGCATATAATTTTTTGCTGAGCAAAAGACAATAGAATGTCGATGCTCTTATTTTTAGATAAAATCACGTCCACAATAAAAAATAAGTTATTTGTCCGCAAACGTGTTCTCATTGAAAACGAGCGCAAAAAGAAAGAAAGTCTGAATTAATGGCAATCCTCTCAAAGCTAAACTTACTAGAAAGCGAAATTTTCGAATTAAGGGTGGAAAACGACTCAGTTAAAAAACAGATACGCAAATTCGAGCAGGATAGCGACGAGCTGCGGAAAACTTTTGATGAGAAAACTGATCAAATAGTAAAACTAGGAGATCAAATAGGAAAACGATTAAATAGTTAACGGTAATTTTGAACGCGCTAGCGAATTATTAAAAAAATTGAACCATAATATCAATCGTGTTAAAGAAGAGTGTGAAATTCTGCAAAGCCGTGTGAGCAGACTTGAAGGTCACGAGACCTCAGAAGAATACGACGAGGAAGACATGGATCGTTGACCTCTTGATTGTTCAAGATTCTATTTTCTCTCTCTTCTTGTTTTTATATTCGCATTCTGAAAGCGAGATAATGCAGGGTCGTTACAAGGTCGTTGCAAGGTCACAATTTAAAGACTAATGTTTCCAATGTACTTTTATTTCTATAAGTAAGACAGCGAGCTAATAACCTTTGTAGAAATATTGCATGCTTCTGGATTATGGATCTATTGATCGCGAATAAAGGCGTTTGGTATATAGCTAATCAAGCTATTGTTTGAAAAGTAAGACATGATTATCCACGAAGATGACGTCGCAAAACGCACATGGTGGTTGTGAATTTACAATTTACAATTGTTGATCAGAATTGTTGATTACCATTGGTGTTCAGGAAGAGCGAGATACAACAATTGTATATCCCACATATATATAGACGATAGTATACCCAAGTCAATCTGGTCTAGTGGGTAGAACGTCAGACTTCCACGCGGTGGACCCAGGATCGATTCCTAGCGAGTGTCGCATGAGCAGCCGTGGCGCACCGCTCGGGCAGACATAACCTCTTTTTCGCCTAATCCCAGTGTACTCAGTAAAGGTGTAAGGACAATTGCGGAGTTCCCAAGAATTTCGCGGATCGTAAGACACTGTATTGCGTAAACTGTGACGAGTAAGGCCACGCAGCTTCGTACCACGGCTGCCACTTCCGTAAGTTCGTCAAAGCTTGCAAGAGTCAGAACGACTCCGCTCGTCAGGCCGTCCGACAATCGAAGGTTGACAGAATTCTCACTCGGCCGAATTCTCAATCTACAGCATGACAAGAACCTATTCATCGTAGCTGTAGATTTCAACGCGAGACACACTGCCTGGGGTGATGCAGTCAACAAGAGGAAAGGCATCCTGCTTAAGAGATGGGCCGAGAACGAGGGGCTCAGCTACCGGGCCAGGGTCATCCCTCTGGCCTCTCCATCGTTCCTGTGAGCGTGTTCCTACCTCGGCCTTTGCATCATTGACAGCTGTTCGACAATCACCGATCTCGAGCAGGACAAGGTTCGAGTGCTTGACTGCAGCAGCGACCACAAAGCACTAGTCTTCTTCGTTGGTGCACAATCCCCTCTCAACATCTGCGACCCATCTGCGACATACAGGTTCGCCCTTAAGAAGACTAGATGGGCTAAATTCGAGAAGAATTTAGCGCATAAATATGAATGCATCGTCCCCACCAATGTTAACCTGAGGAACGATGACATCATGGATCATCTGGCTCACCTGAAAGACGTGGTTCGAGAGGAGATATCCCTTACCGTGCCTAGATACAGACCGTGGGGTAATATCCTTATCTATGTGAATAGTAACACGAGTGCTACCCATAGAGACAAGTCTCTCCTTATCACTGCCCTCGATAGGCTGCCGGCCGGCACTGACCGAGCTCCTGACAGGCAAGACAGGGCGGGAATACTCAAGACGCATATAACTGCACTGAATGTCCAGATCAAAGCTAAGTACAGGCAGGCATACAGCAAGTACTGGGATATTCAGAAAAAGTCAATCAACCTCAAGAACTTGGCTTCTTTCTTGGCCTGGAGGTAGATAGGGGTGATGTCACCATCCTGAATCGCGCCAACACCGACCTCGCTAGCACGCATGTCGTGAACGAAAAAGTGCTGGTACGCTTGCCCACCGAAATTTTGAACGTTATGAGCTCATACTTCGAAACAATCAACGCTGCTCCCCGCTACACCGACCTGGGTATCAAAAAGTTCCAGGCTAACCACGACTCAGGGGCCACGATAACGACGTTCAGCGACGAAAACCCGGACACATCTCCACGCCAGATCGAGGGCGGCAACATATTCACGAACCCCAGGTAAGTCGCTAACATCCTCAAGTCGCTACCAAACAAGACGTCTTCCGGGATGGATGACATTCCCCTGATCGTACTGAAACATCTGCCAGCCAGCACGATTCGCGACTACGCTGCAATTTTCAATCATTGCATTAATAACAGATTTTATCCAGACTCGTATAAGAGGGCTAAAATCTTCTCCATATTGAAGAAGGGTAAATCGAGTATCAGCGCGTCCAGCTTTCGGCCCATTAGCCTCACTCCGGCCAACAGTAAAGTCTTTGAGGTAGTCTTGAACGAGGCGTTGAAAGCCACAACCAGCGAGAAGATGTCATCCCGCCCAACCAATTCGGATTTGGCTGGCAGCGGAGCACTACTCACTGGGTGCACAAAGTGATCAACGACATCAACTTTTACCTGGGCATAAAAGAATCGGTTGGTGCTTGTCTCATCGGCCTTTGATTCGGTCTGGATCAAGGGGTTGCTGTATATTCTTCACAAGTTGGGCTTCCCGATTGACTTTATTTAGCTCATCTGGCATATGACTCCAAACCAGTCATTCGTTTTGTGGGATGGCGAAATATGTCTTCTCTGATTTTCCTGACTGTCAAAGGCCTGATGCAGGGTACTGTAAACTCGCCTGAGCTAAGGTAAACGACCGAATTAACGATCAGTTAAGGATTTCGTTAGGCTAGGAAGCTCCATAAAAGTGAATTTGAATAAAATTTTCATCGTGTAAGGGGATTAATCGATTAATTAATTGTTTAGGAAAGGATTAATCACTGTTTTATAATCATAAATCGAATATAAATAATAAAATACTTTATTTAAAAAAAGTAATGCCCGAGGTAGGTATTAACGATCACTGGTAATGCCCCGAACCAGTTAACGATCAACACAAGAACCCTATTAACGATCACATTTAAAATCATTTCTTAATCTAAAAAAATTATCTTAAATAAATACAAATATATTTTTTCTCGAAAAATTAAAATGAATAAAAATTTTTAACATCAGGTAATAAAAGAAGCATACAAATTTTCACAATTCATCGCTGGTTTTAGGAATCTTACTACTTTTGATTTTTGCGTTAATTTCTCTCTCCTGAGCCATGAATTGATCTTTTTTTAATTTCAAATCAGATTTTTTGGCATTATCTTCATTTATTTTGTTTTTCAAAAGCTGAATTTTTTCAGCAGTCTCTTGACATTCACTAACTTTGAATTGATGTTTAAGTAAATTCAGATCATTCTTTCACTGGAAATCCTTGCTTGCTTGCTTTCCAGATCCACTCGACAATTTCATCTTCTTCTTTACTGGTTAATATAGTTGCAGGTCCTGGTTTAGTAAGTGGATTATTTTTGAGAGCTCCATTTATTCTTGGTTGTAGTGTAGAGAATGGAATATTCCATTTTTTTCCAGCAGCTCTAATGCTAATTGATCCTTCCTGTACCATTTTAATTGCATTTTTCAAGTCTTCATTAGACCAATTTTTTCTTTTTTTTGGCTGAAGCAATAAAAATAGTTTTTTTTAGTTACTTACTAAGCAAGACATGTGAAAAATTATAAGTAATATTTCACATCTGCATGTACATTCTTTGATCGATAATAGGTTATGATGTCCATTCTCAGCGCTATTAACGATCACAGCTAAAAAAGGAGTTCAATTAAATTTTTTTTAATTCTTACCTTTCCTTGCTTCTTCTTCATGCTTCCAGGAAGATTTTGAGCCCAAAAACAATTCCGTACGTCTAGAATTTTATTTAAAAAAGACTTTAAAAATGCACCACGTGCTTACGCTTGCGCTTAAGGACGGACACTGAACCGCTTGCGATCACCACTTTTTGAAATCCCGGCAGTTTTTAAACATTTCGATTTTAAAATTTTGCTTTCAAAATCACATAGAAATAAACCTAAGATATTAAAATTTCGATAAAACTTATTAATAAATCATAATTTTTTTACAAAAATTAATAAATATTAAAAATTTTAACAAATGATCGTTAATTGGGGGCCGATCGTTAATTGGGTCGTTTACCTTATTCAACATTTTTATGCACAACCTCCCGCTGCTGTTTGACATAAACTCTGGGAATGGTACTTACTCGGTGTCATTCGCAGATGATTACATCATAATGGTCGCAGATCGAAGCCCTTGGAAGATTCAAGAACTGTTAGAGAAGTTGTTCAAGCTCATCGACTCCTACTACAAATCCTGGAACCTCAGCACGATTTTGAGACTTGAGCTTGACCAGGTCCAAAGGCGAGCCGAAGAACGTAGGACTCAACAGGAGCTGACCACCGCTGAGCTTTCACGTCGTACCAACAATTTAATGGTATATAAAACCCAAACACGAGAGAGAAATGGGCACGAAACCCAAAGGATAGATCAGTGCGCACACAGGATCGATCAGTTGAACCTTAATGACGAGGAGTGGAATCGTAATCAAGGAAAATTTACCCAAGATCTAGATATGTTGCGCGACCGTACAACTGTGCAAGGACGCAACATAGCAACATGGGTACTGGATATGAATAATACTTTGATCGATTGGGTGTGCTCGATAATATTCCGAATGATCAAGTTCAGCTTCGAGTTGAAAACCCAGTCGAGCATAACAACCCTGATAATAATAATCAAGGGAGAGGCACGATTCTGCGATTAAATAATAGGGAAAATGGTCGCGAAATGATTCAAAATAATCAGCCTCCAGTAAATAATGATAGATCACTGAACGAGAATATTGATGGTGAGAATAATAGTCTGTACAATGCATTTAATGCATCAGCAATTGCTGGTATTCGTATGGATATACCTACGTTTCAAGGCGTGACAAACGAATGTCCATCGCGTTATTTACGAGTTTTAGGGGCTTACATTGAGGCAATCAATATACCACCCCAGTGGTTGAGGCATATTCTAGACCAGTCCCTGAAGGGAATCGCTATGGACTGGTATATACTTGCTGGCGATACGATTAATGATTTTGAAAGTTTCCGGCGGGCTTTCGGAGCTAGATTTTGGAGTAAGGAAAGGCAGTAGAATATCCGTCGTAACCTTGAGCAAGGTTATCATAAAGCTGAGAATAATTTAAGTCGGAGTGAATATGCTAGTAATAACATAAATGATTAGAAATCCTTGGATAATTCTCCGGAGGATAATTATATTTTATTTGCCTTATCTCATCATCAACTGATTTTGATGATCAAGTAGCAGCCGCGTTTAAAATACGTAAAATCGAAAGGGTTGACGAGTTTCTAGAGTTGTTAGATACTTTTGAAAATGGGTGTGCATTTAACTCAACTTTTGATACCATGCGGAGAGAAAATTTTTCAGAAGCTTCTTTTGATCGTGGAGGGACGCCCAATAAGATTTTGAGTAATAATAGTAACGGGCGTAACCAAGGTGACTCAACTTTCAGAGCATCAACCCCAAATCGATCTTACAATAATCCTCTATTATATTAAGAAGAAAAAGGTGACTTAGACGTCTCAGATCAATTAGAAATTTGGTACTCAGGGGTTTTCGGGGGTGTTGATCATGAATCTAACATTCATTTTTAAATTTGACCTATGTAAAGTCTACTTATTCAAGGTTGAAATTTATTTTTTCTCAGACTCTTTTCAGACTTTGACGTCTACGATTGATTAGAAACTGAGTAGTCAGAGATTTTTGGGGTTACTGATTACGAAACTGACCTCTATTTTCTGATTTGGCCTATGTAAGGGCTACTTACTTTAGGTAAAAATTCATTTTCAATAGAATTTTTTTGAAGCTTCGTATACGGAAGTTTTTGGGGTTGCTGATTATAAATTTGACTTTTATTTTCAAAATTGACCTACGTAAAGGGTTACTCACGTAAGGTAAAAATTTATTTTTAATAGTTCCTTTTTTAAACTTTGTCTACGGGGGTTTTTGAGGTTGCTGATGACTAATCCGATATTTATTTTTTAATTTGGTCTACTTAAAGGGCTACTTATTTAAGGTCAAAATTTATTTTTAATAGCATTTTTTTCAAACTTCATGAACGGGGTTTTTGGGTTGCTGATTATGAATCTGATATTCATTTTTAAAATTGACCTACGCAAGGGCTACTTACTTAAGGTAAAAATCTATTTTTAATAGTTTCTTATTCAAACTTTGTCTGCGGAGGTTTTTAAGGTTGCTGATTACTAATCTGACATTTATTTTTTAATTTGGTCTACTTAAAGGTAAAAATTTATTTTTTACAAACTTCATGAACGGGGATTTTAAGGTTGCTGATTATGAATCTGATATTCATTTTTAAAATTGATCTACGTAAGAGCTATAAAAACAATATATTCCTATAAAAATTTTAAAATTTAATATACTAGCTCTTTTGAGCGCGCTTCAATCTAATAATTACAATCGTAATAATAATGGGAACGGATATAGTAGTTATAATAATCATAGCAATAATAACTATAGTAATAATCAACAAACACCCAGGCCGACGCGAGTGAATGAAGTTAGCATTCAGGAGATAGTTGCAGAGGAGATATAAATGAATGCTCTGTGAGCACGGAAAATCTGCTTCGGGTTCGGGTGTAAGTAATGACCTCTCCCCTGTTGCAACGGAAAGTTCGGTTAATCATGCGACTACCTAGTTCACTAATAATCAACTTAATTGAGATTTAAATGAAAGCCAGTAGATAAGGTTAATATTAAATCAGACAGCAGTCAAAATTGTTAGATCCGTGTGTAATCTCGATTTTAGATTTTCCACGCGAATTCTTATTAGAGGAGGAAGATAATGTTGATAGAAAATAGTAAGATATAGAACCAGAAGTGTCTCCTTTTCTAAATAACGTAGAAATAATTGCATACCCTAGTGAAAGTAACCAGTTGGGTAATCAACCAAACTTGCAAAATAGACAAAACAACGTGAACAATCAAAATAGCTGGCCGAATAACTAGTTTAATCAACACAACATAAATAAACAACAACAAACGAGGCCACCACAACTAGGACCTCAAATACAAACACAACAAAATTCACAACAACAACCACGTCTACAAGTACAACAACAAATAAATTAACAACCCCAGCAGGCTAGACAACCATTGGAACGAGAAAATAGACAAACTCAACAACAACAATCACGACAACAACAAACTCAAGGTGAAGGAAGACCAATGGGCAACTGTCGTAATTGTGGAGGACCTGGTCACCAGATTTGGGAATGCCCAGATCTATGCTGCTATAAATGCAGACAAACTGGATATTTTGCAAATGATTGCCCATTGAATGCCCAGGAAACGAGTTTTCAAGTTTGTGGAGCAAAGGGTGTTACGGTGAGAAACTGTGGAAATTGTTCAAAGTTGTTAGCCTTGTTGGGAAACACCAAGGCGGGAGCGTCGAGTGGCCCAACACTCCCAAACAACAAACAAGGGCCACAACAACAGTAGACAACAATAATGAAGTAGACAGAGAGATAGATGTGGAACAACAGATACAAGAGATGGTGAAGGAAGATTGGACGGATGAGGAGGAAAGTGAGGAAGTAGAGGAGTTTAAGGAGACAGAAAATGAGAGTGAGAAAAGTGAAGATTGGGATGTGAGGAAAGTGGTGAATAATTTTAAGGCCAGGAAAACAGGAGCATTTCCTGAAAACAAGAGTGGGGTACAAGTGAGTGAGGAAGGAATAACGCCAATGCAGGAAGAAAGTAATCATGGAAATAAAGTAGCAGAAGCAGGAGTAACCGAAAGTGAAAGGACCTGTGAAAATGCCAAAGAAAATGAAGACAAGGGTGTCGACATGAGTATTGGTAGTAGAGTAACGAGGTCAGGAGTAACTACAAGTGAAAAGTTTTGTGAAAATCCTACTGAAATCGTATACAGGGAGGTAAACGAAAGTATTAGCGACAGAGTAAACAAAACTAAAGTAACTACAGGTGAAAAGGCTGGTAAAATTATAAGTGAAATCCGCGATGAGTGTAGACAAATGGATAAGGTGGAAAATGTAGACGAGGTGAAGGAAGGTGATATAGAGGTTAGTGAGAGAAAGATAGAACAGATAGTTGAAAGGTTGGCGAAAGGGGATGATATAAGTGATGAGCAACTGACAGATAAATGTTGCCATGCAGAAATTCGTGAAACAAATCGACTGGTCTCCAAAGCGAAGGTTTTACAAAACCCCTACTGAAAAGTTGAGTGAACAAGCTGAAGGTTTTCAGACTAGTTCACGTCAAGAGGGGGGGGGGGGGGTGGAACTGTGCGAAGTCCAATTGAAGAAGTGGATGATGAACTAAGTGGATTGGTGAGAGATAACAGGTTTTTCTTCAAGATCTTGTTGGATGGGATACCATTCCAAGCCTTACACGACACTGGTGCCACGGTGTCTATTGTGGGGGAGTCGGTAGCCAAACATTTCCAAACAAAACTAAAATCTTGCGCTACAAGTCTCAAACAAGTAGGTAATGACTATCTCACAGTTTTGGGTCAGTTAGATCTGAAGATAAATATAGATAGCCGAGTCGAAAAAGAGCGGTGAAAGGCATTTCTAATGATATAATCCTGGGACAAGATTTCATCCAAGCGTTTGAGATTTGTTGTGACTATGCGAATAACTCGTGGAAAAGTTGTTCGAATGGCATACGGCACCAGTTCACGAAAGCTGATGGAGAGAGCGGTGAAACGCTAATTGCAGAATGTGCAGTGGTGAAGGAAACACCGGAAGAGAAACTGCGGATCGAAATGGTAGCCGAAATATTGACAGAATGCGCAGGTCTGGTCGAAATCACAGAGGAAGAGAAACGACAGACAGAAGATCTAGCCAAGAAAATTTTGCCCCTGCCGGAAGAATTTCAAGGTTTCACTACTCTCACGCAGCATCGGATAGAACTGACAGAAGGAGCAGTGCCGCTACGTCATGCTCATCGGAGAATGTCACCGGCTATGGAAGAGGTGGCTCGTAGAGAAGTAGACAAGATGTTAGAGACAGGGATCATTCAACCATCGAATAGTGAGTGGAGAAGTGCACCGGCAATCATACAGAAAGGTGATGGAGATTACAGGTTTTGCATAGATTACAGAGATGTAAATAAGGTATCTCGCAAGGATGCGTATGCCTTACCCAAAGTAGACACGGTGTTAGACTACACAGTGTCGGAGAAAGAAATGGTGGCTGTTAAATTTGGCATCGAGAAATTCAGGCCGTACATTGAGGATTTTACGATCGTTCATCGCAAAGGTGTAAATCACTACTTGCCCGACTGGTTGTCAAGGAGTTATGATGTAGACGAGGTAGGTGAAATTGTAGAGAGTGTAGATCCGTTGTATGTCAAGAAATTTGAAGAGGTTGGACAGTATCCGAACAAGTATAAAGAATGGAGGGTAGACGGGGAATTACTTTATTGTTACCGCAGAAATAAGTTGTTGGATCCAGTGTCAAACAACGAAGAAGGTTGGAAATTAATAATCCCAACGGACCAAAGAGAGAGAATTCTTCACGATGCTCACTGTCTGACGGAGTCTGTAAGGAGTTTCAAAATAAAGATCTGGATGAACTCCTAGAAGAATTAGGTATCAAGAGAGCTATGATCCCTCCGTATCACCCACAGTCAAATCCGGTAGAGGAGTAATAGTACTCTCAAGGTCATGATCGCCATCTTCGTGGGACACGATCATCGAACTTGGGACCAACACTTACATGAGTTCAGGCACACGGTGAACACGGCGATACAAAGTTCAACGAAGGTGTCCCCAGCGTATCTAAACTTTGGTAGACAACCGCAACCGGTCAAAAGTCTTCGACCAGAGCTGGAAGTGAGAGGCCCAAAGCTAGAGATAAATCCAGAGATATGGATAGATCGGATGAAGAGGTTGGATGCTTTGAGGGACCTAGTGGCTAGACATCTAGACGAATCCAGGGAAACACAGACAAGGGCGTACAACAAAGGTCGTAGACAGGTGACATTTAATGTCAGAGATTGGGTATGGAGACTAATTAAAACGTTATCGAACGCGGCAGAAGGGAGGTCTGGAAAGTTATCACCAAAGTGGGACGGACCATTCAAGATTGCTAAGTTTGAACCTCCAGTGACTTATGTACGCATGTACGTACGCTCGTGCTGTTAACATTCAGTAAATTTTTTTTTTTAAATAACAAAAAATTTATTATTTTTAAAACAGTAAACAACAAGGGTAACAGTTATAAACAATCAGTTCAACAATAAAGAATTTATTTTTCAATTTATGGCGAACTGAACCAAATATCCATATACCTGAAATTTTTCGGATTAGAAATAAACATGTTACCACTAGTTTGGTATAATCTTAAAATTTTATATATTTTTTATAATTTTTATAATTTTTTCTTTTAATGTTAATACTCAACTAAAAAATTTGAAATCCATTTTTGGAATGTCCAAAGTCAGGTACACTAAAACCTGCGATGAGCATAGATCTGTGCAATCAAGAAAGCACAAAGATAATAACAATCTCAAATTTTAAACTTAAATAAATTGAGTATCAATTTGTAATTTAGACAAATTTTCAATATTTATACAGTTCCTTTCTTCTATAACTTAAAAAAAAAAAAAAGTTATGACACAAGTTAAAACAAAAATTTTGTTTGATAAAAGATTTTTTCAAGTTATTTTTTATAATTCTAGTGTAAATTTCCATATTGTCAATATATGTAAGTATACAAAGAAAAATCATTTATGAATTTTTTCACTATATATAGTAGCGAGATTTAAAAGATTTATTATTTTTTCTAAGCTTTTAATTTAATAATGAAAAACTTTCTTAAAAAATGTTATGAAATTTTTATGTTACCAGGTTTCTTTAACATTTGATGACAATTTTTATTGATTTATTTATTTGTTTATTTTTATTGTTAAAGTTATCTATAGTAATTATTGTATATCTGATTGTATCTCAGCATATTGTTAAAGTGGGGCCATAAATTCATTTTATTTTTTTTTATTGAATTTCTTCAGTAGCCATTTGAATATAATTAAACTTGAATGTAATCAAATTATTGTGATCTGTAAAAAAGGAGAAATAGATATACCACAAAGAAAAAGCTATTATTATATACATACAATTTATAAAATATTGTCGCTATACTTATCTGAGACTTAAAAATGAAGATCTCCAACAACGAACAAATTTTTGGTTTTTTAAATTCCATATAATTCTGAAAAGATTTTAAGAGTTTAATTAATTGAGAACTTGTTTGATGTTAGATCTCTGCACAAAATTGTATGTATCCTTTAAAGTTGTAAAAAAATAAAAATAAAATTATTTCATTGACTTAACACTAAATGATCTAAAATAATTTTTTTAAGTATTAACTAGCCAATGGAAATTTTAAAACAGCTTGAAAAAATATTGTTTTTATTAAATTCTAGGATTTTACCATTAAATATGAAAATAAGGTGTGTTACTTTGACAAATGACATATCTTTATGTTTTGAATGAATTTTTTAACATGCATGCAAAAATAGAAATTTAGAAAGTGGTACTTTTTGAAGAATTTTAAGTCACCGTTGACTAACTAACACAGTTTACATCAAAATCTTCTTATTATCACTGAAAATAATCATAACATTAAAACTTAACTTGTCTCTGGTCGGCTTACACTTGCACGAACTCTATCATTGTGAACTTTTCTCCTGTCCTCAGCCATCACTGCTGCTGCTGCTGATCACTTGCGACCGCCTGGTGCCGGCCGCCGACCATGTGTTAGCCCTACTGCAGTGCACTGATCAGCAGCAGCAGTGATTGCCGAGAACAGGAGAAAGGTTTACAATTCGCCTTGTCCAGACCAGCGCCAGCGCACCCTCCAGGCTAAAATGTGAAGTGGCGAGTGGTGGGTAAACAACAGCTGATGCGTTGCTTTAGCATGGGCACGGATGAAATTTTTTTTTCAATAAATTCGTGGGAATTTCAAGTAATTGTAACAGGTTTAAAAAATATATAAATGAATACTTGGAATATTGTAAAATCTGATAAAAATAATTCAAAGCCAGCCAAAGTTATTGAAATGCTTGAAAAAAATATTGAAATGCCGAAAGTGTGGTTATAGTATGTCTTTAGCTCGGGAATTGTTGTGAAAATTGTTATGCAAGTGATAATCACAACTTTTTTCTTCACTAATTAATGCTAAGAGTTTGAAAAAATTAAAAACAATCATTAACCTACAGTTTTTAGAGTACTACAAATAATTTAAATGGACTTAAACATTATAACTATTTATGTTAAGTTTATTTGCTACTACTATCATAATAGATCATACTTTACAAAAAACTTTTTAAAAAAAGGTAATCCTTTTGCTAATAAAATAAAATCCATATTAAGATATGATTTTGACTTAACAGTCATTAAGTCTTGTATGCAAGGTTAGTAATAACAAAAATGGAAATATAATTCAAACGCTTTTGCATTTTATTACAAAAGCTTTTTTTTTAAACTGTTCATAGACTGTTTTAGTCATAGTCATGATCATATCTTAACATAGATTTTATTTAGCAAAAAAATTACCTTTTTTTCTAAAAATTTAATATGACTTAGTAGTAATTATTTTTATCAAGTCAAGTCAAGTCTTGTATGCAAGTTTAGTTATAACTAAAATAAAAATATAATTAAGACGCTTTTAAATTTTATTACAAAAGCCTTTTTTTAAACTGTTCATTGACTGTTTTAGTTATAGTCATGATCATATCTTAACATAGATTTTATTTTAGCAAATGGATTACCTTTTTTTCTAAAAGTTTTTTGTAAAGTATGATCTATTATGATAGAATAAACTTATAAATAGTTATAATGTTTAAATCCATTTAAATTATTTGTAGTACTCTAAAAATTGTAGGTTGATGATTGCTTTTAATTTTTTCAAACTCTTAGCATTAAATAGTGAAGAAAAAAGTTGTTATTATCACTTGCATAAAAATTTTCACAACAGCTCCCGAGCTAAAGACATACTATAACCACACTTTCGGCATTTCAATATTTTTTTCAAGCATTTCAATAACTTTGGCTGGCTTTGAATTGTTTTTATCATATTTTACAATATTCCAAGTATTCATTTATATTTTTTCAAACCCGTTACAATTACTTGAAATTCCCACGAATTTATTGAAAAAAAAATTTCATCCATGCCCATGCTAAAGCAACGCATCAGCTGTTGTTTACCCACCACTCGCAACTTCACATTTTAGCCTAGAGGGTGCGTTGACGCTGGTCTGGACAAGGCGAATGATAGAGTTCGTGCAGGTGTAAGCCGACCAGAGAAAAGTTAAGTTTTAATGTTATAATTATTTTCAGTGATAAATAGATTGATAATAACAAGATTTTGATGTAAACTGTGTCGGTTAGTCAACGGTGACTTAAAATTCTTCAAAAAGTACCACGTTGAAGAGGTTACAATGTAAGTTAGTCTTTTTATTTAATACACATGTTTTCTCCTTTTGATGCATTGATTTCTTTAAATTTCTATTTTTGCATGCATGTTAAAAAATTCATTCAAAACATAAAGATATGTCATTTGTCAAAGTGACACACCTTATTTTCATATTTAATGGTAAAATCCTAGAATTCAATAAAAACAATATTTTTTCAAGCTGATTTAAAATTTCCATTGGCTAGTTAATACTTAAAGAAATTATTTTAGATCATTTAATGTTTAGTCAATGAAATAATTTTCTTTTTCTTTTTTTACAACTTTAAAGGATACATACAATTTTATGCAGAGGACAAAAGAAAGGAACTGTATAAATATGGAAAATTTGTCTAAATCATAAATTGATACTTAATTTATTTAAGTTAAAAATTTGAGATTGTTATTTCTTTGTGCTTTCTTGCACAGATCTATGCTCATCGCAGGTTTCAGTGTACTTGACTTTGGACATTCCAAAAATGGATTTCAAATTTTTTAGTTGAGTATTAATATTAATATTAAAAGAAAAAATTATAAAAACTTTTTCATTAAAAATATGTAAAATTATAAGATAACACCAAACTAGTGGTTACATGTTTATTTCTAATTCGAAAAATTTCAGGTACATGGATATTTGGTTCAGTTCGCCATAAATTGAAAAATAAATTTGTTGAAATCCCCTTATTAAAGAGAGAACCCAAAAAGGATGTCAGCATTTTATTCGTGACGTGATTGGCTGAGACGATAAAATTAAAATCATAAATTTTAAATATTGGATTTTTCAAGTATTAGTTATTATTATTAGTGTAGATTTTTAATTAAAATATTGGAAAAATAATGAATAATTTTTTCTGACTTTTTTTTGCACAAAAAAAATGTAAATATATTTTTTTAAATAGTAACAAAATGTTTGCAGTCGTTTTCATACTGAGTGAATTCATATACACAGAGGTTGCTATGATAACTGAGGTTTTATTATTGATGTTGTTAACCTATCCATCATTTGACCATAAGTGTGATGAATGTACATTCATCATAATCATCATCATCATCATTAACCATAAAATAAAAAAAAGAACCTTAAAAACATTTTATTCGTCTTATGATCGGTTGAAGAGCAAAATTAAAAAATTGAATTTTAAATTTTGAATATCACAATTTCATATCAATGAAGTGATCTTGGATAATTATATGAGTAGTATAGTAACACTATGGTGAATGTAAACAAAGATGATTCACCGCAGCGAGCAGTCTCGCGCGGTGGGGGCGGCTGCTCGCAGGTGCTGCGGGAGGGGGTGCTCGGAGCCGTTCGGGAAGGAGGAGGGCTTCCTGGCGCTGCGAGCGGCCTCGCGCGGTGGCGGGGGCCGATGACGCGGTTGAGGTGGCTGCTGCGGGAGGTGGTGCTCGGGGCCGCTCGAGGAGCAGGAGGAGGACTTTCTGACGACGGCGACGAGGCTGATTCAGCGGAAGCGAAGGTCGCTGAGGCGGCTGCGCTCGGACGTCGCGACTGCCGACTCTGCAGGAGCTGCTGATGCTGCTGCGGCATCTGTATCTTGTTCTATTCTTCAAGAGATTATTTAATTCTGGATCGGTCGTTTTTAAATTAATAAAAGAGTTTAAGAAATTTAAAAAATTAGAAATTAATAATAATAATTTTTAATCCATTTAAAAAATACTTTGAATATACTTTGATACTAATTAATTTTACTTTTTAATAATTTTTATTCCTTTGAAAAAAACTTTGGTTATACTTTAATACTTATCAATCTAACTTTTATAATAATTTTTAATCCTGTTAAAAATGATTCAAACACTGAGAAGGATATTTAAAAAACAAGTGAAGCATATATTTTAAATTTGTTTTTTCCGTTTATTGAATGTACATTATTTTATTACATTTACATTTCATTACAAAACTTTTACTTTTTCGCATTTAGTCATTGAAAGTAAAAGCGAACTGAAAATTGCCTATGTAGGTGGCATAAAATTTTTCCTTTTCTAAATTATCTTGCACTTTTTCCCAAAAGAAATTGTGCTTGGTCAGAGCATCTGAAATTTTTTGAGGCAAACAAATTGCAAATTCGTTATCAAAGGTAGCCAAAACTTTGCGTCCATATTTGTTGTCGTCTTGTTTACAGATGTCACTTTGTATTTGTGATTTATGTCTAGCTGCTTTAAGTTTTTACGGGGTAAATCAGGTGCTTGAGATATACCGTTGAGCCAGTCGATGCCTACTTCTTCTACAGCCATATTTTCAAGCCTGGAACAAATTTTTTTGATTAATTCAAGAAAATTAATAAATAAAGTGTAAAAATAATAGAGATCGACAAATCTATTTACAAGTATTTCAAGGAAGATGACTTTCAAAAATCCGAGAGCTCGTTTATTGGCTTTTGTTCGGCTGGTAAAGAGTAGGAAGACAGTTAAGTCGAAGGCTGTACACTTTGAGACTGATGGAAAGACTGACTTTCGTCGTACAATTTATAGGTATAAATATTGCAAGCCCCGCAAATGCAGCATTGGCGTTTTACAAAGTCCTGACAACGTGATTTTACAATAAAGACATTTTCGCACTACTACTTTGTAAACAATGTATGACACAGCCGCCGTTACCCGTAAATTGATAATTATCACGTGATTTGTGTTTAATAAAAGATCTTGCAATACAATCATTTTTTTTCAAGTCATCAGAAAAATTATTTAGAAAAGCTTCGAAACCCAATCCATTAGTCATATAATGTAAAAACATTAAACAATATTGACCACATACGTCGGATGTCTCACTCTGAAGTTGTTTAACATTCCATCTTAAATGCTTACAATTTTTGCGCAAAGTTTTAATATGATTGGGTATGAACGGGGGTATACCGTAGCTATCTAGATAATGCCCAAAACCGTGTGAATCTACATGTATAGCAACCCAATGCATACCAGGCTGAGTGTGATTATCAGTGTTAAATACAAAGGCCGTCGGTTTCATCCATACCCATGGAATCCGATCCGCAGGGAACACACCGATAGTATGTGAGGGCATCAGCGATAACTTGTTTAGAATCTGCAGGCTGTTCATTGTAAAATATTACAGGTGAACTTAAAGGGAAATCGTTATTTAAGCTTTGAGATTTAGATAGCAAGTATGCATTAATTCGGTAGACGTTATTTAAAGCACAAGCAAATTTTAAATAATTATTTTTTACAGCGTGATTTATACAGTACTTGTCGCTCCACGGTAGGTTATTAAATGACGGACAGTTCGTATCGTACTCTAAATTAATAACTTCTCTAGTAGTCATTTTATGAAACATTAACCACTTTTCTTTACCCCTAACATAAGTTTTATCGACACTTTTAAAAATATCGCTGAGCGTACGATTGAGCGTTTTCAAAGTCACACTCCCTTCTAAATAATCTATGCCGTGTTGATTTCTTGTCAACCAATTATTCTCTTTACGAACTTCACAAGGTAGCGAATCTACCCGGTGCACAGCGCTAACAATCCAATGCGCGACAAATTCATTTTTTAAAGATAACAAAGCTATTTCTTTAGGCACCAACTTGTTATTTTTATCTTTGAAAAATTGAACATCTGCAATGAGCTCCATTGTAGGACTCTATTTCGTTAACTAACTCATTTTTTAACGAGACTAACTTTATATACTTAAAAAGCGACATCTAGTGATTCATCCGCCAAAGTCTACAAGCACCTGCCTCGACGCGTCAATTTCTAAAATATTTTCATATTCCGAATAAACTATACAATTTACTGTTTCGGTCAGAGGATCGTCAAATCTAACATCTATTCTAACGCTACCGTGTTTAATTAAATTCCAATGAGTACACTCATTTGCAGATAAGTCAGGTGTTAAATCGAAAGCAAAAAGGCAGTAGCCATCAGGGTAAGACTCGCGAGGTATGTTATTACCCTCGTTAAGAAAATGAACACCAGTACCCGAAAATAGAGAGTGATAACAATCTATATACGCGCCGTTTTTTTTGAAATCAGGCTGTAAAGGTTTCGATGGTACCTGTACACCGTCAACATACAGACATAGAAAATTAATGTTAAAATTTTTAAAGTTGAAGGGATTAAGGTGACGATCACCGTTGAAAGCTTTATTATTAACAAAACCTAAAATTATTCTTTTTGGAAGTTGCCCTAAAATGACGTTATCTAAGGTTTCACCGTGAATACCGCTGTGCATCGTGATAGATTTTGTTTCTACGCGCGTAAGGGGATACTTACAAGTTGACTTTGAAAGCGCTCTAGCATGAGCTAACAAAACACTAGGACTGATTTTTACTCGTCGCACTAATAAAGACGCTTCTTCGATATGAACAGAGTAGCATCCTACAGGATCCATAAGACTAAAGGGATCTCTCGATTTTACTAAGCAAACTCTCACTTCGACGCCATTTATTAATAATTTTTCTTGATTGAAGATATCTCCGTGTAAATGGCCAATTAGATCCACTGATTTTTTGTAGTTGAAAAGTTTTCTACGGGCTTCGAGGCCTCTGTTTGCTGTTCCTAGGTTATCCATATTTTTAGCTGTATCGTCGTACCAAAGAACGCTTGTCAAATGAGATTTTTTAGCAGTGGGACCGTAGTTGAGTAAAGTTTCTATGTACGCTCTATAAGCGTAAGCATGATTGGGGGGCGAAACAGCTTTTTGATTGAAAAAGACATCCACTTGGTTAAACAGGGAGTGCATAAAATTGTTAACAGGTCCAACTTCTTTTACTTCTTCCTCTCAAGATTCTTTTGGAATTGTACCTCTTAAAGCTACTCTCAAACTCAACATCGTGTGGGTTAAATCGAGATATTCGTCTCCTGTACCAGTGATAACAAACTCTATAGGTGAATCGTCAGTGAGCGAAGATATTGGTTTATATTGAACGTACTTTGAACTTTCTATAGCTGTTAAGGTTGGAGGAATATCGAATAACAAGAGCTCCGATTTTAAACACTCGCACGATTGAGTATGTAGAAACGCTATTTAGCTGATTAATCAAAAATATCTCTTGCTTCTTTTCACAATTTTTTTTTTTTTTTTCTTTGCTTTATTATTTTTTTTTGTACTTCTCTTAATTATTTTTTTTTTTATTTTTTTTTTTTTCTCTTGCGCTTGCAAACAGTCTCAGAGTTGGCTAACAACTGCAAAGCGCTCATGCCGCGAGGCCTTTTATAACCTGATCCTTCCATCATCATCATTGCATCCAATTTATCTTCGGCTTTACGCTTCAAGTTCATCCCCAACTCACGTATGCGATTGCGCAGTGACTCTTTTACCGGAGTATTTTGAGTCACGTCGGTCACAACGTTCATACCAGCATGAAAAGCTTCTTTGCCAACGGCTCGAGCACCACTCGATAGTAAAAGCAGAACTCGCCGAAAGATGCCCACAAGAAAAGATCCTATGCCTCCATGACCTCTTTGATAGGGAGAGCCGATAAAAATATGACCAACACCTTTTTCAGCACCTCCACCATTTTGAAGGATAAAAAATTCGTCATAGCGCTCCATATCCATTTTTTTTTCAATAGTTTAATCCGTACGCTTGAAATGTAGTGTCACAGCCAACGTACCAAAATCAAATGGTATTGGTTCACCGTTTTCATCTCTTATATCGATTTCGATAGTCTCAAAAGAATTAAAAAGTAGATCTAAATACATGGGTGGGGAGAAACTTTTGATTCGAAGACCCCCGTAAGTGTATTCATCGGTACTCAGAGAGACAACGCGTAGCAATCGAGTTTGCACGTCACCTGTAAAATACGGCTGACAAATGTCTGTGTAAACCATCAACATCGATGGTAGACAATTTGAAAGATTAGCAGGGCGAATTCCAACAATCGCCTCGTTTGATTCAAATAAAATAACACTGTTGAGGTCTAAACCAAGAATAGTTATTATTCGCGCAGAGAGATTGACTTTATGGTTGAAACCTGCATACTCAGCTTCAGTGCACAGACGTTTAACAGATACATAATCACCGCGTTCAATGTCAAACTCTAGATGATTTTTTGTACAGGCCAAATTATTGAGTTCGTGAATAAAAGTTTTTATATCTTTATAAACGCCCGGCGACACAGTTGAAGTCGAAGAAGTTGTTTCTTGATCTTCTTCACCCGTGTCAGAGGTTAAATTAGTTTCATAAGCAGCAGTTAAAGCCGGTGTTTTTTCTGCGCCGAGTAACAAGTAATCTATTGTCGGTTTCTTTCGGTATCGTATTACAGAAACTAATCTCTCATCGCGCTCAAGTGGAATGTGTTGAAAGGTCAATGGAATCCTTATCTCTGTTAAAGCGACTGCCCAGGCATAGTGTAAGCGTATCTGCTGAGGTAGCTGCGTGACGAAGCGAGTTGTAGTATTGTCAGGGTAATAATGCATGCTACTGTTACTGGGAAGAACAATATAAAATTGATCCTTCATTTTAGATTTTTCAATTGACTTGCTTTGATCCAAGAGCAAAATTTTTCTGGATAACCACGCCACCGAACAAAAAATTCTTTCGAGCGACCACTGGTTCTAGTTTTTAAAGTTTTTTCGACGTCAGAAAAAACCTTTTTTAAATCTTTTTTTACGCGACCAAGCTCTTCCTCGTAGAAAAATCCATCGATTTCTTCATCGGCCAAATCTTTTAGGTGATAAACAGGAGGATAACTAGTCAAGGATATCCGAGAAATCTTGAATAACTCCAAGGTCCAGCCACTCTCGTAACCTTTCGCAAAAACGTTTCGAGCTCGACTGACGCGCACCAGGTCGTTCACGTTATATTTAGGAACTCTGACGATGGGGCGTTTGTAACGATGCTTGATGTTTCTTCGAGCTTCGGCAGCGTTATCAAGGGTAACGGACACCGGTGTCATTTTTGTAGCTGTGTGTTTAGTATGATTATAGGCTTCTACAATGTTAGACAAAACATCTAAATATCTATGCGTGTTTTTATGCATTAAATATCTGTAAATTCGCTCTTTTATTGATCTTATGAATCTCTCTACGATCGCGGCTTTAACATCGGGACTACGGAAAACGCGGTACAATATATTTTTGTTTTTCAGGTAAAGTTGAAACTCGCGATTTACAAACTCTTTACCTTTGTCGAATTGCATGGAAACGGGAACTCGGTTGTTAGATTTTTTGAATATATTATCGAAAGCAAGAATTAAGCTTTTTGCAGATTTGTTTTTTATCGGCTAGACCCATGAATATTTACTCACAACGTCTATAACGGTAAGAAGATAAGCGTAATTATTGTTGTAAGAATTAAGGACCTCATGTCCATCAAATCAATTTCCCATACATCATCCATGTTACGAACGTTGTAATGGCGTCGAGGAAACCGTCTTCTCACCTGCTTATGTAAGTTATGGGTATCTTGACCTTCGAGCCAGCTTAAAACCTTCGGTTTACTATTTTGCTTTCGTGTAGATTGTAAAAGATTGTTTGCACCCGCGTATGCCATGTCGCGAGGTAGGCCGTAATACAAGCTTTGCAGTCGTCTATGCATTTTTTTTATCACTATTTTTATTATTATTATTCTTCTTCTTCTTCTTCTGCAAAGGTTGGCAGTTTTCTGACTTTGTCTTCTTCTTGTCCTTCCTCTTGATGGCTTTTTTTATTCGATTGAAAAATTTTTCAAATGTAATCTTGATGACCATGCAGCAGGCCATCATCATTGCAACTGTTCTTTCATCGGGAGGAGTCTCACCGGCTAACAAACGAGAAAATGCTTTTTCGGCAAGCACGCGATCAGCTTGACGGCGGTTGGCCTTTTTATCAGCGTATGCTATATCGTGTTCACGACACGCTTCGTCTAGAGGATTGATGCCTACGTCACCACGATTCAAACGCTCGGACAATTTTGTACCAGGACCGCAAAACTTATAACCTGGTACATGCATTTCAAAAGGCATCAGGTCTACGATAGCATCCAAAGCACTTTTTTCTTCCTCTTCGCTCTCAGAGAGAGTAGCGTTTTCTACAGAAACATCCATACTCCCTGGTTATTTAATTTTTGTTTTTTCGGAGTTCCGGTAGCGATTGAATTTTTTTCCATAGGCTTTTTGGCGTTTCTCTTTTGCCGTCTTGACAAACTTTTATCAAAATTGTCACTTTTTTCGAAAGCACTACTTCGGTTTTCGGTAATATCAGCTGGTGAAATCAAATGAGGTCTTTCACCTCCTGAGTTGTAGCCATGAGCCAAAATATCCGAGGAAGGGGAAGAAGTAGCACTGGATGACTGACTATGAGCACTGGAAACGATTTGCTCCCACAGTTGATTATTTCCGATAAACTCGCGCGGTGTGTTCGCCTCTCGAAGAGCAGCAGCAAACTGTTTACGACCTGCAGGTGGAGCGCGTTTTCTGTGTCTCAGAGCATCGCCCACCAAGTCGCCGATATTTGCCCCCGACACCGAATTCCCGTTTATAGTTACAGCGCCACTCGGGGACCATGTCACGTTACCGGCCCGTTTCAAATGACGCACAAGGTTAGTAGCAGCGCTTTTAAAAGTTTTGGGTACTCCTGCGATGATGAAGCTGTCTTCCAAAAAAGTTTTTCTTTTTTTCTCTTCATTTTCATTGGTTGAGGCATCTTGAGCTAAATTATCAGGGGCCGATACATTTTTTTTCCGTCTTGTCGTTAAAAAGAAGAAATCTCTGCAACGCATGACTGTAATCGAGCCACTTTTCTCGATCGTCTTTTCCTCCTTCGGCTGAGTTTAAAATATCGTTTATATGCGCGTCGAGCCTTTCGTTTGGTGTGCCAGGAGTCTGGACTGTTTTGAGGAGACCATCTTTGCCTACAAGCTGTTGTATTCGCTGAAGACTGTCGTACGGTAGTAGAACTAATTTTCAGGCGTGGTCCTTTATTTGAATTAATTATAAAACGGTACGGAGAAGAGGTGCCAACAGCGCCGGTAAAAATCTGCCTCCCGGCTGAACGATTAGTTTTTTTTTTCGAGCTAAACTGACCTTGGGCTTAGATATCGTTCGTAAAGTAGAGGCGTGTTGCCGAAGACGCGTCTTGTGGTTTTTACCCAGTGGTACGTTTCCCACTAAGATATTCAAGGCGCACTCGCAAATACGCTTAATCAATGAAGGATCAGCTTTGCGCAAAACTGCTTTTTTCTGCTCCTCGTTGAGGTGATACAAAAAAAATATGTTTTTCTTTTTCGGAAAATGGCGCTCTACGTTTACGAGCCATCACAGTGACGCGACTGGTACGAGATTTGCTTTGTCACCACCTTTTATATTTTTACGCGGTACATAAACGTACTGCCACTCGTCGTCGGGGAAAATAGATGTCCGAAATCTGCAGTTTTCCGGAGTATTTTGTTTCAAATCCAGTAGCAGATAGTCGTAGGGCTCAGAAGTAGCGTCCCAGTATCCTTCCTGCAAAAAACGCGGATCTTCAGGACACAGCTGACGCGAGAGATGCGTAATCTGAGCGCGATCGTGGAGATTTCTAAAAGCAACGATATACTGCGCGTTCACCTCGGCTTTGATGAAAAATATTCTGAGTGATGAATATTACCGACAAGTTATTGTGGTGACTCCCTTTTGTAAATAAATCAACAACTGCGCCCCCTGTGCTCGATTCGCGCATCAGGTCGTCAACAATTACGAGTTTTGGCCTAGGGTCGCTTGCGTAATCCCCGCTTTGAGGCAACTCCTCGCGAAATTCAATCTCTTCACCGAGTTCGCGGTGGCCGTTTTGCCACTCGGCGTAATGCAATATTATTCGTTGAAAGCGAGTGTCGCACATACGATCGATGAATTTTAAAAATTTTTTCACAAACACAGTTTTTCCACACCCTGTGGGAGACCACTCAGAATTGACGTAAACGGGTGCTCCCACTGTAAGGTCATCGTTACAACTGACGCGATTTACTCGATTGTCTAAATTTTGCCGCACCACCGGAGAGAGAGACGCCTGCTCGCCAACAGAGCGCCAGCGCCTGATTCTCTTTTTGCTTGAGCTTGAGCTTGAGCTTGAGCTAGAGCTAGAGCTAGAGCTAGAGCTAGAGCTAGAGCTAAAAAAAAAAAAAGCAAGTGTTGGTTTGCACTTTTTCAACGTACAAAGTCTTCAGCTGACGCTCGCGAGCTCGTCAGTATCACTTTGCTCTCGCAGCGTTGTAAAACACATTGAAAAAAAAAAAAAATTTTTTTACCTTATGAGGAAAGTGACTATTATCTCTCTAGGTGACAAAATCCAAGTTTCTTCCAATAATTGAAAAAAGCTCATTTGTCGTTGCTACTTTTTTATTTATTTGAAATTACTCACATCTATTGAAAGAAAAGATTTTTTTTAAATGACTATTACGTCCCTAGGGCAAAAAAAATTTTATATCCACTTTGATAAGAAACCAAAAATTTTCCAAATGGTAATGGACGCCCCATCGTCAGAGTTCCTAAATATAACGTGAACGAACTGGTGCGCGTCAGTCGAGCTCGAAACGTTTTTGCGAAAGGTTACGAGAGTGGCTGGACCTTGGAGTTATTCAAGATTTCTCGGATATCCTTGACTAGTTATCCTCCTGTTTATCACCTAAAAGATTTGGCCAATGAAGAAATCGATGGATTTTTCTACGAGGAAGAGCTTAGTCGCGTGAAAAAAGATTTAAAAAAGGTTTTTTCTGATCTCGAAAAAATTTTTAAAACTAGAACCAGTGGTCGCTCGAAAGAATTTTTTGTTCAGTGGCGTGGTTATCCAGAACAATTTTGCTCTTGGATCAAAGCAAGTCAATTGAAAAATCTAAAATGAAGGATCAATTTTATATTGTTCTTCCCAGTAACAGTAGCATGCATTGTTACTCTGACAATACTACAACTCGCTTCGTCACGCAGCTACCTCAGCAGATACGTTTACCCGGTGCCTGGGCAGTCGCTTTAACAGAGATAAGGATTCCATTGACAAGTATTTTGCTCAAGTGCTGTGTATTCTGTAATTTTTGAAAAGCGACTAAGAACACGAGTAATGCTGAAGTCTAAGCGTTGCACTTTTTTATTTTTTCATCACTTATAGAACGTTTAAAAGCTCAAACGACTTTCATTCAGTGTTTTGCTTTCATGAAAAATTGATAACTTGATATTACACATCAAGAAAAGAAACAAAATAAAAACTGACGAGCAACTAAAATAAAATGTATTTTTTGCATTACACAAAACATAATTACAGAATGTGATACTCTGAGAAAGTTTTAGAGTTGCAATTTTTTAAAGCTTTGAATAAAACAGATGGTTCAGGGAGTTACATTTTTTTCGAAGCTCGCACGGCTTAAGCGTAGGCAGTCAAAAATTATGTCGCGAACTGTAAGCAGATCTTTTCGAGGTTCTAAACACCTTTACTTACGTACTCAATATCGTATGTATACTTACGAATAAATTTACTCACCGTTTTAATAATTTAAAACTGATTAAATATTTTATTATTCCTCCTAGGTGAAAATCAAAATTGTCAGAGTACTCTGCTGATGCTGAAACGTAAAAAATTAATTGATAGTGTCGAATTAGTATCTCAAGCAGTACATGAGGAATTAGTGCGTCATCTGATGCAGAAACATCGAGATCCTCAAGAAATTCAAGATCCCTTCGATCTCGAAGCCTCGGACTCTGATGAAGAAGAGGACCTGCCTAACCTTGATCGAGATGAAGAATTTATTAGTCGAAGTGCCTACTCCATACCACAGCTACAACAGCTTTATCGTGACACGATCGTGTTTGGTATACCCGAACCGAACGAGAGTTTGGAACAAGGAAATGAAACCATGATGACGAAAAAATTTCTCCAGCCTTTGATAATAAGTTGTGTGATGCTTAATGTTATTGAAGAGTTACTAAAACGTTCTTTATTAATATTAGATCTCGAAACTTTACAAAGTTTGATTCGTATCGAATCAGAACGCCTAGTGATGTTTTACAAGAGGCATTTACCAGAGACAAGACAGAGACTTTTGAAGAAGTACGTGAACCAGCTGAAAAAGTCTTTGATATGCGCGATCCATGTTGTATCCAGGACAACTCCTCAACCTCGCAAGGTGTTGTTAAAAAAAATAATTTTGGCTTTAAGTGATTATATGAAACCGTTTTCACCACTATATAGTCAGCGCGTTCGGATCTTTAGTGAGGTTACATTAAACCTCGTCAAAGCCGTAAAATCCTTAAGTTATTAAGGCCTTTAAGAATAAGAAAAATTTCATTTATATTGTATGTTACAGTTAGTAGACACTTTTAACCCTGGTATGCAATACACTATATTGTCAGCAGAAAAAATACTTCCATAAGTAAGGTTTTATACAGCTTTTATGTTGCATGATTACTCTACCCCTTAGTGAAGAAGAATCCGCGAAAGAGTCAACATCTCAGTTTAGAATGGCCTCGAATAGTGAGTTAGTAGTTGTGATTAGAAATTTAAACGACGAGCTAGATGAAATTGACATTGGAGGGCCTGAAGATTTTCAAACACAACAATACAAACATCTTTTTACCACACCAGAAAAAGGTTCGAACGCACAAGAAATTGAACCAGAGATAATAGACGTTGAAGCAGTTGAAGACAGTGTTATGAACCAAAGGGATATGTCCTCGTTGTCGTAAGCACTGCCAATGGTTGAAACACTAAAAAGCCTCGTAAGTAAAAATTACTACCTCTTTTTATTTCATAGTTTTTATTTTTTACTTTTCTGAAACAAAAAACAAAATTGTTTCAGACTGCATAAGGAGTAGGTAATATCTGGCTAAACAGTACATCGCATGCATCCCTATTACCTGTAAAAAGTTTTGTAATGTAATGTAAATGTAATAAAATAATGTACATTCAATAAACGGAAAAAACAAGTTTAAAATATATGCTTCACTTGTTTTTTAAATATCCTTCTCAGTACTTGAATCATTTTTAACAGGATGACAAATTATTATAAAAGTTAGATTGGTAAGTATTAAAGTATAACCAAAGTTTTTTTCAAAGGAATAAAAATTATCAAAAAGTAAAATTAATTAGTATCAAAGTATATTCAAAGTATTTTTTAAATGGATTAAAAATTATTATTATTAATTTCTAATTTTTTAAATTTCTTAAACTATTTTATTAATTTAAAAAAGACCGATCCAGAATTA
Organism: Encarsia formosa; assembly: GCA_038277355.1. NCBI lineage: Eukaryota > Metazoa > Arthropoda > Insecta > Hymenoptera > Aphelinidae > Encarsia > Encarsia formosa. Next base: position 30,742,975 of record CM076185.1, on the reverse strand, counting down.
AATAATCTCTTGAAGAATAGAACAAGATACAGATGCCGCAGCAGCATCAGCAGCTCCTGCAGAGTCAGCAGTCGCGACGTCCGAGCGCAGCCGCCTCAGCGACCTTCGCTTCCGCTGCATCAGCCTCGTCGCCGTCTTCAGAAAGCCCTCCTCCTGCTCCCCGAGCGGCCCCGAGCCCCACCTCCCGCAGCACCCGCGAGCAGCCACCTCGACCGCGTCACCGGCCCCCGCCACCGCGCGAGACTGCTCGCTGCGGTGAATCATCTTTGTTTACATTCGCCGTAGTGTTACTATACTACTTATACGATTAAGAAATGGATATTTTAATGATTAATTTAGAATTAAATTATAATTTTACAAAAATCAAAACCATTAAAAGTCATCAACCTATCAAACTTTTTGCTTATGATATAAAAGTATAACTTTAGCAGGTCCAAAAAAAATTTGTTGCCCCTTTTTTACTACTCTGCTATTATAAGGAAAGGTAGGTAACCGCAATCTGTCACTTTTCGAGTATTTTGAATTCAAAGTTTGAAATCTCATGGATGTTCAGATTGAACAAATCGGTGCAGAAAAAAAAGAAGGAAATATATGAGTAAATCTGCCTAACTCTGTTTCTTTTCAGTAATTTTGAAACTTTTTCAATTTTTGAAGCACACTCTTGAAATTTTGGCAATGATTCTTTAAAATAATAAGAAATAAAAAAATCTAGCGTGGATGGTCATAACAAGTTGCCTGAAATAATTATTCAAACAATTAAATTATTATTTAAAAAAAATGAAAATCTGACTATGCTAATCGATTTTTTATTAAAAAAATATAAGGATAGATAGTATTTTTTCAATTAAAAGCTGAGTTTTTTTTTAATAATCATCTAAACAACTTAAATTTTTTATAATAGTCATCATACGGCACTTTATGAATAGGTTAGGGTCATCTATTTTTTATGTATTTTAATATTGGCTGTAATAATATACAGGCGATAATATCCACCAACTGATCTTTTTACACTAATCTACTAAGTAAATTATAAGTAAAGAGCAAAAAAATTGATCAATATAAGTTCATAACTACGTCGTTGACTGCCTGCTGCTGAAAGACATTAGAGGTTGAGTTCGAAGGTACGAATAATAGAAAAACTCTTTTTTTTTTAACTAAATAAAGTTTTTTGGCTTCAGGCAGCTGGTCTTAGTTAAATAAAGTCATGTTTTATTGTTCACTCTTAAATTTAGAGACTTTTTTTTTTAAGGGGGGAGTAGGGCTTAATTGGTAAAAAAAGCACTTTTTCGACGATTTTTTGGGGCGACGTATAAACGAATGCATTTATTTAAACAATGACACATTATAGAGCAACATTCAAAGTAAATTTTGTCAAATTTTTGAATAAGAATATTCATAAATGAGCCTCTGACGTAACATTTTCGGAGGCGTCGAAAAAAAAGGTCATCCACGGTGAACACTCCTGGGTTGCACTGGGTTACCTGAAATGAAATTAAATAATTTTTTTAGTTAAAGTAGGAGTTTTTCCCGACCCCTACGGAGAGTATTTTTGAAATTTTTTTTCAAGATTTGGCAACAATTTAAAAAAAAAACCGGATTTTTCGCGGAAAATTGACGCCATTTTGTATCCGTAAAACCGAAAAAGAAAAAAAAACTCCGTAGGGGCTGGGTATTTTATACAACAAGTAAATGTTAAATTTTAGAACGATCGGTTGAGTAGTCTTTAAATGGCAGCGTTCACAGACTTTGAAAAAGTTAGTTTCGAGAAAAACGCGTTTTAAGTTTTCGAGGGGGAAAAATCATGAAAAAATTTTTTTTTACAACTTACACTGAATCGTCGATTTCAGCTGCATAAAGCACATTCCCTGCTGCGGTTTCCTTGTCAAGGGCTTGTTTTGATTGCTGATCGATTTTTTGAAAATGTCTAGCCCCTACTCCCCCCTTAATCTGTGGATGTGCCAGCTGAAAATAACATTTTTTACAAGAATTCACGCTCGAACTTTTCAGAATAAAACGATGTAAACAATAGCTTATTTTGAAAGCACATTATTCGGATTGGTCTTAAATTATTCGTCAAAGTATGTAGTTTCAGACAAATGTACATTTATAGCGTTTGAATAATGTCTGAACCTACAAAAACTCGAAAAAATAGGTTATTTATTTTTATCAAAAACGTGTGTACACATTTTTGAAGTCATGTCATTTCTCGAAAAATACAGGCACAATCTTTTCATTGGTCGGAAAACATTTCTTGAGCCCAGTATTAATACCTCCATCAGTTGTTAATATGTAAAAAGATTGCCTGAAAAAGTTACAGCAGATAATATTTTCAAAACTTAGTTCCGGACATAGCGTTTTCTTGCGTTTTACAGGATAAAACCTAATTTTTTAAACATTTGCATGAACTTTTCAGCTTTTATAAATATATGTATAACAAATATTTATTTCCACAATCTCAAAAAGTGTGAATCTAAATAATTATTCCGTTCGATATAAAAAAAAATATTGTCTTAAACCTTTTTACTGGGTCCAGACTTTGAAAATAAGAGTTTGGCGGATTTACTCATATACATCAACTGATGAGAATTTCAAACATTTTACATTAGTCTTCAAAAATATTTGTTGAAAAATTACGTAAAATTATGTGCTATGGTAAAATAGTTCGAAATATATTGAATACGCCGACTTAGTGATGAACGCGAGTGGCCTCGAGCCCTTAAAATGAAGCAAAATTTTGCCGGATTGCAGGGGTCGCTTACGGCACTTTGGCAAGAAAACGGCGTGCAGGCGCCGTACCCTTGCAAGAGTGCAAATCAAGTCTCAAGATAATAAATAAATTAAAATCAATGTATGAAACAAAATCTACTGCTCTACAAATACCAAATAGAAATAAAATCGAATCCATAAAATTAAAACAGTGCAATACAGTGGAAGATTTTTTGTAAAATTTGAAACAGCGTGCAATCATTATACAGCCACTGGTGGAATATTATCAGAGTCAGAAAAATTAAGACACATGCTAAATGCTTTACCAAGCAATTATAGCTATATTGGTGATTATCTGGATTTATTGCCAGAACAACAAAGAACTGTGGACTATGTAAAATCAAAAATAAAAGAAAAAAGTTTAAAATCGAGTGAACAAAGTGATAATAAAACAACTGTGAGTACCTTTAATACAAAGGTAAAAGGAGTCTGTTACAACTGCAACAAACCTGGACATTTGCAAAAAATATATGGACAATTTGGTCAACATGGCAGCGAACGAGGCAGAGGTGCTTCTCAGCAACAGCACTATAGAGGGCACAGTGGTTCTCAACGAGGCAACTACAGAGGCAACAACTTCAGAGGCCAAAGCAAAGACCAAAGCAGAGGCAGAGGCAACAATCAACATAGAGATGCGTCAACAGATGACCAGAGCGACGACAACTCTTTTGCAGCATGGTTTACAGAATTCAATATAAACAAGATAAATGAGGTAAAGGTAAACAATTGTGATAATCTTAATGATAATTATAATAAATTAAATTGGTTGTTAGATAGTGGTTGTACACATCATGTTGTAAATTCTGATAAATATTTTAGTCATTCTGTAAATTTAGATAACCCGATTCAAGTAAACTTGCTAAATGGTGATTGTATTAAAGCAACAAAGAAAGGTAATATGAAAGTTTATTTTGAAAGCTGTTATGGTAAAAAATTAATTGAATTAAAAAATGTATTTTATGTGAAAGGCATTAAAAATAAATTTGTTAAGTTATCATCAAATTGCTAAAAATTCGATTCTTTATTCTAGTGATGATTATATTGAAATATATACTAAAAAACAACAATTAATTACAGTTACATATGTTATTAATGATCTTTATTATTTAGAAAGTTTTATAGAAAATAAATTTATTAATAAAGGCATTTACACTAATGCAGTAAAATTAACTCAAAAGGAAAAATGGCATAGAGCCTTGGGGCATGTAAATTTTAATTATTTAAATAAATTAGTAAATTTTAAATTATTAGATGGGTTACCAGAAAATTTAGAAAAAATTGATACGAAATGTGCTAATTGCATAAAAAGTAAAATGGCAAATGTTCCTTTCGAAAATGATGCAACAAGTTCCTCTGAAATTCTTGAATTAATCCATACAGATTTGAATGGACCCGATAAAACTTTAGGTTATAATGGGGAGAAATATTTTTTAACATTTGTTGATGATTACAGTAAATGTACCAAAATTTTTTGCATAAAAAGTAAGTCAGAAACTATTCATTGCTTTATACATAGAATATATCAATCTTGTTTAGAATCAGCTGAATAAAAAAATTAAAAAATTTAAAAGTGATAATGGCAAAGAATATTTAAATAAAGAAATTTTTAATTTTATTAAATATAAAGGGATTAAATTAATAACTTGTCTACCCTACGTCCACGAATTGAATGGAGTAGCGGAAAGGTACAATAGATCTGCAATGGATATTGGTAAATATTTAATGAGAGAAACTAAAATCAATTTGAGATATTGGTCAGAAATTATTAATACAGTTGCTTATTTAAAGAATCGAAAATTGGCCAGCACTATTGAAAACAAATCACCTTATTAGATATTTTTTGGGAAAAAGCCTAATGTTAAACATTTGAAAATTTATGGGATTAGAGTATTTGTGAGAACACCAGAAGTTTTAAGAAAAAATAAGTGGCAAGATAAAAGCCAATTAGGAGTTTTAGTGGGGTATAATGATAATTGTTATAGAGTTTTGATTAAAGGCAGAATTATAAATGCCAGATGTACAAGTCATTGAAGATAGAACCGAATTAATTTGTTTAGAAAAGAAGGATGATGAAGTTGATGAAACTTTAAATTCTAGAGGAAATTTTATAAATTTTGATTTAGAGAGTGAAAATAATGATAATGAAAGTAATGATAGTGAGATTGAAATTGAAAATGGTAACGGGAATGAAATTAATAATGAAAATAGAATTGGAATTGATGAAAACAGTGAAATAAATAAGAACGAAAGTAGACAAAGTCCGAATGAAATTATTAATAAACAAAATGAAAATTAAATGCCAGTTAGGAAATCAAATCGTAAAAAGAATCCAATTGAAAGATATGGGAATCCTGTAACCAATTTTATATATGTAAATTATGTAGATGCAAATGTACCTAGTACAGTTGAGGAGGCGTTGAACTCCATAGAATCTTCAGAATGGCAAAAAGCTATGGAAAATGAAATGAAAAGTTTGAATAAAAATGAAACTTGGACTGTTGTAAAAAAGCCGAAAGATAAGAAAATTATTGATGTGAAATGGATTTTCACGAAGAAAAGTAATAATATATATAAAGCGCGTTTAGTTGCTAGAGGCTTTCAGCAAAAGGATTATATTGAGAATGTTAATTCGCCAGTAGGCAAAATGCAAACCTTGAAAATTTTGTTAGGTTATTCTTGCGCTAATAATTTATTTATTAATCAGATGGATGTAGAAACAGCCTTTCTAAATGGCAATGTAAAGTCAGAAGCTTATATTCGCGAACCACATGGTTTTGAGACGGGGAAAGATAGAGCATGCAAACTGAAAAAGGCACTTTATAGTCTTAGAGAAAGTTCTAGAGTTTGGTACGATTGTTTTAACCCATTAAGCCCGAGGATTTTTTAAATTTTTCTTATACTTTGAGCTCTGGAATTTTTATGAAAACGATAAAAAATATTTTCAAAAAGACCATTTCGGGTATGCTCTACACGATGGTGTAGTTTAAAAAAATCAAAAATGTCATTTTCAATTGTTAATTAACAAATTAAAAAAAAAACTCAATTTTTTGCTACATTTTTTTTTTTAATGAATTTTTTCAGTTGGATTTTTTTTTTTTTTTTTCAAAAATGTGATCAGAGGTGATTACGATATTTGAAATTTACGGTAGGATTTTTTTTTTTTTTTTAAATCTTTTTTAACAAAATGGCGGCCATAAAACAAAGTCGAAAATCTCGAATTTTTCGTTTTATTCACTTTTTTCATGTTTATTCCTTGAAATCGCACAAGTATTTAACGTTTACTGCTATTTTTTGTTGGAAAAGTCAAAATAATTGTACAAAGAAGCATAAAAATTGTAATACTTATAAAATATTCATTGTTAGGTTATGAGAGGTGATTTTTACACGATTTTAGAAAGGGTCCGCGGTGACCCAAACAGAGTTATTCGGAAACTTCCAACTGAGAAACGAAATGTATCAAAAAAGAACTAATGTGGATGTATTCATTGTTGATTTTAATTGTTTAAACATTATTTATTTAAGCAATTAGTTTAAATTTATTTAAAAATTCGAGATTTTTTACTTCGTTTTATGGCCGCCATTTTGTTAAAAAAGATTTTTATAAAAAAAAAAAAATCCTACCGTAAATTTCAAGTATCGTGATCACCTCTGATCACATTTTTGAAAAAAAAAAAAAAAAAAAAAATCCAACTGAAAAAATTCATAAAAAAAAATGCAGCAAAAAATTGAGTTTTTTTTTTTTTAATTTGTTAATTAACAATTGAAAATGACATTTTTGATTTTTTTAAACTACACCATCGTGTAGAGCATACCCGAAAATAGTGGTATATCGTCTTTTTGAAAATATTTTTTATCGTTTTCATCAAAATTCCAGAGCTCAAAGTACAAGAAAAATTTAAAAAATCCTGGGACTTAATGGGTTAATGATTATGTTGAAAGACTGAATTTTACTAGAAGTAATTATGATCAATGCTTATATGTAAACAAAACAGGGAAAGATCCTATACATATATTAGTATTTGTTGATATGTTGTAAAGATAAATCTAGAATATATTAAATCAAAACTAATGAATAAATTTATTATGAAAGACATGGGTAAAATCAATAATTATATAGGGATTGATGTGAATTATAATGATGAGAGAAAATTAATGACATTAAGTCAAACAAAATATATAGAATCTTTGTCTGTAAAATACAGGTTAGAAAATGCAAAATTATACGACACTCCCATGGAGAATAATCTTAAGCTAGAGCAAGCTTCTGAAATCGACGAAAGAATAAAATATAGAAATTTGATTGGTGAATTATTGTATATTAGCTCAGGTACAAGACCGGATATTTCTTTTGCCGTGAATTATCTTAGTCAATTCCAGAACTGCTACAATGAAACACATTTTAAATACGCTATGAGAGTTTTGAAATATCTTATTAAAACTAAAGATTTAAAATTAACTTACACCGATAAGGAAAAAAATGCAAACTTAGATTGTATGGTAGATTCAGACTATGCAGGCGATAGCATAGATAGAAGATCGAGTACCGGATTTGTAATACGTTTGTTTAACAATGTTGTATTTTGGAAATCGAGAAAACAAAATTGCGTAACAAAATGTTCAACCTTTGCGGAGTATACCGCTATGTCCGAAGCAGTTACTGAAATTTTATTCATAAGAAATCTTTTAAGTGAATCATTTGATATTAAATTTATTAAAACACTAAAAATGTTTGAAGATAATTCGGGTGCTTTGTTAATCGCGAAATTTGGAAATTTTACAAAGAACTCTAAACACATAGAGGTTCAGTACCATTTTTTTAACGAAAATTATGAAAAGAAAGTTATAGATATTTTGAAAGTAGAGTCACAGAATAATATTGTTGATATCCTGACTAAAAGTCTTGATAAAAATAAATTTATTAAAAATCGCAAAGCCCTGAAATTATTGTAAATTTTTTGAAACTGATTAAGTTTAAACTATTATGAAATAATGAAATAAATGTAGAAAGAAAATAAATATTATGAATTTAAGGAGGCGTGTAGAAATATAGCTAAATATTATAATATTAGAATCGTGTCACCATCTATTGTCTCGACGCCCGACGGTGAACGAGAATAGAATATGTGTATGTGTGAGCGAGAGCACATCACGCAACTACGTCACGCGACGCGACGCGACCAGTCGAGACTGTACTAGCAGCTGACCGGTGCGGAGCACGATGCTCGCATGCGGATAATTTGTAACCTTACTATTAAATAATAATTAAATACTATTAATTAACCACAAAGTGTTTCACTAATTTGATCTACCTCTACAATAATCCCAACAAAATTCTTTATTAATGAACTTATTGTTTATTACTGTTACCCTTGTTGTTTACTGTTTTAAAAATAATAAAGTTGTTGTTATTTTTTTAAAAAAATTTACTGAATGTTAACAGAACGTGCGTACGTACATGCGTACGCATGTGTGTACGCATGTGAGTATGCATCATATATTTTCACTAGGGTATATTGACTCAGGAAGTAGTATCAGTTGTATTAGCGAAGAATTGTATTTAAAACATAATAATGATTGGGAAAAATTACTCACCCTCCCAGTGATAGATCTCCAAGCTACTGGCTTAAAATACTTACCTGAATACTCTTCAGATTCTTCCATTTTAAGTCAATACGTTATGAATACGTCATCCGATGACATTTCTTCAGGTATCTTATTATTTTAAGTAATCAATATAGTATTATTTATAATAATTTATTGAGATGAAAGATTCCTACGGCAATCAACAAATAAAAAAATAGATTTTTACATGCTCTATTACCTGGTACGAGTGTCCTGTTAAATTTTTAAAGCATCGATAAGATTTGTTGAAATGGCGGTGATTTAAGGTTGCTCTAATAAGAACTTTTTTCACTTTTTCGTGATTTTGAGGCTCAACTTTTTTCAAAATTTACCGAAATTTCAGAATTTTGGGTTTAAACATCAATTATTTTTTCAAAATGGCAAACTCATACAACGATGGCTTGTGAATTTAATTTGAAAAATTAAAGAATATATTAGACTAATTCGATTCAACTTTGTGAGCAGCTACCGTGTGTACTCACGTTAGCGTGAGCAACTCGAATGAGAATCGTACGCACGTTCGTTTCGATATTTTTCGCTTGGATCAAACCCAAGATCGCTCTCGTGAGTAAACCCAAGCGAAAATATCGAAACGAACGCGCGTTCGATTCGCATTTTAGTTGCTCACACTAACGTGAGTACACAAGGTAGCTGATCACAAAGTTGAATCGAGTTAGTCTATTGTTAATGAGTAGTCGAGACACACCAGCGCGTACTACGATAATTTTGTTTATGAATAATTCCAACTTACTTCCAATCTTTTTCAACTAAATCATTTATATAATTACAATTTTTTATGAATATTTTGACGCTTTCCTTTCACATTTAACTATTTTTTTAATTTTGAATACGATTTTTGTCTGAAATTTCGATCAATTTGTAAGAAAAAATAACTTTACATCTCTATAGAAAAAAGGAGTCATAAAATCGTCAAATAAGAGTTCTACAATCGCAAAAAAGTGGAAAAAGTACTAACCGGAGAAAATTTAAACCGAAGTCATTTGAGCAAATCTTATGCAAAAGCTCTAAGATTTTAACAGAAGACATTTACTGAAGCATGTAGAAAAATTATCAGCAAAATCTATTTTTGGCTCAACTTATATTAATAATAAACCAGGAGCTCGTCTACCATCGGAAATTCAGTCCAAAGACGTCACAAAAAATTTTGATTCATTGGCAAATAATCAAGACATGGCTGATGCATCATTGGAATTGTCATCCACGTCAGAGTTGCTTGGTAATTTTTTTCATTTCGAATAACAAAATATTATTTAACATGAAAAATTTGATTTTACTAAAATTTCATAATAATAAATTAGTAGACATATGGCAGTATGGCCAGACAGAAGGGGCGTGGCCTAATGACGTCACCACTAGCCCCAGCGCCAGTCCTGGCGGGAGTCCCCACTGCCCTACCAGGGTAGCATAGCGTGGCGGAGGTGGCGTGACGTCATCGGCTGTAGGGCCCTGCGCGCATTATGCAAATTATATGCAAATTTTATGCAAATTTTTGGAATTTATGCAAATTTTTTTTTTTTTTTACAGAGTTAAAAGTGTATGCTAGTTGTATTCAAATTTTTGAAGATTTCAGGTTTAATTTTTGGAAATTTAGATTTAAGCAGTCCCAAAAAAAATTCCTACAAATTTACAGGGTGCTGTAACTCTATGGTTCTCGAGATAATATCAGAATTTTTATTTTTCGCAAGATGGTTTTCGAAAATGTCTGTTCTGTAAAATTTAATTTTCTACAAATTTACACGGCTTACTAGGCAAGTCGTAACTCGAAAGTTTTCGGGTCGTTGAGATGCTATCCGATTTTGCTCCGGAATTTTTTTTTCAAATTTACAGGTTTTGGGTATATGAAAAATTTATTTACAGGATGTTGTAACTTAATAGGTAAGTATCACGTTGTTTTACAATCGGGCGCGGGAGGCCCGAGTCAGGTATGCACCGACTCTCTCCGAACAACAGGGTTCATAACACTGCCGATAGGTATCTCGATGACCGTTCCTTAACTGATTGGAACGTCTTTGGGCGTTACCTGGCTAGTGACCTTTCGGCATCGGTGTCGATGCTCTCTCCCTCCCAAGTGTCTTTTTTCTCGTGTTTATGTCCCTGGGGTCTGTTTTTATCATCCTATGGCGAGTTTCGACTCGTAAAAAATCTCTCCACCGATACCTTTCGCAGGGTGAAATTTTCCCTACCTTGACTGTTTTCTCCGAGAAAAGTGGGGGTGAACTCATGTTTGCGAGGACTTTTCTCTGGTTTGACTCAACAGTCCTATCTTGAACATTTTAGAGTCATCATCGTGCTTAGGTTCGCAGCTCTCTTGAGTATTTTTTAGTGTTCGTGAACTTGAGCTTAATTTTCGCGAGTTTTTTTTCATTCGCAATGGATTTGTCGAATCAAGATATTTTTAAGATGCCTGAACCTGTTGTGAATGAGTTATTGTTCGTGACAGTGATAGAGGTGATGTTTTATTTACGTGACTTCTTACACCTTGGCAATGTGGGTGGGGAGTTTTATACAGCTCTATTGCGTAGACTGTATGAAAACTCAACCGACGAACCGTACAATGTGTTTGTGGAGTTATTGGAAAGGTGTGCAACTAGTGAAATTTTAATAATTTATAACAAATTTATTAAAAATTCTGAGAACATTGTGCGTATGGTGACGATTATGGGAGACCATATTATTCAGCGAGGGTTGCAACATAAATTCCCTGAAATCATGGAGCAGTGGCACGAAATCAAAAGTGAGTACTTTTTTATTTTATTTTTATTATTTTTATTTTTCCTACTAATTTTTTTTGCTTTTTTTCATAGTTCAGTTAGCGCGAGTGCAGGCTGAGAAGGAGTCAAGAAGACTGAGTGTTTTCAGAGATCGGGTTCTCGAGAACAAGGATCGTGAAAGGAGCTTCAGGAAAAAAGTTGAGAAGTACCAGGAGAATTATGAAAACTGGAGGAAGCGAAAATCACCAACATTTCCTGAGCCACTTGCAAAAAGGCCCAAAACAAAACAAACGTTATATGAAGGTATGTTATTTTAAAAAATAAAAAATTAATTAAAATTTTTTTGTAAATTTGTAATTTTTTTTATAGAGTACACCGTTGTCACCAATGCTCCGAGTTTTATTGACTTGGTTGTTCGAAATTACAGGAAGGCAACGGATATTGTTCATATAAATGATTCAGATTTTGAGGGTAACTATATTCTATTGTAGATTTTTTTATAATTTAGTTATTACATGAATGAATATTTCAAGTGAATTTTTTTAATTTTCAGATGAGTTCGACATCGCTCATGTAGAGCCTGGCCCGTCACGTTTATGCCCCCCGCGGCAGGTGTCAGGTTCAAAGACACTGCAGGTAGCAGAAGCTGAATCTCCAACGATTCCTGCTAGATCACAGTCGGCATTACCAAAACCAGACGATACCGACTCTGAAGGTAAATTTTTAACTTATTTTTAGAAGAAAATTAAGAATTTTTGAAAATAAAGTTTTTAATTTTTCAATTTTCAGGAGAGTTTGCTGATGATTTCAGATCAAAACCAGTGGCGAGGACTGCCATGCAGTCAAATGATGGTAAAGAGTAATTTTTAAAATTTTAAATATATTAATTGAAAAATATTCATTAAAACTTTTTTTTTTTTTTAGGAACTGACCCCTCATACTTGCAGTCGCAAGCTACGCAGGAGTCGCCGCACAGTGAAAATCAAACGCTGGCGACCATTGCAGAGGTTCATCAGAGTGACGAACACCAAGGTAACTTTAAAAAAAAAAAATAATTTTAAATAATTAATTGAAAAATATTCATTAAAACTTTTTTTTTAGGAACTGCCTCCTCAAACTTGCAGTCGCAAGCTACGCAGGAGTCGCAGCACATTGAAAATCAAACGCTGGTGACCATTGCAGAGGTTCATCAGAGTGACGAACACCAAGGTAACTTTAAAAAAAAAAAAATAATTTTAAATAATTAATTGAAAAATATTCATTAAAACTTTTTTTTTAGGAACTGCCTCCTCAGACTTGCAGTCGCAAGCTACGCAGGAGTCGCAGCACATTGAAAATCAAACGCTGGTGACCATTGCAGAGGTTCATCAGAGTGACGAACACCAAGGTAACTTTAAAAAAAAAAATAATAATTTTAAATAATTAATTGAAAAATATTCATTAAAACTTTTTTTTTAGGAACTGACTCCTCAGGCTTGCAGTCGCAAGCAACGCAGGAGTCGCAGCACGGTGGAAATCAGACGCTGGTGACCATTGCAGAGGTTCATCAGAGTGACGAACAGCAAGGTAACTTTAAAAAAAAAAATTTTGTAAATTATTGACAAAATATATATTTATAAACTTTTTTCTTTTTCAGAGGGTAGCAGAGCTTTGCAACAGCAAACAGTACAGCTGACCCAGCAGTATGGACAGGAGGAGGAGTCACCAGCGTCGGAGCGGCTACAAGAAAAAATGAAATGTAATTAATAATTTTATATTTTGTTTTCCAATATATAATTATTAAAAACAAACACCATAATTTTTTTTTACCGATATCCCCTGATTTTAACTCTGTTTTAAATTTAAATCAAAATTAAATTTTTACTTAAAATCAATATTTTCAATTTAGTCAATTTCAAGAATATCTGATAAATAAGATATAATCAAATAAAAAATTTTTTTAAATATTTTTTTAAAATATTGTTTTTTAAAAAATATGTATGGTGAAAAATTAAATTTTATAGAACGACCGTTTTCGTAAAAATAAAAACTCCGACACAGTTATTTTTTTATTATGAATTTTTTCGCGATAATTTTTTGAATAACTCAATACTTTGTTTCAATAAAAGTTAAACAAATTTTTAAATTGAAACCAGCGTTAAGCAAGCAGCAGGTGGTTCCCGATCAGCACTACTCACAACAGCGAGTTCACCAGTCACCACAACAACCTGATCTGGAGCGGATAGAAGAGGACCAGGCACAGCAACAGGGTGATTTACAACCGCTAAACCAGGTAGGTGGTGGTTTAAATAGTAGATTTTCAGTCACGGGTAGACGCGAAAATTACGTCAGAAGATTCGGGATAAACGGAATTGTCTTTACCGTAAAAATAAATCCACCGCAGGGCGATGAAAATTTAATTGATTACTTGGAGTTAACTTTTCGCGAAATTTTCAAAATTCTCATCGACGAGAGCAAGTCAGTGGACGATTGGTTGGGGTTACGGATCGATAGCGATCAATTTTTAAACGGCGCGGCATTTTTACCCTTAAAACCTGTCGATTCGATAACATTTTTAGACGTTTGGGAAATTATTACTAAAGTTATTCAATCGAATAACAATTTTTTTATAGATAATAGCTTTCAAATTCATGCTACTTACGTCGAGGTTCCGAGAGGTTTAGGTCGGAGAGTACCCTTAACCAACGACACGGTAAATAAGAAATCGATTGTTAGGATTAATAACAACGATAATCTTTGTTTACCAAGAGCGTTGGTTGTAGGGGAAGCTCATTTAGGTTATTTAAAAAGAAGGGACAAATCGGATTACGATAGCGTGCGTAAGGCTGGTTTAGTACAAAATAAAATGGTGAAAAGTATTTTGAAAAAGGCTCGAGTTGAAATACCTGAAAACGGTTCAGGTATGTTTGAAATAATAAAATTTCAAGACTATTATAAAACATTAAATATAGCTATTATAGTCTACGAGAAAGACACAATCGGTAAAAAGGGTGCACATTTTTTCGACGGTCGAAAAAAATTGGAAAAAATTGATGGTATCATCAATGTTTTATTTGACACGAAAAATAAACATTTTGATAGCATCACTAGTTTAACAGGTTGCGTAGGGGAAAATTTTTTTTGCAAAGACTGCAACAAAAAGTATGCAGCACGAAAATCTCACAAGTGCCAATTTATTTGTTCTTGTTGTTTTAAATCACCCGCTTGCGATACGAAAAATAAGAAAAAAACTTGTGAGTCGTGTAATAGGTGGTTTTACGGTGAATCATGTTTTCAAAATCATGTAGAAAAACCCGATGAGAGAAAAAAATCGATTTGCGAGTCCGAACGTTTATGCGTCAAGTGTAAAAAACAATGCACTCCAAAGCACAGATGCTGTGTGGCTTATTGTAAAGATTGTAAGTCGGTACACTTACTGAATGATCTTTGCAGTATGCAACCGTTGAAAAAAAAAATAAAAGAAGACGATAAATTTCTTTTTATTTTTTTCGATTTAGAAACGCGTCAAGACGAGCGTATGAACGAAACTTCGACCGTTAAACACGTCCCGAACCTTTGTCTCCTGCAGCAACGATGCACCGATTGCATCGATAAACCCGATATTGATAGGTGTAATAGTTGTGGGGTTCGTGAGTTAATTTTCCGTGAGGACCCGGTAAAAAACCTTGTAGATTTTACGTGCCTTAGGAGCAATTCAATTTTTAAATCGATCGTTTGCATCGCGCACAATTTATCTGGGTTCGACGGTCAATTTTTGCTGTCTGAAATGACAGAACGCGAAGACCCTATAACACCTAACATTTTAAACGGAACCAAAATAGTTTTAATGACCGTCAATAGAAAAATAAAATTCATAGATAGTTTGAATTATTTTCACATGAAGCTCAGTGCTTTACCAAAGACTTTTGGTTTACCGGAAAACCAAAAAAAAGGCTATTTCCCGCATCTATTTAATACTTTGAAAAACAAAAATTATAATGATGTTTTACCGGGCGCTAAGTATTACGATCCTGATTCGATGTCTGAAAACGACCGCGCTCAATTTTATCTTTGGTATAACGATCAAAAATCTAAAAACGCGAAATTTGATCTCCAAAAGGAAATAGTAGAGTACTGCCGAATGGATGTAGAAATATTGCGTGACTCGTGTTTGGCTTTTCGTCGTATTTTTTTAAACGTTGGGGACGTGGATCCATTTATCTCGGCAACTACGATCGCGTCTACTTGCTCAAATGTTTTTAGACAAAATTTTTTGAAAAAAAATACAATCGGTATTTTACCACCCAACGGATATAATCGGGCGAAAAAGCCATCGAATGGCTGCTTTTTATAGAAAAAAATCTCGGAAAAAATATTATCCACGCGGGAAGATCGCGCGAGTATAGAGTAAACGGGAAATATTTGGTTGATGGTTTTTTACCACCTGATGCACCTTCGGAAAAAGGAACTATTTACGAGTTCCACGGGTGTTACTATCATGGGTGTCCGGAATGTTTTCCGAATGATCGGCATAAAAAAATTCATTCGCATGAGGCTCTCGATACTCTGTATGAAAAAACTCGCGAAAAAACCGAAACTTTAATATCGTGGGGGTTCAAAGTTATAGAGATGTGGGAGCACGAGTTTGATGAGTTAAAAAAAAACGATTTAAACTTGTGCGACTATTTAACAATCATCCTATAATGAAGACCGTAAGACTGAATCCACGCGACGCTTTTTTCGGGGGTAGGACAGAGAATTTTGTAACCTCTTACAAAGCCGCTGATAACGAGAAGATCTCGTACATAGATATAATTAGTCTGTATCCCAGCGTGTTAAAAAGCGGCGTTTTTCCCTTACTTCATCCCCAAATTTACAAAGGTTCGGAGTGTGAGGAGGTCCTAGTTGAGGGTGATAAAAATAATTTATCGCGCATCGAGGGATTAGTCAAGTGCAAGGTTTTACCCCCACGAGACTTACACTTGCCTCTACTCCCGGTCAAGATGCACAATAAATTAATGTTTGCTCTGTGTCGTTCCTGCTGCGAGAGTATGAATGAAGGCGATTGTATGCATGAGAGTGAAAAAGACCGCGAGTTTTTAGGTACTTGGGTGAGCTTAGAGTTAAAAAAAGCCGTTGAATTGGGGTATATTATAAAGGAGATTTATGTAATCTGGAATTTTGAAACCACCGTATACAATAAATCTAACGGTACTGGTGGTTTATTTATAGATTATATAAATACCTTTTTAAAAATCAAACAAGAGGCTAGTGGGTGGCCTGCTACATGCACGGATGAGGCTAGCAAACAGCGGTACTTGAGCGAGTTTAAAGAGGCTGAGGGGGTCGAGCTCGAGTACGAGAAAGTAGCCAAAAATCCTGGTTTACGCGCTGTAGCAGAATTATCATTGAACTCATTCTGGGGCAAATTATGCCAGCGCGAATCCTTACCGCGTACTGACATAGTTAAGACGCGGGAAGGGTTGTTAAGACGTTTGACAGACCCTAAAATTGAAGTAATGAATATTCTCGCCCCCAATTCAACTGTAATTTACGTGAACTGGCGGTACAGAGACGATGCTGTGACCGCAACGGGATACACAAATGTTGTAGTTGCCGCTTTCGTGACGGCACAGGCTCGTCTCAAACTGTACAGTTACTTAGAAAAACTAAATAAAAGAGCCTTGTACTGCGACACCGATTCCTGCGTATTTGTATCTAAAACTGATAATCCCAATGAGTATCAACCTCCTCTCGGAACGCTGATATGAGCGACGAACTGAGTGATTACGGTTCCAACGCTTTTATTCAAGAGTTTATAAGCGGGGGGCCAAAGTTTAACGGTTATCGCGTCGTATCACCGGATAGTGAGACTACAAGTGAGTGTGTTAAAATCAAGGGAATAACTTTAAATTATAGAAATAGTGAGAAAATTAACTTTGAAAGCATTCATGAATTAATTAAAAACGCGTTTAATGCACCGGATGATAAAATTGAAATTGATTTTAAAGCCATACGTCGACTACCAACGCACGAGGTTGTTACTCGCGATGAGCGCAAAACATGCTCTGTAGTTTTGATAAAAAGGCGTTTTATTAATGCCAAGTTATCTCATCCGTACGGGTTCAAAAAAAAAAAAAAATGACTGAAAATCTATTTAAACCGCTACCTGATGGTTGTATAAATGTGTAAAAATATATTTGTAAGCTGTATAAAAATTGTCGTATTTAAAATATATTTGTAAGCTGTATAAAAATTGTAGTATTTAAAATATATTTGTAAGTTGTATAAAAATTGTAGTATTTAAAAATGTATTTGTAATTCTCGATCTGCTTAAAAATTGTGATTTTAAAAATAAAATTCATTTGCAAGCACAACATCTGTGTTCAAAAATTAATTGGAAAACACTATATTTATTTGAATATACGCGTGTTCTTGCGAATTATACGCGTATCCGCGCGCGTGGTCCGCCGCCGCCGCCGCGGAAAAAAAAACGCGTATAAAAAAAAAAAAAATTATTATTAAGCCCAATGTTCAACCAATTTATTAAACTACTACTCGGTTGTTCAAGTTTAAAAACTCGTAGTTTTGTACCGACGAGGATTCGAACCAGCAACCTACACCGTGACGCACCTTGAAAAATTTTAGAACGGCTACCAAAACCACAGGGCTACGGCACGATGCTACAGGTAAGGATAAATAAGCCAACTTTAAACTCTCCCCTTCAGTCTTCGAAATGGATACGCGCTGGCGACACCCTTTTACCTGTATCATAGCAGGATCTACCGGCTCTGGAAAAAGTTTCTTTGTCTCGCGTTTTATAGAACACAGAAATACTTTGTGTAACGTAAACTTTGACCGAATTTTATTTTACTATGCAGAGTGGCAAGAGGCATACAAGAAATTAAACGGTAAAATCGAATTCAAAGAAGGCTTACCAGACCCATCGGATTACTCTCACGATAACCACAAGAAAAAACTACTGGTGCTCGACGATTTAATGCGCGAATCATCATCTTGCGATTTAATTCTCGATCTTTTTACCAAGGGATCGCATCATCGGAATATCAGTGTAATTCTGATTATGCAAAACCTCTTTCACCAGTCGCGTATTCAGCGTACATTATCCTTAAATAGTCATTACTTTGTAATTTTTTAAAATCCCCGGGATGAATCGCAAATTATACATTTGGCTAAACAGATTTCTTTAGAAAACACAGGATTTGTAAAAGAGGCGTATTTAGACGCAACCAAACTCCCCCACTCGTATCTCTTGGTAGATCTTACTCAAGCCACAATGGATGAATTTAGATTTCGCGCGTGTATTTTTCCAGATGATAAAGTAAATTACGTCTACGTTCCGAAAAAACGTTAAATCAATTTGATATATCAGCCCATTCTCAGTATCTCGCCAACTATGGCTGAAGCCGCATCGGGTGCTTTTTTCTTTAAAAAACAAGTTGCTATTCTTCACGCACTTTGTCATTCCAATAACGAGCAACGAAAAGCGTTGTTGAAAGTCGCAGACAAAGCAGTTGTTAAAAAAATTTGTGAAATTGCTTTGAATGCTCTCTCTGGAAATCTAATTATAAGCAGTGCAGAAAAAAATCGTTTAAAGAAACACAAAAATGTTTTACGTAAATTAATCGTCTGTAAAAAAATGACAAAAACAACTGGTTGAAGAAAAAAAAAGCAATTTGTCAGCACGGTGGTGGATTTTTACCTGTGTTATTAACTCCGATTATAAACGTTTTATTGTCTAAAATTTTCTCATCTCTCAAATAATGCAAAAAATGGTTATCGTTCCCGAGAGTATTCTCGAACAGATTAATAAATCTAATCAGGATACTGAAACTACTGTGCAAACTCCTGGTGATTATTTATCGCGGCTCGACAAAGAAATGTACGACATTATACATTCAAAAAATTTTAAAAACGATTTTGACTAGTGTAAAAATTATTTACAAGTTTTGTATCGATATCTTTCTTTCAAAGAAAAAGACAACTCCTACAAAAAGCCTTTGATGGATTTTAACGAATCTGTTAATGAAAGTGATTTATCAGCCGAAAACGTTGACATAAACGACAACGATTCCGAACCCATGAGCATCGATGTAATTTTACAAAATTTTCCGGGATATCAAGTTAAAAAAGCACGTCATTTGTTAAATTTTTTAAAGGAATCTGCCCCAGGGCGACTTCAATGGGATTCGTTTGGTACAATTTCTATTGACAAAAACAGAATAGAAGGCTCAGATATCGTTGAGCTTTTAAAGGATGCAGTTCGTCACAACACGCTCTACGGAAAAGATACAGTGAAAAATTTAAATCTTACTGGACAAAAAGAATTCACAAGTCTGATAAAATCATCCATTTTACCGTACAGACAAAAGAAAGTTTTGAATAACTTGTACGTTGATCGACCAAGAGCCAAGGCTAAACGTGGTGCTGATAAAAAAGTTTATGAAACTACACAAGAGATTACACGTGGAAAAAAACGAATTATTAAAGCCGATGGTTCGCGAAAAAAAGTAAAAACTGATTTTTCGCCGAAAAAAACAAGAAGTACGACGAAATGGCTGAAGATGGAAATTTAAAGTACGAAAATCAGTATTATGATTTATCTCACGAGGCTGGCTTTGCCAGAAAGTTGACCGATGAAGTTGAAAAAAAGAGAATCTACAATTGGTTATCACACCAGGACGCTTACACCCTCCACCGACCTGTGAAACGAAAATTTCCAAGGCTACATTATAACGTGTCAAACGTTGATGACTTGTGGGAGCTTGACCTCTTGCAAACGTCTGGTATAAAAGAATACAACGACAACTTCACTTTTTTACTTGTCGCAGTGGATGCCTTGTCAAAATATGCATTCGTCGAAGCTATTAAAGATAAATCCGGACCCAGTGTGACGGCTGCTTTTAAAAAAATTCTTAAACGAGCCGCACCTCGTCAACCTTTTTTAGTTCAGACTGATTCTGGTTCGGAATTTAAAAATTCAGTTTTTCAAAATTACCTAAAAAGTCTTGACATCAAATTTCGAGTTGCTAGAAATCCTGATATTAAATGTGCAATAGTGGAGCGTCTGAATCGTACGATACGAGAACGCATGTGGCGTTATTTTACTTATAAAAATACCAAGCGTTACATCGATGTCGTGCAAAAAATTATTCACGCATACAATCATACAATACACAGCGGTATAAAAATGAGACCTGTCGAGGTCAATCATTACAACGCTAAAAAGGCACGTGAAAATTTAGAAAAAATAGCTCGATCTCAAAGTATAAATAAAAGTATAAAATCAAAAAGAGCACCAGGATTGAAACTTAAATACAGCGTCGGAGACTACGTAAGGATCAGTCGAACTAAAAACACCTTTGAAAAAGGTTACGAGAAAAATTTTAGTGAAGAAATATTCAAAATCATCCGTATATCGCGTCGTCAAGGGTTGTATACGTATATCATCAGTGACTTGAACGACGAGGAAATTGACGGTTTTTTTTACACGGAAGAATTAGCGTTGGTTGGAAAAAATCGTTTGAAAGAAGATAAAATATTCAAAATCGACCACATTGTTGCTACTAAAGGTCGTGGTTCCAATAAAAAAGTTCTCGTACGCTGGGCAGGATACAATTCCAAGTTTGATACGTGGTTAAAAGCATCTGAGCTTGAAGATATTTAAAAATGAATAACCCTGATGAATTTTACTTGATTCTTCCCAGTAACTCAAGTATGATTTACTATCCCGATAATACAACCACTTGTTTTACCACTCATTTATCTCGTGAAATAAAACTCACGGGGGATTGGTACGTGGGATTAGTTGAGATTCATGTAGCGTGTACAATAAAACACATTGAACAGCATGAGTCGAGATTTTATTTTTCCATGAGAGATTATCCACCCGAACCACACGATTTTCCTCAAGGTCGGTACGAATCGGTGTTGCAACTAGCTAATGAAATTAATCAAACCCGTGAAATTTATGAACATCAAATGTTTCAACCCTCCATGGATCTCAAAGGGTATTATACTCTTACTAGAAAATGCGAGTGTAAAGATAAACACAAAACAATGTTTAATGAAAAAGTTTGCCGTATTTTTGGATTTGAAAATGATTCACAGAGAAAAAATTTTACTCTCGAAACATCGCCCGAGAGTCCTGTTGTAGTTGCTTCGAGACCAGCGGTTATTGGACGCGCTATTCCTGATCAGTTGTTTGTGTATACAGATATTTGCATGCCGTGTATGGTCGGTGATACTCAAGCTAGTTTATTACGTATAGTTTCAATCGATACTTCCAAATATACTTTTGGTAGCAACATTGTCAAGCAATATTCACCGCCTCATTACTTACCTCTACTCCAACACACTTTCCAAAGTATAACCATCGATATAAGGGATGTTTTTGGCCAACCGCTTGCATTCAGTTTTGGTACTTTGATTGTAACATTAAGATTTACCCGTAATCAAGTTTAAAAATGACGCTGTATTTACATTATTACGACCAACAAATTGGAGGTGGTTCAAGAGTGAAAAACGTTTTTTCCGGCTCGATTTACCAACGAGGTCATGGTATTGGTGCATTCCTCGGTGGGCTAGCACGACATATTTTACCCTACATCACGCGTGGTGTAAGAGCTGTAGGAAAAGAGGCTGTTCGTGCAGGCGTGAATGTTTTCGATGACGTAGTTAACAATGACGTCAATATAAAAGAATCGCTCAAAAAAAGGGTTCGAGAATCTGGAAATACTTTGAAAAGAAAGGCTGCAACTAAAATGGTTGATTTAATGAAAGGTGCAGGATATAAAACAAAAGCATCGAAACGTAAACGTCAGTCATCAAAAGGGAATCGTCGCGTTCGTACCTCTTCAACGAAAAAGAAGAAAAAAAAGGTTCAAGGACAAAAGAAGAAGAAGAAGAAGAGTGTGACGAAAAAGAAAAAAAAACTTGGAGAAGTATAACTGATATATTCGCACCCCGGTAAAAATGGCATTCCTACACTCACATAGTTCGGAGTGTATGGCTTCCGAGCTTGATCTTTTCACCGTACCACCAACTCAGACATCCATCGAAAGCTGTAATTTTTGTCAATTTAAACCTGTCTCTTCTCCAACAGATGATTCGGATGCACCTATCGAATTTGTTGTCCCTGCAACGAGTGAATACTACATGGACTTAGCTCACACAATGCTTAGTTTACCAGTGGTTATGATACCGAATCATTCAGCCCCTGAAAATATCAAAGTCGGACCGGTGAATAACTTTCTTCACTCGATTTTTAATCAGGTTGATGTTTTTTTCAACAATAAACTTGTCACTACGACTAGTAATATGTACGCGTATAGAGCATACATTGAAACTCTCTTGAATTACGGCCCTGCAGCTAAAAGTTCGCATTTAACCGCAAGCTTGTGGTACGAGGACGAAGCCTCAAAGTTTGATGCACTACCAAATGCTGGAAATAAAAACGCTGGTCTTACAAAGAGACAAAAATTTGCAACTCCTGGACAAACGTTTGATTTGATCGGGCATATTCACAGTGATGTTTTCAATCAATATAAAATGCTGATCAACGGTGTAGAGTTGCGTATTCGTTTTGTAAGAAACAAGGATTCGTTTTGTTTAATGGATGCTTCGGAGGATGGAAAGTACAAGGTTCAAATCAAAGCAGCAACGCTCATTGTACGCCGTGTAAAAATAAGTCCTCCCGTTTTGCTAGCACACGCTAATGGTTTATCCAAGGCTTCTGCAAAGTATCCGATTACACGCGAGGATATAAAATCATTCACGATGCATCCTGGTCTTTTATCCGAGACTCTAGATAATGTTTTTTTGGGTCAGCTACCTAAAAGATTGATCATTGGATTTGTAGATAACAGAGCATTCAACGGTAACCATCAACTTAACCCGTTTAATTTTCAACATTTCAATATAAACTATCTCTCTTTGTACATTGATGGTGTGCAAGTACCCAGTAAACCACTGACTCCACGGTTTCAAGGCAATAATAAATCATTTATCGAGTGCTTTCAAACACTTTTTACCGGTACAGGCATTCATTTTTTGAACGAGGGTACAGAGATCAACAGAGAAAATTACGACAAGGGAAATTTTTTGACTGCTTTTGATCTCACACCTAATTTGTCTGCTCATTGCGGGTCTCATTGGTCACTGATTCGATCTGGCTCTGTTCGGTTAGAGGTGAAATTTGAAGAGGCTCTAGCAACAACAATCAATTGTATTGTTTATGCCGAGTTCGATAATTTATTAGAAATCGACTCAGAACGCCAGGTGTTGGTAGACTTTAGCGCCTGAAAAAAAAAGGGGAGGGGATAGAGAGGTTGCTACATTCCTCATCGCTACTCTCAGTTTCTTTTCGTTCGTCGTTCTCTCAACTTCGCCTTTCCACCATGGACTTAATAATAGACTGTCAAGCTATTTTGATTTGATTTTGATGATTTTATTAATTGTACATTATGTTGTACAAAATACACAAGGTGAAAAAGTTATACATAAAATTAAAATTACAAAATAAAATAAAATAAAATAAAATAAAATAAATAAAATAAAGGTATATAAAAGGCATGTAAATATAGATAGATAATATAAAATAACAATAACAGTAATAAACAATAATCATAATAATAATAGCATTAGTAACAGTAAGATGAATGTGCAACAGGTACACAATTAAACAACGGCGTACCAGACTCAGTCTTCTCCCTCAGCAGTAAAAATATGTGTTTTGACGAGATGTTTGAAACTGGACAGGGATGATGATTGGCGTATATGAGGGGGTAGTGTGTTCCATGAGTAAGTAGCCAGTATATGAAAAGATCGTTTCAGACAGTCCGTACGAGCTAAGGGGACAATCAACGAATCAAGTGCATGCGGGTTCGCCATTCTCAAGGGACGTGAGCTGAGCTTCTCAACAAACAAATTCGCCAAATAGGAGGGAGTACCTGTGAGAAGGATTCTATAGAGCAAGCAGGCAGCAAAATAATCCCTGCGGCCCGCTACTCGAAGCCAGCCAAGCTCACGTCGGTAGGGTGTAACGTGATCACTCTTTCTAATCCCAAAGATGTACCTGATCCCACGATTGAGCAAACGCTGTAGTATGAGATCCTGCCCACCCGAGATATTACAGTACACCAGTGAACAATAGTCAATAATAGGAAGAAGCAAGGTCTGCACGAGGTGTTTACGCAGTTCAGAGGTGGTGCTGCGTCTGAAATGGTTAAGACGGTACAAAAGAGAGTTGGCTCTACGACAAACATACCGAACATGGTCTTTCTAGTTCAGCTTAGAGTCCAGCACCACCCCCAAACTACGCGCAGAGGGGACAAACGGGACTGAGCAGCCACCAAACCGCAGGTCTCGAATACCCAAATCGTTAAAGGCATTGACATAGAACGGGGTCCCAAAAATCATTGCCTTGGTCTTACCAGCATTTAACACCAGCTGATTAGTGGCAGCCCAGTCAGCAATGTGTCCAGCACCCCGGCTCAGTCTTCCAAGTCCAAGTCTTCCATTTTTTTAAACTGAACTCTCCGTTGAATACCGCAGTTTTAGAGGTTATACCCGTGAAAATTTTTTCTTAGAATGTTTCTAAAGTATCTCTTAATTCTATGAAATTAAATATCAATAATTTATTAAACCTTTTCCGGCAATGCGCGTAATGGAAATAATGCAATCTTTAACTTATTGTATCTTTCGCACTTCAATTTTGATCAGGCTTGGCAAAAATGTTCAATAATATCTAATAAACATCTTCAGAAAATTTAGATTGATTCTCTATTGCCTTGCATTTAGTAAAAAACCATCTTTTTTATTTATTTATCCTCCCTATTGATACACTTTTAAATTTATTTATCCTCCCCATTGATTCACTTTTCAAATAAAATTAATTATCATGTATGTTATATTTTTAAAAATAAACATAAAATTAACGCTCTTCTCGCGCCACAGATTAAAAACTAATATTTTTACTTTTATTTACATTTATAGAAATCAAAATATAAATTTAAAAATTACCGCGTGATAACTGCGTGAGATCGCGATCATAATGCGCATGCGATAGCTAGAGTTGAATGAATTTGAATGTTGAATCAACCAATCTAACATCTGATATCGCGATCATACTGCGTATGCGATGAGGCTTCACTTATTTGGGGTCTCTTTTAGAGAGGATAAAACAAATACAAACAATATGTGAGCCAGAACTTCCAGCCGAAACGCATTGCTCAGGTTTTTGTTCGAAAAAAAAGCCAAACACATGGTTATAAACTCGAGTCGAGAATCCAATATCGAGTAACTCGAGTCGAGTCGAGTCAAGTCTAGTCGACGCACAGCAGTTTATGCTTGTAACCTGCATACGCACAAGAAGTTTTTATAACAGAAGGGTGAAAAAATATTGCGGAGGAAGTTTGGACTCCGGAGGGGTCAGGGCGGTCACCTGGTGCACCTGGTGATACATACGCCTTGGAGATGATTTCCCCAGGAAGTTTAGACACCAAAGGGACCAGGGTAGACACCTGGTGCCACTGGTATTAATTACGCCTTAGAGATGATTTCCCCAGGAAGTTTGGACCTCGGAGGAGTCAGGGCGGACGCCTGGTGCACCTGGTGCTACTTACGCCTTGGAGATGATTTCCCCAGGAAGTTTGGACTCCGGAGGAGCCAAAGTGGACACTCGGTGCACCTGGTGATACTCACGCCTTGGAGACGATTTCCCCAGGAAGTGTGGACACCAAAGGGACCAGGGTGGACACCTGGTGCAACTGGTATTAATTACGCCTTGGAGATGATTTCCCCTGGAAGTTTGGACTTCGGAGGAGTCAGGGCGGACACCTGGTGCGACTGGTGATACTTACGCCTTGGAGATGATTTCCCCAGGAAGTTTGGACTCCAGAGGGGCCAAAGTGGACACTCGCCGCACCTGGTGATACTTACGCCTTGAAGACGATTTCCCCAGGGAGTTTGGACTCCAAAGGGGCCAGGGTGGACACTCGGTGCACCTATTGATACTGACGCCTTGGAGATGATTCCCCCAGGAAGTTTTGACTCCAAAGGGGCCTGGGTGGACAGCTGGTGCAATTGGTATCAATTACGCCTTGGAAATGATTTCCCCAGGAAGTTAGGACTTCGGAAGGGTCAGGGCGGACACCTGGTGCACCTGGTGAAACTTACGCCTTGGAGATGATTTCCCCAGGAAGTTTGGACTCCAGAGGGGCCAAAGTGGACACTCGCCGCACCTGGTGATACTTACGCCTTGAAGACGATTTCCCCAGGGAGTTTAGACTCCAAAGGGGCCAGGGTGGACACCTGGTGTACCTGGTGATACTTACGACTTAGAGATGTTTTTTCAGGAAATTTTAACTCCGTAAGAGTCAGGGAAAATACTTGGTGTGCCCGGTAATAACTACACTCTGAAGATGCTATCCTAATCGTAAACTTGATGATGTGAACCCACTGGGATCAAAGTTCCTGAGAAAATCATTTTCGAGTCGTAAGTATAACCAGGTGCACCTGGTGTCCGCCCTGACCCCCCCCTCCCCTCCCCAGAGTCCCAACTTCCTGACGAAATCATCTTCAAGGCGCAAGTATCACCAGGTGCCCCGGGTGTCTATCCTGGCCCCTCCGGAGTCAAAACTTCCTGGGGAAATCATCTCCAAGGCGTAAGTTTCACCAGGTGCACCAGGTGTCCGCCCTGACCCTTCCGAAGTCCTAACTTCCTGGGGAAATCATTTCCAAGGCGTAATTGATACCAATTGCACCAGCTGTCCACCCAGGCCCCTTTGGAGTCAAAACTTCCTGGGGGAATCATCTCCAAGGCGTCAGTATCACTAGGTGCACCGAGTGTCCACCCTGGCCCCTTTGGAGTCTAAACTCCCTGGGGAAATCGTCTTCAAGGCGTAAGTATCACCAGGTGCGGCGAGTGTCCACTTTGGCCCCTCTGGAGTCCAAACTTCCTGGGGAAATCATCTCCAAGGCGTAAGTTTCACCAGGTGCACCAGGTGTCCGCCCTGACCCTTCCGAAGTCCTAACTTCCTGGGGAAATCATTTCCAAGGCGTAATTGATACCAATTGCACCAGCTGTCCACCCAGGCCCCTTTGGAGTCAAAACTTCCTGGGGGAATCATCTCCAAGGCGTCAGTATCACTAGGTGCACCGAGTGTCCACCCTGGCCCCTTTGGAGTCCAAACTCCCTGGGGAAATCGTCTTCAAGGCGTAAGTATCACCAGGTGCGGCGAGTGTCCACTTTGGCCCCTCTGGAGTCCAAACTTCCTGGGGAAATCATCTCCAAGGCGTAAGTATCACCAGTCGCACCAGGTGTCCGCCCTGACTCCTCCGAAGTCCAAACTTCCAGGGGAAATCATCTCCAAGGCGTAAGTAGCACCAGGTGCACCAGGCGTCCGCCCTGACTCCTCCGAGGTCCAAACTTCCTGGGGAAATCATCTCTAAGGCGTAATTAATACCAGTGGCACCAGGTGTCTACCCTGGTCCCTTTGGTGTCTAAACTTCCTGGGGAAATCATCTCCAAGGCGTATGTATCACCAGGTGCACCAGGTGACCGCCCTGACCCCTCCGGAGTCCAAACTTCCTCCGCAATATTTTTTCACCCTTCTGTTATAAAAACTTCTTGTGCGTATGCAGGTTACAAGCATAAACTGCTGTGCGTCGACTAGACTTGACTCGACTCGACTCGAGTTACTCGATATTGGATTCTCGACTCGAGTTTATAACCATGTGTTTGGCTTTTTTTTCGAACAAAAACCTGAGCAATGCGTTTCGGCTGGAAGTTCTGGCTCACATATTGTTTGTATTTGTTTTATCCTCTCTAAAAGAGACCCCAAATAAGTGAAGCCTCATCGCATACGCAGTATGATCGCGATATCAGATGTTAGATTAGTTGATTCAACATTCAAATTCATTCAACTCTAGCTATCGCATGCGCATTATGATCGCGATCTCACGCAGTTATCACGCGGTAATTTTTAAATTTATATTTTGATTTCTATAAATGTAAATAAAAGTAAAAATATTAGTTTTTAATCTGTGGCGCGAGAAGAGCGTTAATTTTATTTTTATTTTTAAAAATATAACATACATGATAATTAATTTTATTTGAAAAGTGAATCAATGGGGAGGATAAATAAATTTAAAAGTGTATCAATAGGGAGGATAAATAAATAAAAAAGATGGTTTTTTACTAAATGCAAGGCAATAGAGAATCAATCTAAATTTTCTGAAGATGTTTATTAGATATTATTGAACATTTTTGCCAAGCCTGATCAAAATTGAAGTGCGAAAGATACAATAAGTTAAAGATTGCATTATTTCCATTACGCGCATTGCCGGAAAAGGTTTAATAAATTATTGATATTTAATTTCATAGAATTAAGAGATACTTTAGAAACATTCTAAGAAAAAATTTTCACGGGTATAACCTCTAAAACTGCGGTATTCAACGGAGAGTTCAGTTTAAAAAAATGTTTTGTGATGATACTCACTGTTTTTTTAGTGATTAGGGATTACAATTTTTTTTAGTCTTGAACTGGTAAAAACCACCTGAAAAATGAAAATTTTAAAAATTCGTTCTATAATTTTTTATGTAAAGATTTAAATACTTTTTGACTTTCACAAATATAAGCTACTTAGTATAATTGTTTAAAATAATTAATAGCCAATACGTATTGTTATAAAATTTGATGTACTCTGATAAATTTTTGTACTCATCTATTAAAATAATTTTGATGTTTCAAAAATAATTGATGAATAGTTTTTTATAAATACATAGAAGTCATTTCAAATTTAATGAAAGTGTCTAGGTACCATCGCCGTGTACCGTATTCGGTGCACGGTGCACGGTACACGGTACCAAATAAGAGTTACTTTAGACACTCTGTGAATTTAAGTGGGTTATTTAGGATGGGTAATTAGATTTAAAGTAAAAACTAGTAGTTTTTTAAACTTAAGTGGGTTATTTGGAATAAATTATAGGATCTAAAGTAAAAAGCTACCGTGTACCGTGTACCGTGTACGGTACACGGCGATGGTACCTAGACACAACCAAATTTAATACTTGAATAATTTTGATTAAAGTTCATTTCAAATATTTCAAGGAAATTTGTTCACTCTCATGAAGTGAAAGTAGATATAGTTTGTCTTACTTTAAAATCATATTCAAAGAATTTATAATTGATTATTTTTATTTTTAAAAAAGGCATTTTTCCCGTTAATCTTAGAAGAAAAAACAGAAATTATAAACTTAACTACAAAACAATGACTTCAATTAGACAAAAATTTCATTCAAATGAAACATCATTTTAGACTTTAAGTAACAAAAAAATTTTTAAATATCAATAGTAAGATAAGATCTGGATTTGGACGCGCGTTAGTTAGCCTTGGTACATTAAAATTTAAAGCTTAAATTAGCATCAGTGAAACCTAGAATGAATTATCGCGAACTACTTGATATTTTTGTTTGCTCAGTTGAAAAAAAAGAGTGCATGTTACACAAATGTCAAAAATGTCCTAGTAAAGAAACTATCTTTTGCATTTTTAGCTCTAGATATTGATAATCCAAATGAAATTGTTAAGTCTACAAATTGGGGCACTGAAAAAATCATAGATGAAGATGGCAAAGAAATAACTAGAACAACGTTGTTAGCCTTGGAAAAACTGTGACAGAAATTATTGTGGAATTATCTGTCGACTTTTGGAACTTTACAGAACACCGTTTTATTTCAAATAAGCAAAAACTCTTTTATGCAAAGCCAAAGAAAAATTTGGATGAGAAAACTGGGCTTATAACCATGAACTTCGCAGAAAATTACCCATTCATATGTCAAAATTCAGCTCAGGCTTTTTACTTCAACAATACACATGCTTCGTTGTTTACTCTTACGTTGCACTTCAAAGATCAAAAAGATAATCTTATCAAAGTGGTTAATTATTGCAAAATATGTGATGGTAAAGATCATTCAGCCGGAGCTATACATATTTTTTTAAAAACAGTACTCGACTATTAAACAGGAGTATCCGTTTATAAAAAATTTGAAGTATTTTTTCGATGGTGCTCCACACCAATTTAAAAACAAGTGAGTAAAACGTTACGTTACGTTTTTTTAGTTTTGTAAAAAACGAAAAATAACGTGGCGTAACCATAAGTTAAGTAAGCTCGATTGCCTCCGCCGCGATGATTAGGATGAGAGGAATAAAACGTGGCAACCACGCACATTCCAAACACGACTTCAGTCTCGCTTGATTGTGTAGGTGTGACGTATTACCTCTCTTCAGCCTAATTAATCGTGGTGGGAGCGACAGCGCCCGAGCTGGAACAATTAGAGTGCAGTCTTGAAGTTTTCAGTTCCACTTGGGCGGGGACGAGTGACAGTCGTCCCTGTTCCATTTTTCTGCCGTAATGCAGGTTTATAGAATCTTTTCAAGTAAGCGGGGAATGTGCGAATTGTCCCCGACTCGTAAATTTATTATAAACTAAATGTATTTCTTCCATGTGAATCATTATTATGAGTCCGGCTCCCGAAAAACGCATATGGAGGGTCACCGGGCTCCCTGGGCTTTTATTTCTTTTCCCCAGGCTGCTAAAATGAAAAGGAAGTTAACGGTCAATTAAGCTCCGGCCTATCTGTCCCTTAACAAAAATGGTAGCAGAGATCGTGGTTCGAGTGACTTTTTGCATGCGTTGCTTGTCCTTTGGTAGTTTACAATAGACCTAGGCATAAGTTTATCGGAGTGTCTATTCGGCGAGTGGTTGCATGTATGAGGAATTTAATGCATGAAGGAGGATTGCTTAAACAAGTCCCGGGGGATTCTTTTTATGTGTGAGGGGATTTATCTATTTTTTTTCCTGTGTTTTTTGTGTTTTTGTAAAAATTTCAACATAATGAAAGATTTTTTTTTCCTCCCTTCTCATGCATGAATCTGCTCGCTGAATAGCCAGATCCTTAGGTTATTGAGGATAAATTTTCCGAATCTATAAAAATTAAAGTGGACACGAGTTTTTTTTATTATTAATATTTTTTAATGTAGATTGTGCGCATTTGGGACACGGTCGCGATCGCGTACGATTGAGTCAACTCAGAAGGAGGAAAAATATATTTTTGTTAGTATTGTTTTGAAGAGATAATTATTGTAGCCAACACGGGCGGATATACGTGGAATTATAAGGAGTTACTACTATAAATGTTAATGACATTTATAAATAAGATTTTGATGTTTGATTGTGCGCGTCTAGGATTTCCGTGTAGTATTGTTGTAAGCAATTTGGAGGGTATGGGACCTCCAAATTGACCCATACTCTGGGTAGCGCGCGAGCATTGGGGATCGTAACCCCTTTATAGGTATATTACATTCACGGTCACGATCACGTGATAAAATTTATTATGATAAAATGAGTAGAAAGTTAAATTATTAGTAGAGACGAAATAATAATCGAATGATTCCGAGTTTTTTTTTGAAAAAAAAAAAATATAATAGAAGAAAATAGGAGGAATGTTGTAGAAAAGTTATAAGGAAAGATTTATTGTAGCCTACGTGGGCCGAGGTACGCGCCACCATGTTTTCGATTTAATGTCGACTTTTTTTTTAACCTTTAATTAATATAATGATGCGATTTCATTTTTCTACGCGAAGCCTCGATGGTGCGACGGGTGGCCGTCGCAATCGCGCGAAAAAGGATAAGATGATAAATTATAGAAAGGAAAAATTAAGAAAAAAAAAAAGATTGTTATTTTCGAGTATGATTGCTAATTTTATAGATAATTTTTATGATGAGTTCTAGAATCGTACGCAAAACTTTCGGGTGCACGGGTGGCCGTCGCAATCGTGTACGTTCAGAATTTATTCATAATTTTGTTTATGGGCTATACTACAATTTTTTTAAATGTTTTTCTTAAATCCAAATGTTACATTGAATTTTTAATTTATCTGAAATAAAGTGCGTTGAAAATAAGGCGAAATTGTAATTCGTGTCTAAAATATTGAGTTTGGACGAAAATTTGTTTTCGGTGCCTTTTAAGGGTTTAAATTTATGCTAGTTATGATATAAACTATGGAAAGTTGTTTTGGAAGAAAATATTTTTTATCATTTATTTGTACATTTTATGCTATTTTTCTAACGCGAAGCCTCCACGGTGCGACGAATGGTCGTTGCGATCGCATGATAAAATTTTCTGTGTATGCGCAGTATGCAATCAGTGACAGGTAATGGTAATAAATAATTTCTTAACTCACAACGTATAAATACCCAATTTTATCGGAAAGTAAGAAAAAGATAGTTTAAAATTAATAGAATCAAGTTGTATTTTCAGAGGGGCCAATTTAAGATAATTATAGCTTGAGAAATAAAATTTAAATTTAAGTTTTAGAAAGAACGTGAACGAGAAAGAGAAATTAATTATGTCCATCGTTCTGATTAATTCAGTAAAATCGGAAAAATAATTTTGAAATGTCCAGGAGTTACATCGTTTTGTACTTAGAATTAAGCATATACGTGGTAAAATATAAAAATCTTAGTGTTTATTTAATTTAGATTATTGAGGTTGAATTTCGACATCCGGTGTCGAAATTCACTGTCAGCAACTTGGTGAGAAAGCGCATTGAGGTTACTCTCACTGAGTTGGCGTTTTGTTTTCTGCTGAAATTGCTGAAGCGAATTCAAAGAATTCATATTTTTGCTGAGCGGATGCTCAGCAAAATATGAATTTTTGCAAGGGCGTTTTTGAATTTTTGCGAAAGAGTTTGGAAATTTTCTTTGTGTGATTGGGAAATATTGCAAGGTAATTAGAGCATCGGCCTGCGAGAAGGCGAATTTATTGGGGAGCTCAAAGGTGAGGAGCCCATTCGAAGTTAGGAAGTACAAGTGAGTGTATCGAGCTCCCGTAATATTCGGTTAACTGGTAATAATTTTTTGAAAAGTTTTATTTTTCTTTTACTTTTAGCTGTTAGTTTTCCTAACCTTGTTGGCTTCTCATCCAATAAATTTTAGGGCCTTAATTAATTAATTTTGGATAAGGTGGTGTTATTGCGAGTTGTGAGTGGCTGGAAGGAAGAAAATAGTGTGCGGAGTTTATATTGGCTTCGATCAAATCACAGTCGTGTTTAATAATTTTCTTTTGTTTTTGAATAACCCCCGATAGAAGTAAATAAGGAATTACATATTTTTTTTTTTTTGG
Source organism: Encarsia formosa (assembly GCA_038277355.1). NCBI lineage: Eukaryota > Metazoa > Arthropoda > Insecta > Hymenoptera > Aphelinidae > Encarsia > Encarsia formosa. The sequence goes on along the minus strand of CM076185.1, from coordinate 30,709,668 downwards.
GAGGAGCAAAAGGAGAAAATTTGTTATAAATATTTTTTTTTGTGTGAACGATATACTCGACGTTCCGATTTGGAAACGATTTGAATTTTAATTTTTTATTTTTTTTTTCTCAATCAATCCTGCTAGTTTAAAAATATAGATGTTCAATTATGACCAATAGTTAAGTGGAGTAAGAAACGAGTTATTGTATATTTTTGCAGCGTATATCCGCGATCATTGTACGATTTTTTTTAATTAAAAGATATTTTATTTATGAAAACCCCATTAATTTTAGGAAATTAGTAATAAACGAATTGAATTTCAAAGTTATTATTTATTTATTCGATCAAGTAATATATTAATAGATTTAGTTAAAAGAAAAAAATTAAAAGGGTTGATCTAGCTTAAGGTGCTCCTAGCTATTGTTAGTTTTATTTTTGTCCACACACAGAGAACGGCGCTATGACGGTAGTAGCGGCGCTATAACCGTTATAGCGGATCGCATTAAGTATTATGTCGTCGACGACTTCTGTATCAGTCAATGCATCCGTCTTAACAGTTAATGCACCCGTCTTAACAGTTAATAAGAGACGCATCCAATATTTTAAAGATATGCTAACATATGTCACATCCGTATGCGACTTCTTTCGCTTTTATTTTAAATAAAGGTGTAGAGAGCATACTGGGGTGAACTCCCCCAGATCGTTAATTTTTTACTGCCTCAGTGAGAAAATTTCCTTTTCTTTTTGGTGGGGGGCGCTGAAATCGAGACCTGCGCGACTTTTCGGCAGGTGAATCAAACATATATAAGGACCGGGGGTAGCCCAGTAGGGAGTCGAGCGTAGGCAGTCGAGCTTAGACCAGTGTAGGGACACCAGTAAGAGTGTCGTCGTTTCGCGAATTAGTTAGAGTCCGCGGATTAAGTCAGCCGTTCTGACACTTGTATTTTTTGAAATTGTAACAGTGCTTGAGGTTTGGTGTTTCTTTTATTAAATGTCGTTCGTGTGATTTTTGACTTTAATTTCAAATACCCGTCCTGTTAAGTTTAGCTTATAAACTACGAAATACTCTACTTCACCGGAGCCTGGTCAACGTTGGACGGGTCGTCATCAGCTCGAGTGGCAGAGACAAAGTAAGTACAACTCTCCGTTCTCAGGACTGTCGGAGCAAAGGTAATCGCAAGGCCACACAGTGGCAAACGGGTTAGACCTAGGCCTCTCGTAGGTTTTGGTCTAAGTAGTTTAAAGGTCTAATTTACCTTTAACAAATTGGCGGTTCGTCAAAAACTTGCGATTATCGATGCTACTGACATGTCTACTAATAGTATTAATAAAAATTCTGCTTATAATGAAGCTAAAGTAATTTTGTTTAATCAAGCTAATCAATTACATCCGGATAAATTTAAAAATATTGATGATTTTGAATTAGAAGATATATTAGATCTTTTCGTGGATCGGTATAGAAACTTAGTTGGTTGGAATTTACCGCAAAGTACATTTAACATCAAATCGTTATGTAAAATTTTTGAAAGATACGTCAGTAAAACTAAAATTGAATTACTGTCACGGGATCTGGAATTTGTAAAAATATTGTAAATTTTTTTTTATAACCACATAAATCCGGATACTATAATTGAATATATGATAGAAGAATGTCCGCTTAAAATTAAAGAAATAAATAATTATCAACCGGAAGAAACTCTTGACTTAATCAATGAATTGAATTTGACCGAAGATAGGGAAAAACAAAATTACTAAAATATAAAAATTATACAGGAAGAAGAAAAATTAAAAAACGATAAATATTACGAAACACTAAGTAATTTTGATAATCAAAAACCGGAAGAAAATTCAAAAATAAATAAAGCCCCAAGTGATAATACGTTTCAATTATTTAGTCCAACAATTGATGATTTAGCTTCTAATTCATTATTTACTAATTTAAATAAAAATAAAAAAGATAGTGTCGGTGACAAGTTTAAGAGCATTCAAGATAAATTAGACGAGAATAAAAAATTCTTATCAGCTTTTCCTAAAATAAATCAAGAAACACCGAAATTGGGAAAACATTCCTTTTTCGCATCGACAAAAAATAGATTCTCAAATACGGTACCTACATCAGTAAACATGTTTAATTCATCTATGGGTGTGGTGAAAAATATATCGATTAAAGATGCAATTTCGTTAATTCCAGTTTATAGTGGTCAAAATATAACTCTATTCTCATTTTTGAAGGTTGTAGAAGTACTAAGGAAATTATTCCAGCTGATTGTGAGTGTGAATTAGCTAAATTAATTAAATTCAGGTTAACAGGAGAAGCAGCTAAAAGTGTAGAAGGGAAAAATTTTAATTCTCTAACTGAATTAGAAAAATACTTTGAAGGATTATTTGGGTCCACAAAAACGTTATTGCATTTAAATGGTGAGCTAGCAAACATTAAACAACAGCGTGGCGAAAATGTGTTAAAATACTCAAATCGTTTTAGAGCTGTCGCGCAAGATATAATACTACATATGCGCAAATACTCGAAAAAGATTTGATAACGTGTTTTTTAGGAGAACTTAAATGGATAATAAAAGCTAGAATGGTCACGAATATAGATAGTGGCATAGACGAAGCAATAAGAGAAGCTATTGCTATAGAAAGAGAATATAATTATTATGAGCAGGAAGAACTAAATGAAACTAAACCGACAGCGGAGTGTAAAGAGGTGGTTCCGGCCTCAGTAAAATTAATTGATAGTGAGCCTCAGTTAAAATGTCAAATTTGCAAGAAAAATGGTCATACAGCGGAGACTTGTTTTCAAAGATATAAAAGAGAAAATTTTAATTATAATCAAACTACAAATAAACAACGAGACAATCGCTTTAATAATTTTTTTCGTGAAAATAGAAATTTCAACTTTAATAAAAATAATCAGTCGATCAATAGTTCGTCGGAATTTAATGAGCCTAGAAATTTTAGAAATAATCAATATCGTCAGAATCAGCAGGGTTATCATAACTCAAGTTCGCGAAGAGACGATTTATACTTAGAAAGACAGCAAAAAACATACCCAAATATTGGGCGTCCCTTAATGTGTGCTTATTGTAAAGGTATTGGTCATACAATCCAGTGGTGTTATAAAAGATCAGCTAATAATAATAGGATACTGCAATTTATATTAAGCGTGTAAATCTTACGTATAATGATGAGACTCCCACTATTTAATAAATAAATCTACTTAATGGTAATAAAATTGACTTTATTTTGGACTCAGGTGCGGGCCCGAATTTAATTAAATTGGATAATATTCCAAAAAATATCAAAATTGATACTAATATTATTTTAGAATTGCGTGGGATTTCAAAAGTAAGTATTTATACGCTCGGAAAAGTACGAATTCAATTTTCAAACTTTTCTATTGAATTTCATTTAATTGAAAATTCTTTTCCAATTAAGGAAGGAGGACTTCTTGGGGCAGAATTTTTTAGAAGATTTAATGTACATATTGATTTTAAAAATAAGAGAATCGTTTCAGATCTTTTCAATATACCTTTTATACGAACGAAAGAAATATTAATTGCAAACTCTTCTACGGATAGCTTGGCTCGAAATAAAAAAACCTATGCGGATATTGTAAAAGATAGAGTCACACCTAATAAAATTGTTAAAAGAAATGAAAAATTGAGAAAGAATAAGTCGAATATTAAGTTTAATTTCAAAGATTCCAAGAGGACATTGCATTTCAATGCATTTTACGCGCCATTTAAGAGTGCAAATTTAAAAACCATATCATGTGGTAAACTTGCCTTTAAAAATAATTTAAATACAAACTCCGTACCACTTGCATATTTTAATCAAGATACTATTTCGAGTACGGATTTTGTCTCAAATAAAAATGAAAATTCAAATTTATGCTCCATATCGAATTTAAATGCAATTTCTAGTACGACGTCGGATACAAAAAATGATGAAACTGCAGTTTTGAGTAAAGAGGAAAAATTTAAAAACGTAAAAATGAATGATGAATCTTCAAGTTCTAAATTTGTCAAATTAAAAAATGATCTCAATATACGAAAAACCATTTTATCTAGAACAGTCTGGCCAGACGATTCTGAATTAGATTTTGGGAAATCAGCTGAAACTAAACATCATAAAAACCCTTTTTCTTCTTTGGATTCTAGTTGTCATAAAATAAATAGAGATCATAAAGAAACATTGTTAAAAAATAATAAACAAAGCGCTAGCGTTATAAAAAAAGAAAATATAAATCCAAGTTCAAGTTCTTATTCAACTATAGATCTCATAAGTTCTATAGAAAATATAAATGTGAAAAATTATAAGGAATCAGGATCTGAAATAAGGCCTGATCCGGGTTCTATTTCTAAGGGCAAGTTAAAAACCAATCATTTTGAAAATGAAAATTTCGAGATATCTACTGATGCATTGAAAGTTGATAATCTTTGCGAATCTGAAATTATTAAAAATAATACAAAAGTTAATGAAGATATGAAAGACGAAAATATTGTTGAAATAAACTTTTTGAAAAATAAAGCTACGAAAAAATGCAATGAACTACAGAATAAAATTGGGTATGAAAACTGTGACCAAATCGATGTGAATAACGTGTGTGAAACGAAACTGTCGTCAAAAAATAAAAGTTGGGAAAAAACAGACAAATAAACCATGGGCATGACACGATCAATAAAAAAAGTGAGTGGCAGCTAAAGAAGGGTGCCTGTTTTGACAAAGGGGGAAGCTTGGTAATAAAAGAATTCGAAGATGATGAATTTCTTGAATTAATAAAGAAAATGGTGCAGCTCATAAAAAGTAACGAGCGAAATAAAAAACTGTTAGGGGGAAAAATACTTGAGGTAAAATTGGGGGTAATAAAAAAGCCATTACTAAAAAATTTCGCGGAGAAATGGGATTCCCTTACTCTTAATATAATTAACTTAATTGAAAGTCAAGCATCAAACGACCATCCGATAATAAAAGATATGCTTGTGTTATTAGCTGAAATAAAAAGTGTACTGAAGGGGAGAGTATAATTAACAATCTGTCTATAAAGCAGGTTTTAAAATGCGAAGTGAATGATTTGAGGTTGAATAAAATTAAAACATTATTGAATTTGAAACACTTATCTCCAGAAGAAAATACTGCAGTGTGGGAATCAGTTGAAGAATTTCAGGATATTTTTTACCTTAAGGGAGATAAACTTTCAGCTACACCTGTGTTGGAATTAATGATACCTACTATTGATGATATTCCAATATCATCTAAACAATACCGATTACCAACACACAGAGAAGAAATTAACCGGCAGGTAGAAGAATTATTGGTAGACGGGATCATTGAACCTTCAACTTCGCCCTGATGTAGTCCTTGTTTTTTAGTTCCTAAACCAGAAGATATGCTAGGTCAAAAGCAATATCGTATGGTAATTGATTACAGGGCTTTAAATTTAAAAACTTTATCAGATTCCTATCCTCTTAGAAATATTACGGAGATTCTTGACCAATTAGAAGGTTCTCAATGTTTTTCTGTCTTTGATTTGAAGTCATCATACCACCAAATCAAAATAAATGAGAAACACCGGTATAAAACAGCTTTTGCTACAACTAAGGGATTATTTCATTTTACTAGAGCTAGTTTCGGACTTAAAACAATGCCAGCAACATTTTCTAGGGCCTTAGCCATCGCCTTGGCAGGATTAATTGATTCAGTATTATTTTATTATATTGATGATATTATAGTTTATTCAAAAAATTTCAAAGAACATATAGTAAGATTAAGATTACTTTTTGAAAGATTGCGTGCTGCAGTATTTAAATTACAACCAGAAAAATGTGATTTCTTAAAAAAAGAAGTGACTTACTTAGGTTACGTTATAACAACGGAAGGACTTAAGCCAAATCCCAAAACGTTAATTGCAGTTCAAAATTTCAAGACTCCCACTACTCCAAAATACATTAAAATGTTTTTAGGACTAGCTGGATTTTACCGAAGATTTATTAAAGACTTTTCAAAAACTGCAAAACCTTTAACAAGCTTATTACAAAAAGATGTAGAATTTAAATGGGATAAAGAAACTCAAGAAGCTTTTGAGTGCTAAAAAAATTCACTTTGTGAAGAACCTCTTTTGATTTATCCTGATTTTTCAGAAGAATTTAATTTAACAACAGATGCTAGTGGGTATGCGATTGGTGCCATTTTAAGCCAGGGACCCATCTCTGAGGATAAACCAGTGGCTTATTATTTGCAAGTAATGACACCGGTACAAAGAAGATACGACACTTTTAATAAAGAAGGTTTAGCACTTGTTTACTCCATCAAACATTTTCGCCCTTACCTTTGACACAAAAAATTTAATTTAATTACTGATCATAAAGCATTAGTTTGGATGCAAACACATAAAGAATCGAACTCTCGAATAACGAGATGGCGAATAGAACTTGCTGAATATGATTTTACAATTATTTATAAACCAGGAATAAATAATCCAGCAGATGCCTTATCTAGATGTCCTGTAGAAGGTGCTGATAATGAAAAAATTTTAGATGAGGACGATGACTTTTATTTTGTTGAACCAGCAAAGCCGTGCGAGCAGGTAAACAAGGAAGAAAGCGATTAATACCTGCCCACCGCTACAGGTAGGCCGGACGCCAAGCATGTGTATGTTATGACGAGAGCTCAGGCGCGCGAGCAGCCGACTGAGTGCGCGAGTGGACGCGAGCGGCAGGCTCGGTGTGCGAGTGGACGCGAGCAGCAGGAGCTTACTAAGTGTGTGCCTGAATGCGTGCAGGAGGAGCCAATCCAAATTTCTACGCTGCCAGCGAAAAAACGAGGTAGACCACCGAAACAGAAAAATATCATGGAGACGCAGCAAGAAGACGTTGTCGAAAAGAAAAACAATAACAATGATATTAATTTTTCAATTAATAAATCAATTGATAATTATAGTCCTGAGGCTTTTAATGATGATTTTACATTAAACGAATTATTTAATGAAAAACATACAGAATCAACGGATTATTTAATTGAGGATCAAACACTTAATGCTTTAATTAATTGCAGAGAAAAGTTATTCATGCGTAAAGACAATTATTTATATTTTATCGATTCTTCAGAAAAACCTTGTGATGAAGGAGCCAAGCAACTAGAAAAAATTAATAAACTACCACATTTCAAAAATATTGAAGTATGCGAACCACTGGTAGTTAAAGTTGGTGTTAGGTTTCATGTTGCACTTCCTATAAGAGGAGAAACTCCATTAAGCTTATTTTTTATTGATAAAAACTTAGATATTTTATTTTCAAAATTAAAAGACAAGCTGTTAGAAATTCAATTAGTATGGCTAAATCGGAATATATTGAAAATCTTGAATGGTCTAAAATAGCTAGAAAATTACAAACTTATTTTAATAATTTTTCAACTAAATTAATTATTTGCTTGAATTTAATAAAGTATCCAGCTTTGGAAGATCGACAGGATATAATTCGAGAATGTCATGAATCTGCTGTTGGGGGTCATCGAGGTACAGTAAAAACGCTGAAAAGAATTAAGCAACGATTTTATTGGGAAAATTTGAAAGAAGAAGTCCAGAGTTTTATCAGAAATTGTTTGGAGTGCCAATTGAAAAAATTAGTAAGAGTCCGTACTCGTCAACCCATGCGTATTTCAGATACTCCAAATTGTCTTGAAAAATGGGCCATGGATATAGTGGGCCCTCTTCCTATAACTAACTCAGGAAATGAATATATTATTACTTTTCAAGATTTATTTTCAAAATTTGCAGTAGCTGAACCGTTACAAACAGCAACCGCTGTAGATGTAGCAAATGCACTCATTAAGAAGGTGATATGCGTGTTTGGTAGCCCAAGAGTAATATTGACGGATCAGGGCAGAAATTTTTTGTCAAGCCTAATGAAAAGAGTTGCTAAACGTTTTAGAATTAAACAGATAAAAACAACAGCATTTCACCCAGAATCAAACGGCTCGCTTGAACGCTCACATTGGAGTTTGATTCAATTTCTGAAGTTTTTTACACACAAAAATAATAAAAACTGGGATGATTATGTCGATCTGGCAATTTTCAATTTTAATACGTCAGTTAGTGAATCAACTTTGCATACTCCGTTTGAACTAGTGTTTGGAAAATTAGCACGTCTACCAACTAAGCATGCAATCGTAGAAGAAGATTGTGCACCAACATATCAAGGCTATATGCAAAATTTAATTTCGAGACTCAATGAAATACAAGAAATTGCTCGTGAAAATTTAGTTTAATCAAAATTAAGATCGAAAAAATATTATGATAAAAAAACAAATGAAAAAACATTTAAAATCGGATCGTATGTATTCTTATCAAGCGGACATAAACCTAAAAAATTCGGAAATCGCTGGTCAGGTCCTCACCTTGTATTAGAAGTGCTAAATAATGAAAATATTAAAATACAAATATCTGAGAAAGAGAGTAAAGTTGTGCATGCAAATAGACTTAGAAAATCTTATATTGAAGTAGAATAATAAAAAAAAAACCATATAATTTTGCATGAAGCATACCTATAATTAAGTAATACTCTAATTTATTTAACTTTTTTTTTCTCCTTCTGGTCATATAATACACATTATTATGATTTGATAGTAGTATAAAATTTTAAACAAAACATTATTAGATTAAAATTCATCAGAACAACTTAAGTAGTGTAGTTAATTCACTTGCATGTGAATGACGTACATTAGTAGTAAACCCAAATTAATATGTATTGATGTTGCAGATGAATAAATGAAAGAGCCACAACTTACTACTTCTACTACTCTTAATTATAATGAAGAAAAGTCATGGTCTGATTGAATATGATTGCTCGCAGAGAATTACTAATTTGACTACTTTCTCATTGTTGCAAGTAGCTGAGTATGATTTGGAAGAGCCAAAAATTAAAACTAGCAAGGTTCACATTCGACTGTTACAAATTAATGAATTTGAGTCTATACATGTTAAATTTTGCAAAATTCGAATCTTTCGCGACGTAGAAAAATGTGGATGGTTGTCGCACAGATTAACTAAATACAGAGGAATGATTAGCTACTTGATCGATACTTCTCGTGACCAATGTGAACAAATGCACTTGCATAGACAATTTAAATACCGTGATGAGATAATTCAGAATTTGAAAGCAAATAATACGGTAGAGTATCCAATGACGTTTGTGGGTACAATTGATGAAGACGGTGACTGTAAAAACCCAGGAAAATGGTCAGATAGTTATGGAACCTTTGAAGACGTAATTGTGAGAGGATTTTTGACTATCTCGCTTCTTGATTATACGGCAACTGTTAATTTGAACACAAATGAGGTGATTTTAAATTCAGGAGTACGTTGCAAAATAACTGATACTGAATGCCAAGATCCAGAAGCAGGATCTGCGTTTTGGAACACCTTACCAAGGGGGTCATGCGAAGAACACAAATACATTCAATTATACAATGGGGGTGTAAATAAAATACTTGACGAGGCTAATGAAAAACATCCGACTTACATCATTGAGTCCAATGATATTACTTTTGCATTTACTAGCTTGGGAACTACTATAGGATGTTCGCACTGATTATTTCGAACAGAAGATCCAAAATTATTCATTCTCGAGGGGGAAGACGCCGATGATTTTCACTCAGTAAAAACAGCTTCGGTTAGAAATCTTGATGAGTTTACATATTTTAATTCCAAATTTGTTTTTATGGAAAAGCACATTAAAGGATAAATAAAACGTTTGTATCGAGATTTGCTGCTACATAAATGCGAACTGGAAAGAAGAGTAATTCAAAACGCACTAAGCATAGCAGTGTCAGCACCTGACATGTTTGCTTTTACTATTACAAAGAAATTCGGATACTACGCACTTACCTCGGGTGAAGTGACCCATCTTTGTAAATGTACACAAGTTGAAGTTTCTAGTCGTAATGCTAGTAAGTGCTATCAAAAATTGCCGGTAGAAAAGGATGGTAAGAACCTTTTCTTGATTCCAAGGACTCACATTTTAAAATAATTCGGTACGGAAATAGCTTGCAATGCACTGGTTCCACCAATGTTTTTATTGGGAGATTCATGGTACGCTGTTTTACCTTATTATATTTCTAATATCAAAGAACCATATTCTTAAACCAACCACCAAACGCACTTGGAATTACACTGATCCAGTTGATCTAGCAAAAAGTGGTATTTACACTTATTCAGATATTCAGGCGTTAAGGCATCAAATTTTATTTTCTGTTGATAGACAGGCAGTGCTTAATAATGTAGCACTTGGGGTTACGGGGAGAAAAATTTCAAGTGAAGGTCTTTCTTTCGCGGGATTACTAGATGAAAATGCCCTGAATAAACTAGCAGATAGTACCTAGACTCGAATGTGGGGTCGATTTTTAACTTTTGGTTCTGCTAGTGCAGGAATAATTGCTTTATATACAATTGCAAGATTTATTAAATTGATAATTGATACAGTGGTCCATGGATTTATACTTTATTCTATTTTTGGTTTCTCATTGCACCTCATAGGCGCCATCTGGAATTCAGTGACTCAACTTTTGATTCATTTGAGCAATGATTGGGATAAAGAGGAAGAAGCGGTTAAAAAAACACAAGACAACTTGGGGGAATCTAATAAACCTAATGCACCTACAGCTGTGAATGTAGAGCGGGAAACTGTAACTTACTATCCCACTAATGCTAAATATTATGTTGAACCAATAGAAATAAATAGAGATATTCCAGTAAATATAACTGCAAACCAAATGTATCCGGATCTAAATCGTATTGAACCTATTCCGAAACGTAGAAGACCAGATGAAGGCGATGACGTCCAAGCTTTTAATAATAAGTTTTATCTTCTTAATTTAATTTAGTTCAATTAACCAAATCGATTAAGTTAACAAATGCCTTAAATGACCTTCAAGTTGTTTTTACTTAAAGATATACACGCTTCATAAAATCATTATATAATTAATTTCATTTATGTAGGGCTTTTGTGCTAATAATTATGTTAAATAAGAAAGGCAAATTTTTTTAGTTATGCTAAAATTTTAGCTTATGCACATAAAAATATTATGATTTGATTACTTTTTACAGATGGAACAAGCAAAGAATACTTCTCAAAATTTTTCGTTAGGAAGTGGACCTAACTTGAAATCATCAAAAAGTGTATGGAGAGACGTGATTAGAACTTATGAAAGAGTTCATTATGCTGGAACATGTAAAATATTTTGCAGGAGTTGCTATAAGTATGCGTTAACATATCCGGAAAGAATGGTTCTTTCTATGGTTGTTTTGAGAGTAATGTCGGATTTCATAAATTCTCATTCTGCATTTTATTGCTCAAATTGCAAAAAAATAATATGTTTCAAGCAGTGTAAAATTGACCAAAGGATAAAAAATACGGGCGAATATTCTCTAAAAACCAAAGGTAGGATGACTGAAATACTATCCAAAGGTTTAGAGCACTATGCCCTATCTTTTCCACATGACATGACTGTTAATACAATTGAAGGACATAATAGATTGCAATGTGAATATGCAGTGCGATCAGTGGGTCTAACTGCACCTGGATATTCGGGGGTGATACGAGAGAATGGTACCAGATTAGATACTCAAAGGCAGGCTTCAAGTATAGAAACTACCAATAAAAATATGAGTACTAATCAAAATGTGAAACAGCCTTGTGTAGATCAAACTGTTACAACGGGAATTGCAACTAACGTCTCATTTTTAAATAGTAAAACTATTAATCCTAATGTACATGTAAATTATGCGCAATCACATAATTATGCAAATCAAAGCCCGTTCGTAACGGATAATTCATGGAGTTATGTGGATACTAATAATAGACCACAGTTATGTTTTACACCCCGAGATTATACTCTTTTTGACAATCCTCATAATCCAGAACGACCAACATTTTCAATGAATTCTGATAAAATAAATCAGGCAGTGACATTAACTTATAATAATAGTAGCCTTAATTCGGCAATAGACAGTAAAAACTCAAATGTATTGCAAAAAGAAGTCGTTACTGAACCTGAGTCTTCGTTAAACCATCCATTTTTAAAGACTCTGTTGGTAAAAAAACCAGATGTAGTAAACTTGACCACAGCTTTAGATGCACCACGCGTAGCTTCTTACGAAATCGAAAAACACCCCTTAATACCAAAAATGCGTAATCCTTATGCTGGGAAATCTTCTTCATCAAATAATAAAATTCCTTTGGATTTGTCCGTTAAACTCGAACAAGTAATTCGACAGAAATTGCCTGAGTCAGATGAAAAATTTGAAAAACCTAAAAACAATAAATCCAAACCGCGTTCAAAGAATTAAATAATAATAAAATACTCCTTTATATAGAAACTGAATAATAGTAGTAACAATGAAAAAAACACTATAATTAAATGTATGCTAGAATAATTTAGTAAAGGTTAAAGTCGAATAAACTTTTTTTAGAGAACAATAAAAGCACTTTCTTTACTGTTGATTATTTGCTTACAGATAAGGATGAATCTCTTATTGATTATTTTAATACTTGGCAAAGCCGCCTCGGAACAAAATTGTATCAACATTACTAAATTAGATACCAATTTGGGCATGCTGTTCGACTACAAAGAAGATTTACGTATTGCAACGGATACGTAAACTATTACTACAATAATTAATTTAGATCCATTCTCGAAAGTATTCGATCAATTGTTAGTTGAATCAAGTAAAATCGTAGATTCAAAAGCATATAACAGAACAAAAGACTCTGTAACCTTATTACAATTTTCTAATTATTATAAAAAAAAAGAATCTAATTCGCAGTCTTCAAAATAAATATAAAGATTTAATTGAACCCTACAATTTTATGACAGAAGATCAAGAAGATTTTGCTAAGGAAGTTCTTAATACTTTTAATTTATTTAAGAAAGAACATGTTAATTTAAGCATGGAAAATAGCCAAAAGAATATTTTTATCATAAACGAGATCTCCAAAACAATGATAAGAATAAATGATACTTATGCGAGATTGATTGATTATGTAGAATCGCTGAATCAAGAACGTAATAGTACTATAGAAGATATTAAGTTTTTAGATTTAGCAGTGAAGCAAATGATTTTACTAGGTGAAAATTATATTAATGCATTAAACTCATTAAATAATATTCTGGGAAATAAAAAGTTTTCCTTTTATAGATATTTTACGGAAGCATTTGAACGAATCGAAACCAAAACTAATAAAATAGTTTCAGTTAGATTGGAGGCATTAAATGCGGACACATTATCGAAGTTAACAGAGTTAAAAATTTATAAAATATCAAACAATTTGATTTTGAGAATAAAAATACCATTAATCGAAAAAACAGCTTTCAGAGTTTATGAAATTGTTCAAACACCTTTATTTACAAGAAAAAAAAATTCTATTTTTAAAATACATACAGATAATCAGTTTTGTCACAGGGCTTGAATTAAGGAATTTAATTCCTCGGAGGAACGTGATTGAACACGAGAACCCGCGGCAATCGTCGTCCGCACTCCTCCGGCCTGATGACAAAATGCACTTTCTGTGCACACGACAATCCGTCGATTTTTCTTCAATACCTGAAAAGAGGGGGAAGACGCGTGCGCGAACTAATGTTTTTATTACGCGGCGCGGCTGCTCTCCTTCGTCGGTAGTGGCGTGAGTTTACGTGGACCGATCGCAGGAACACGGGTTAATTAAATTAATGATAAAATGTAAATTTCAATAATTTTAATTAACAATAAAAATAAATGAATCAAAAATTTACATAATATTCCAAATTAATTCTATCTGATTGTTTACAAACAATCCAACCCGAATGACTCGAAATCTTAAGTCGACGAAAATTGATTCTACAAAAATAAAGTTCGTCGTCTGTGTTGTGGTCGCTATCAACACACCGACGCACACACACACTCTCGCGCTCATCTGCTTGCTGCAGCGCGCCAAAAGAACAAAGGCTTGGACTAACTCCGATACAAAAATCTAAGTACTTCCTGTACTTCGCACACACTCTGACTCTAACTATCACACGAACAAATACTCAATGATTAACCGCTACGCGGACTTACTTTTCTAGCAGGTGCACCTTCGCTTGATTAAACAATAATAATAATTACTATTAGCCCGAATGGCTTCACACAAGACGACAATGCCTTCCATGGCCGCACGCTGACTTTCCGTGAGAGGTTTGCCTTCCCCGCTCCGATCCAATGGCAATTGGATCACAGGAAAATCTATACAACTTCTCACTGATAACTTTTTTTTTTTTTTTTTTTTTTATCAATCTTTATTGCCACTAGGGCTATTAGATATAATTACATAAGATAAATTTTATAAAGAAAAAAAAAATAAATAAAATATTAAAGAAAAAAGAGAAATCCCTCTACTGAGGTTACATTATGTTACATCATATTCACAATTTAATGTCACAGTTCTTCAAATATTTTTCTATAGATTTCATAGCTTCGATGTCTGGTTTCTTGAGAAAATTGGTAACATTGTATGGGGTTCGATGATTCATCCTTTTCAGTTCGAAAATCAGTGTGTTCCTGTGCTTCAAATAGTTGGGCAATGGGCAGTTCCATAAAATATGGTCAAGATTTTGGATGCTGTCCCCACATGGGCAACCAGGAGAATCAACTACCCCTATTTTATGTAGTGATTCGTTGAGGCCAATGTGGTTACTTCGACAACGTCCGATCAGAACCGTGAAGTCCCTTTTGAGACCACTTGTTAGGGCAAACCAGGGTTTAGATATTGGCTCGAAGATTCTATTGAAATATTGTATGCCTTTGTTCATAGCTTGGTCCTTCAGCATGTTGAAATTGTCCTTACGTATAAGTTCCTTATAAAAGCACCTCAGGTCAGAAAATGGGATTGCCGTAATTGTTGGCTTGCGGAGTGAAGCAAGATTAGCATCTTTATCAGCCATCTCATTCCCCTCTATACCTCTGTGAGACGGGACCCAAAAAAAAGTCACTTTGGTATGGTGGAGGTTATGACGATAAAAACTGACATTTTTCTGAAGAATCTCTAAAATGAAAACATTAGTGTTGTCGTCCAATTTGGGGCTGTTCAGAACCATAAGCGCACTGAGAGAGTCAGAATAGATGTTGATATCCCGGTTTTTGTGGGCAAGCGCAATGTCCATCGCATCAGCCAGAGCAAGGCATTCCGCAGTGAAAATCGATGCCTTAGGATTAATACTGTTGGTCTTGCTTACACCTAGAACAGGGCAAACACACGCAGTGCCTACCGAAGCACGATTTTTGTCTTTGCTGCCATCTGTAAAAATATCAATCGAGTTGGCTCCAGCGATGGAGTCCAAAAAGAGCAAGTCCGGGTGATGGCTGTTGGCAAGCTTTCTACCAAACTGTATGTCAACGTGCACTGGAACTCTGAAAGATTCATGATCAAAATTGTAGACATTGGAGAATCTACCCTTGTGAATCATGTGTTGTAAGCCTATCACGCTTTTAATACTACTACAAAGAATATTAATTTTCTTCCTGTTGTCGTCGATGATCCCGTTGACGTAGCTAAGAACTGTTTTACAAGTGTGTGATTGTGTTTTGCTAAATAGTTTAATCAAAAAGTTCATGCATAGTAGTCTGGAACGATTGTATATACTCAGAAGTTTAGACTCACCAAGCAGCACATTAGTGGGAGTACTCATGCGGAGACCAAGGGCTAGACGAATGGCTGAAAACTGGATCCTCTCTAGTTTCAAGACTTTGGAGTGTTGCTTAGGCATATAGATGAAACTGCCATAGTCAATAATCGGCCGTGTGTAACTTTTGTAAAAAGTGAGTACTGTTGCAGGGTCGGCGCCCCAGTATATACCACGGATGAACTTAACCATGTTCATTGTTTTACCAGTACGTTGGTGAACATATGCCAGATGTCTATCAAAAGACATGCGATAATCGAAATAAACTCCGAGGAACTTGACTGAGGCAGACGAGACGACTTCGGTGCCCTGGACATCGACCGAGGTTTCACCAGGAAGGATATCTTGACGATTGAAGTGTATGCACTTTGTTTTCTCAGGTGACACTTCAAGACCAAGGCCCCAAAGCTCCCTGACAACCATATGGATGTATTTTTCCAAAAATCGCTTGTGACGTGAGATAGATGAACTTCTCAAGTAGATTACCACATCATCGGCATATTGTAGCATTTTAATGCCGAACTTGAATCCATTGGCACGGTTTTTCTTCTTCTTCTTCCTTTTCTTCAGACCCAAACTACTTCTTTTTGTTGTTTTCTTTGATCCATTCTTGCTTTTCTTTCTTCTAATTTTGTTTACATACATTTTTTCTTTTCTTTTTAAAGAATCAGGCTCTTTAGCAATGCAGATAACATATATAATGTACATTAGAGGACTCAAGACTCCTCCTTGAGGCACTCCTTTGTAGCACAATTTGGGCTCATCAATGTTAGCATCGGTTAAAATGTATCTACTGTGCATCATAAACTTAACAAAGCGAAGAGTGCGGGTAGAGCAACCAATATCTGCAAGCTTCTGCAGTAGAATATCAATATTGACATCATTGAAGGCGCCACTGACGTCAAGATACACCGCAAGTATTTGTTCACTAGCCTTGAGAGCATTATCTACATCCATCTTGAAGATGGTTAGGTTATCAGCACACGACATGCCTTTACGGAAGCCCTTTTGAGATTCAGGGAGGATATCTTCAGTTTCAACCCAGTGCCTGAGTCTGTTTGCAATCATGAGCTCGAACAACTTACTAATACATGAAGTAAGAGCTAAAGGCCTGAGACCTTTGCCACCAGGTTTTTCGGCAAAGTGCACAAATGAACTTCTCCAACTTTCAGGATAAGTATCGTTTAAATACAAAGAATTCAAAATATCAAGTAGCAACAGGTGGTACTTAATCGGGATGTTGTGAAGTACCTCATAATTAATTCCATCTAAGCCAGGAGCTGATTTGTTACCTCTGGATTTAAGAGCAGTGTTGAACTCGGTGTAAGAGAAAGGAGAGTCGAAGAAGGGGATGTCCTTTGTACCAGCAGGAAGCCAGGCAGGGTCGGTTTCTACCCAGGGTGGACACAGTTTGGAGGCAGCTTCTTCAATCATTCCTTTCTTGTCCTGAACTTCAGAGCGACTATAAGTTTTGGTTTTAGTCCATTTGTTTTTGAATAGTTTGGCCTTGTTCCAGGTGTAGTTGGGATCGGTTTTGACGTTCACTGTTTGGCAGAATTTTCGAAAGCATTCTTTCTTCTTAGCTCTAAACAGTTTTCTGGCCTGTGTTCTCATATTCCTGAAGAAGTCGAGGTCGATGATATTCTTGGTGAACTCCCACCTTTTGTAGGCACACTGGCGTAGCCTTTTTGCGCGCTCACATTCGTTGTCCCACCAAGGCACTGGGTTTCTATGCACTGATTTGTGAACTGTCTTTCTTCTAGGTGAAGAAAACTTGACGGCTCTTGTTATAATATCAGTGAAAAAATCATATTTCTCGATGAGGCCCAGATCTTCGTAGGCCGAATCAAAAAATTTACTATATTCCACTTCCAAACATGTTCTGACACAATCCCAATTGGTGCGTTTGGACTGTATTTTAAAAGACTGCTGATGATACAAAAATCGCTCTGTGGCAACCTCAATACTTACAGGGAAATGGTCAGAGCCCATGAGATCATCAAGGACTCTGACATGCAAGAACGCTGAAATATTGACGGTGGAAAAGACCAAGTCGATATTGGACTTACCGGCACGGGAGTCAACGTGGGTTTGCGTGTCAGTGTTGTGTAGAATCAAGTTATGCTTTTCAATCGATTCCAAGAGTCTCTGGCCATCGCTATTCATGTCGACACAGTTCCAGGATTCGTGATGTGCATTGAAATCTCCCGCAAAAATACAATTTTCCTCCTTGGATACGTTACTGACGACATCATCCCACTCAGCTTGAGACAAGACGTTTTCGTGTCCAGGAGGTTTGTAACAGGCGTATATAGACAATGGGATTTCCAGGTTGGTGATCTTAATGCCACAGAGTTCAGCTATCAAAGAATTATTTCTAATATTTTCAATCAGTGAGTATCTCAGCGTGTTTCTTACCAAAATTGCAATACCACCTCCATTGGCGTACTGTCTATTTAATTTGATTTCATTAAAGCCAACACAGTCGAAGAAGAAGTTGTCACCGTCTTTAAGCCAAGTTTCGACCACCAGAATAACGTCGTAGTTTTGAGAGACCACTTGAAGTTCTTCCTTCTTGCCAGTACATGTTTGAGCGTTCCAGAATAACATACGGACTTTCACATTAACATCAGCACTGTTTTTAACGGCACCAGTAGTGCGATGATGGCGCTCGTTCATTATATAAGTTTATAAAGTTAAGTTAAGCGGAGAGCGACGGTCGTCATCGACCTCACTCTCGGACACCTTCTCAACTCCATTCGTGTCCGTCTCGGACTCAGTCGTAGGATCATCGCATTCAGAGAGCTGCAGTTCAGCAGACTCTGACATTTTCTTAATAGAGTTTCTAATTCTAGTTAGTTTATTCTTAAGAGAACTATCGTTGACAATTTTATCGTGGTATACCTTGATCTCGTTGTTTAAGCCAACAAAGTTATTGGTGTACTTCCTCAAGAGACGAGGGAAATCCGCCTGCTTAACTTCATGTGCCTCTATGACTAAATTGAAAAAATCCTCTGCTTTGACTGGGAAAGTCTCAGTCAGGGAGCTGTCAAGTTCCAAGTGAGCTGCCTGGAGAGAGGTTAGGATGGAGTCAAGTCGGTGAGTGTGCGAGTATTTCACCCTTTTAGTTTTCCTTCCGTTTTTAGATTGTACAGGGTTATCTTCCGTTTCTTCTTGTGTTACGGGCAGGGGCAGTTCCAGAGGGCTAGCAGACGAAACAAGGTCTTGACTAGGTTGTAAATCGGTGTGCGTTTCCATCAGCTCCGTGCTCGTGGAAGTCGAGCCGTCAGTGGATAACGGCCTTTTTAGTTGTTCCTCTTTCTTGTTGTGGTTAACTGTGGGAGCGGTGAACAGCGGCTGACCGTTAAAAGTAGGCGCATTGTTGTTAATTTTTATGACATTTTGTTTAAAACTTTCTGGTGGATCATTTTTAGCAGGCGATGGTAGGTTCGGTGTGGAGTCATTGTCAATGCTCAGCTGATTAGTTTGCGTCTGCGTCTGCAGCACGGTGATCCGCTGTTGCTGATGTCGCTGAATAGGCAAGTGCACAGGCACATGCGCGTGCGCGTCGGCCGATATCTGAGGAGATACCTGAGTTTGTTGTTGTTTTGATTTCGTTTCGGGACAGTGTTTTGATGAGTGACCTTCCTTCTTACAGACAAAACACGCCATTTTGTCGGTGGTTACGTAAATCCGCTGCGGGGTGCCTTCATGATTTACTGTGAAGGAGTCAGGCAATTTCTCGATGTCTTCTGGATTTATGTAGCACTGTCTTCGCCAGCTAGTGATGTGGGAGTAGCCTACTCGTTCCAAGCCGACTCTAATTGGCGTCAAACTAGTGGGGAGCACGATGCCGTGCTCTTTCATTTTTTCAACCAGTAGTTCATTGGGGATCATGCGAGGGGCATTAGAGAAAATGACTCGTTTCATCCTTGACACATAGGGTCGTAGAGTCACTTTTTCTTCACAGACTTTAAGCTCGTTCTGTCCTTTTTGTGTAAGGTTGTCCACCATCTTGTCGTCAGCAAGGGTCCAACAGAAACGATTATTAGTCATCCTTGACGCTTCCAAAATGTTTGCAGGTCCAATCTTGTCACCAAGGGCGTAGATATAATCTTCCGCTCGGATTCCGTCGATTACGTCGCATACGATGAGTTGTGTTTTTTTCGGTAAGCTGCTTCTTTCTACCACGCTCGAAAACGTGGTAGCAGTTTGGGTTTTTTGTGGGGTCATTTTAACTGTAACGTTACTCAAAGATGAGATAGACGGTAAGGGTTAATAAATTAATTGATTACACTACACTTGTGTATTTAACGCAAAAGAAGTGATTTTTATGAAAAAATCGAGCACAGCGGCAAGGCCGCCGTGCCAGCAAAACCTAACCTCGAAAAACGCAAGCGGTAGCCAATACACGTCCAACTCGCGCGACGATCAAGCCAACACTGCACTGATAACTTTATCTAACACAACCTCAATAAAGTTATCTAACAACACAAAAAAGTAAATAAGTACATTCGCTCTCTGACACACGTGTGATCGCGCCAAGCGCTGAAATTAGAGTAATGCTGATCGGTAGATCTCGTCATCACCTGACTTACCGATCCGCATCTGCGTCCCATAACAGTTAGCGCCGAATTCGAATTTAATCAACGCGCTAGCCGTTACAGTTTATGGCAGTAGATGAAGTCACGAAAAATTATATTTTTCTGTCGATGTTCGACCGACTTAACAGTAAAATTATTAATAATACACGTCTGTGTATGGGTAACAATCCGATCTCTTATCAATCAAGTTGTGAGGCTCATATGTTTTTTTATGAAGAAAATCATAAATGTTCTGTTAAAACTAAATTAAGTAAAAGTAACTATTTCATTAACCAAACAACTTAATCAAATGAATGGTTTTTCTCAACAGCAGCTAATCAATATGTGCGTGCGTTATGTAATAAATGTGAAAAGTCATTCACCTTAAAGGGGATGTACATTTTTAGAGTACCAAAAACCTGCAAGATTACGACTAACAACAGCATTTACAGAAATAGTTTTAATCATTATAAACAGAAATATGTTTTCGCTATTGCAAATATTTATAGTCTAAAAGAACACATAAATAACGGTACTCAGGAATCTAATACGCAAGTAATAATTGAAATAAATAATAAACATGAACATTTATTATTCATAACAATCACCTTAATAATAGTTGTCCTAATCTTACTAGGAGCATTGATTGATCCATATGCTTGGTACAAAAGACGATCGCAGAGTAAAAATGTTGAAGAAGAGAATATTTATGTCGAAATGGCGAATTTAGATCCTAATCTTAGATGCTCTTTCAAAGGACCGGGTTATGATATACCGAAAAGTTTTGTTGAATTGAACAGAATCAGTTTACCACCACCGACACCTCCTAAGAATGGAGCAATTAAAAAAGAATTAACAACTACCGTTGATTTTGAAACTAATTAATACCCAGCGTAATTCAAAATTATTTTCTAATTATTTAAAATCATTATATTATCTTAATTTTATCTTTTTTTTAAATAAATAATAATAATAATAATAAACAAATTTATAATTTTTAATAAAAAAAAACTAAATTTAAAAAATTAAACAATCAATTAAATAACGGTAATATTATGACTTAAAGTAAACGTAACACTAAATTTTTAATTCTAAAAAAAATCAATTTTGAAAAGTAAAGCAGTTTTATTTTAATTCACTTTAAATTTAATTTTTTTGTTTTTCAGGATTGAAGTACGGGTTAAAAATGTTAGTACCACTTAAAATTATGGGAATGAATGCGACGCAAGCGGAAATTGAATTACTAGATGCGCTGAGAAATTATAATATGATAAAATTCAATATGGTTTTAGATAATTGCTGCTGTTTAAGAGGGATGGACTTAGAGTTAGTCTGGAGGAAGGCTATTGAAGTAAATAATTCATTAGCAGTGATTAAGTTAATTTCGATCATTCAGAAAATGTTAGGTTGTGATACGGTAGCTGACGTTGTTATTTCTACAGTTGAATTGAACTCTGAAGAATATTTAAGAGAATTATTATCAATTAACATTAATATTAATTTAGTTGACTCACATGGTACATCGCCATTACAAGCTGCAATTGAATCGAGTAATCCAATTTTATTTGATATATTATTCAATTGTGGAGCAGATATTGAGTTCCGAAATAGTGACGGAGAAACACCGTTGATGACAGCCATTCGTTACAGTGCATGGAGAAATTTCAACGTTTTACTTGACTTAGGTGCGGATATTCATGTAAAGAATGATAGAGGTGAAAACTGTATATTTCTTGCGATTTTTCCAAGAGTAGAAATACTCGAAAAATTAATAACATTAGGATGCGATGTCAACTACGTAAGTAATAGGTGTGAATCACCATTGCTTTTTGCATGTAAACAGATAGATAAGCCACATCATGCAATTTTTTTATTGGAAGAAGGTGCGGATGTGCAGTTTGCAGATAATAGTGGAAACACTCCACTACATAAGGCTGCTAAAGGCAGGCACGAGGGTCTGATTGAAGCCCTAATAGTAGCAGGTGCAGAAATAGATAAGGTGAATTGCGAGGATGAAACACCATTAATAGTAGCGGCAAAAGCTGGAAAACGAAGTATAGTAGAAATGTTGATTAGATTAAATGCGAATATAAACTATATCGATAAATACAAAAGAAATGCGTTAATATTCATATGAATCGTCGTTTGCTGGAGCAACCAAAGTTTTATTAAAAAATGGAGCTGATTTATTTTATTGGCCGTACGAGGATCCATTTTTGCACACTGAAAAAATACATTTTTCACAAAATTATAAAATTGGTAAATTTTTGTGTCATCCAAATAACAGAAGTCAATATGTTAAAATACATTTACCTTATTTGCTATATAATAATTATCATCTTTTTACTATATTGGATGAATTAGAAAAAATGAAAAATGAACATTTTTGGATGGGATTAACTGTTTTCGATACATATATTAAACCATACATTAAATTAATAAACCTTTTCAGAAAAGGAAATCATAATAAATCGGCTATTACTCAAAAAATTAAACAATTTAATCCTCATAAAGACAGGTTACTATATAAACTAAAAAAAGCAAGAAACGCGTATGAACTAAGAGAAAACCAATTAAGTATAATAAAATCAGGATCAGAAAAAACTTATTTTGAATACTTAGATGAGCAAACCTTAGAAAAAATAGCAATTATGGCAATTACTGATAAAATATTTCCACAATAAATCTTATTTTAATAAATTAAAAAAAGAAAACACTCTGATTAGCTTGATATTTTGTTTCTTTTACTAAAAATAAAAATTATAATAAATAAAATTTATTTTTCTTTTTCTTTTTTTTTTTCAGAGATAAAAAAGTACTTGAACAAACTAAAAATTAAAAAACTATAAATCTAAAAAAAATAAAAATCATATACACATAGACATACAAACTGACATCTAGTCACTTGCATTACACAAAACAATTACACAACACAAACAAAATGCAAGACTATACTGCTGAAGAATTGGGTGGTTACCATGAAAACACTTTAATAGCAATTATTGGTGACGTCATTGAAAATAAGGATCACGCAGCACTCATTCGTTGTATAAAATATGGAAAAAAAATCAATAGAATAAACTTAGCGGCACTGTGGCTGGTAGCCACCGTAGAAAAAAACAGATTAGCATTACAAGAAATCTTAATACTAATTCCTAAAACAATAGTTACTACAAATTTAAGTGATATGTTAAATATTTCCATTAAATTTCATGATAACCAAAATGCAAAGAATTTAATTAATTTAGGAGTACCAATTGATGGTGTGGATAAGGATGAATATTCACCTCTTCAAAAAAGCATTTTAGTAGATAATTATGAAATGTTTAAATTTTTATTGAAAAAAGGAGTACGAATAAATGCAGTAAACAATAGTTATGGTAACTCAGCACTCATTACAGCAGTAACTCATCATAAATTTTACGCAGCGGATAAATTATTAAAAATAGGTGCAAACCCAAATTTAGTAAATAAAAATAAAGAATCAGCATTAATGATAGCAGCAACGGGCAGTGAGCTCTTCGAAGAATTATTAAACTATCAAGTTAACTGCAATGCAAGGGACAACGATGGAAACACTGCACTACATTTGGCAACGTTATACAAGGTTACTGGCTTTAAATATGTTCAATTATTACTAAAAAAAGGAGCAAATATTGACGCTAAAAATAATCATGAAGAAGTTGCTTTACACCTAGCAGTGAAAGAAGATAATTATAAAGTAGTAATAGAATTATTAGAAAATAATACATTAATTGATCCGACAGATAAAAATGGAAACACACCGCTAATGTTGGCAATAAATTTAGGTCATGAAGAAATGGTCAAAATTCTATTAAAAAATAATGCGTGTGTAAACTATAAAAATTTAAATGGTATGTCACCTTTAAACTTTGCGTATGAACTAATTGGAACAGAAATAATTACCATGTTATTAAATAAAGGAGCAAACATTGATCATTGGCCTAGTAAACAATCATTTTTGCATAAAGATATAATTCACACAGACATTGCACATGTGATTGGACAACATCTAATTTTGACTAAGTTTAATTACTACAGTCTTTTGGAACAGATAAGTAAAAATAATCCATATTTGCATAAAATTATCAGAGAATTAAAGATCATGAAAAGTATAACATTTATTGACGATAAATCATATTTTGATCTCTCACGGTCGGTGAAAATATCCGTCCACACGATCGATATTGATTATCCGTGTGGACGTGGGCCAGCAGCTGATGCTCAGCAGCTGGCGGACCATTCCGGAACGGACCGACCGTTAGAGGTCGGACGGGGTAGAACGGGACGGAAGCGCGCCAGTCGTGTGTAGAACGTTAGCACGGACGCTCGATTTTCTTTCAACGTCAGAGAGAAAAAGTACTGTAATCGCAAGTCGCGTTGAGGTTTTCGTTAAACACGACATCGCGAGGAATGAGTGCTGTAAAAGAGTGTGTGCTGTTTTCGTAGACCACCCGTCTTCGCTTGGAGATCTCCACCCGCGCCTGTAAAGGTTTGTGTAACCGCGTTCGAGTGCAGATAGAGTGAAAGAGTGTGTCGCGGTAAGGGAGAGAACTTGTCGATTTTTCTCTCCCTATCTGGATTTATTTCCGAAAGGTTCTACGCGGGAATTCTTGTCAGAAATCCCGCGTAGAAACTTGCGAGCCGGTGAGCGTAGCCCGGCAGGTTCTTTGTGTACCTACACGTCTCTTTGTTCGGCCACCTGCGCGATCGGCCGAACTTTAAATTCGAAGATCGCGACCGTTGATTTTGGAACAATCTTTGTTATTTTTTTGTTGTTGTTATTATTAATAAATTAAAGATTAAAATTGACTTCCTTCGAGTTTGTTATTGAAAACTAATCTTTTTCCTCCGCTCGACTTTTCCTCCTTTAGAGAATTTATTAGTTCTGAGAAATTTAGTTTATTTTTATTACGATTTTAGCTTGGGGAATAGCCCCGCCCACTGCCGGCATTTGACAGCTAGCCCGCGTACGCGTCTCCCCAAGCATGTCTGTTTAATTATTTACAGGTACTAGCAACAGCTGCAGGAGTACTCAGGAGCGAGTACTCGGAAGTTTTATATGCGTACAGCTGCTGGTCCGACAACGCGGATCGTCGTTGTTTTCCCCGGACGAGCACTGTTACAGATCTTCTAATTGAACCTTGTACAACTATATGCGAATTAATTAATGCACCAAATATTTATGAAAGAGTCTCTTATTTTAAGCAATTTCCAATCAGTATGACACGACTAACATTGAAATATGAATTAGCCGTTCAGAAATTAAAATATCTAAAAAAGGGTAGAGCTCGTAAAGTTCAAAAAATTGAACGAAACAGCAATTCAAGTAATTAATTAAATAGTCATTAAAAAGTAATATTGTTTTATTTGATGAGCACGCAGGTGCTCATAAATATTATTTAACTTAAATATTATAAATAATATTATGAATTTTACAAATATACCAATTAAATAATCTGTCAAATACAAATATTACAATGCATAAGAAAAAAAAAAAAACAGAAGGAGGATAACGAAGAGGAAGAAGGAAACTCAACTGCAACTACAGTCGTCAAACGTCCAAAGGCGCGCCCCACAATAAAGATATCATCGACACCAGCATCATCGGTCGTCAACGCTAAGCTATTGCGGCAGAGTTACGATCACCTGGCACGCTTAAAATTTTCATTAGCTGGACTTCACGAGTTGAACTTTAGGTTTACTACTTTGTTTTTCATAGATCATCCTTATAAAAAAAGGAAAAAAAGAGGGGAAAGGTGAAAAGTCAAAATGAAAAGCTACAAAGTAGGATTAGTTTACTTTAGAGTGTTGTGTGGTGTAGACAAAAAAAAAAAGACAAAAAAAAAGAGAAAAAAAAAATGTATGGGCAAACAAGAAAAGAACCAGAATTAATTAGAGGACTAGTTGCTAGAAGAGGTCTGTGTTGCGCGATCTTACACAAAAGGGTCGACGGAACGGCTAAGTTATGCGAGGAACCTCGCTTTGAGTACAAAAGCTATTGTGCTGATCATTACAAAATTAAAATAGAACGTGTGGAAAGGTACCACTACAGGCAACGATGCATGGAATTTCGGTTCAATAACTCGGAAGAAGAAAAATATAAACCCTGTGACGATTTTAGAAAAGCATTTAACGAGGTAAATGAGGCCTTGACATGTTGGTTTGAATGGAAAGAAAGGCGAAAATTCCCTGAAAAACGGAATCTTGTCTGTGATTATGGTCGTCGTGAAATCATAGAAAGTCGTCGTTTATCAGCAGCAAAAATCTTGGATTGGAAAAAAAGGATTTCCGCAAATTTCCGAAGCCTTTCTACGTGAAAAACTAGACCAAGCAATAGATAAGAAAAAGTATAGAGGATATGGGCTGCTAGAAATAGTCTTCACTGGTGGTGACTTTGATCACGGCAACGAGTGGGACGATGAAAACAACTACGGATGGCTTGAAGCTGAGGAAGTATCTTCTAAGGAAGTGAAAAGTGAATGATTGAACAGTGTTTGGTTAAAAAAAGGTGTTATGGTGGGTTGTGCTTTGATGTTGATGGTATGTTGTTATCTGTATTATTGCAAATAATCTGTTCTTTTTATTTAATAATCGAAAAATCACACAAATTTTTTTTTCTTTTCTCGCTTCCTCTTTAAATATTTCAAGTAAACAATGTAGTAGAAATAAAAGACCGTAAAATATAGGATAATACAAAAAAAATTAAATTAATATTTTAATCATATCTTAAGGGGGGGGGGGGGGTAGGGTCTGAGCGGTCAAAAAATGATGATTTTTCGATGATTTATAGTGAAGCTCCTGTTTATTATAATTTAATAAGAATTTATATACATATCATACAACATTCAAAGAACATTCTGTCTAAATTTCAGATCAAAATATTAAAAATTGAGGCAATGGGAGCCAACCAAACAAGCAATTTACTTATGTTGCAGTTATCTTATCTAAAATTCACGTCATGAATCAGAGTAACCTGAAGAGGTTGGACAGGAAGTTTAAGCGTTTAAGTACGTCTAATTAAGTTATTGTATTGCTTGTAATTTACATTAATGAGAAATGAAATAATGGTATGCCTGGTTGTATGACAAGATTGGTTAGATAGAACTGATCCATTAGTTTAGAATTTTTTTCTTTTTGAATTTGGTTTATATTATAACTTTTAGTAACACCTCATTTATTGATTATAATGAGTCTTTAATAAGTAAACTCAAGAAATTTAAATATTCAGTCTGTTGTTTATATAGTTATTCATGTGAAATAAAAATTTTTTTTGCTTCAGAATTACGTAAAGAATAGGAATTAATTTGTAGTCTGCAACCAGGAAATAAAAGGCTGCTCTTAAGCCGTAAATAAATTGATATAAATGATATTAAATTTTCATTCAAATACCTGGATTCTACTGTCACGTAGATTGCTTGTTGAGTATCTATATTTTTAGTGTTTGGAGGGGAGTGATCTTGTGTAACGTAATTCTGTGGTGAGCTTTGAACAGAAACATAAACAGAATACCATAATTTATTTTACCTAATTTTTTTTTTGTTCTTCACAGAAGTTGGTATTTATATAGAATTTTTGATCGACCCTTCAATTTCGCACTGTGACGCTGAGTTTGTACGAAAAAAGTGAAGAAAAACGATTTGATTTACAACTTACACTGAATCATCTATTCCAGCTCCATAAAGTAAGTCACCAGCAGCTTCAGCAATGTCCAGGGCATCTTTTTGTCCTTGTCTTCGCCGAATTCTACCTTCTTTGGTTTGAGCGGCGCTTTCGGAGTCGGCTTTCATTATGCGTTTTTCGAGCATATGCTGTTAATGCAATTATTATAAGTAGTTTTGCACAAAAAACTGCTTGATAAGTCCATTAAACCGCAGAACTTATTGCATCCTGCAAGTCCTAAACCCAGAATCCTCATCACGAGGGCAAACCGAGAATTTATTTCAAATCTGCTTCCGTTTTTTTTGCTTGACGGAATGTATCGATTTTCGCAGCGTTCACACTTGACTTGAAGATCGAAAGCTAAACCTACTGGCTTACACGACTTGAACTCAACATTACCGTTGCACACTTTGCAATTTACCAACGTTGAAAGTGTTGTAAACACTTGCAGAAAGTCAACTATACGATAATGCATTTCGGTATCCACTGGCACAGACGGTTGAGAACTTAGCCGAATTTTTTTAGCTGACGCACTTTTTGTCTGCACGTCATTATTTTTAAACGGATTAGGTCTTTTTTTTGGTTTTCCAAGTATTTTTCCTTCAGTTTTACGCGTTTCTCTTGACAGAAAAAAAAAAAGTAACTCACTAAGGGGCGGGTTTTTTATGCATTAAAGACGTATGTTTAATTCTAGAAATATCGGTGCAGTAGTTTTCAAATGAGAACTTTCACCGACTTTGAAAAATAGTGTTTCGAGAAAAACGCGTTTGAAGTTTTCGGTACGAAAAAAGTGAAAAAAAACTATTTGATTTACAACTTACACTGAATCATCTATTCCAGCTCCATAAAGTAAGTCACCAGCAGCTTCAGCAATGTCCAGGGCATCTTTTTGTGCTTGTCTTCGCCGAATTCTACCTTCTTTGGTTTGAGCGGCGCTTTCGGAGTCGGCTTTCATTATGCGAGTTTCGTCCGCCAGCCTCGCGTACTCATGGGCGAGTAAAGAGATTGGGTCTTTTTTTTAGTTTTCCAAGTATTTTTCCTTCAGTTTTACGCGTTTCTCTCGACACTTTACTTGTTCTAACCATTTTAAAACCAAAAAAACCGAATCGGAAATATAAGAAGAAAAATAATCGGACCGCTCTGGTGAACGAACACCGTCAAACTGACACGTCTTTTTTTCCACACAGACCTTTAGAACCGCCTTATACTCTACCTGGGTTCACTGCCCCTCCCTTTTTACAAAAGGGTCTTAGGGGATTACAAAGACCGACTTAGCAGGGGCCTTCAGCGTAGAGCATGCGGGGAGGGGCAGCTGCCTCGACCTGCTCCGCTCGAAGGCCC